>VKOC01000002.1:22539838-22650195 GCA_009364415.1 Spea multiplicata
TAAATTTGAATTAGCAAAGACACCCCATCACCCTTTATTCATCCTTGTTATTTCTTACAGTAAATGTCCATGGAAAGCAGCTACTCAGATATACTAAAAGCCTAATTAATACTGGCTCCACTTTCTATATATCTTTTTTTTATGGAACCTTGACCCCTAATATGTTAGTCCTCATGCATGGTGGAACATATTAAAATGTGACTATGTATTTTCCCCTCTTAATGTCACACAGACCTTGCCATGTTCTGGTACTTCTAGGATCGAGTTGCCATGGTGTTGCAACGATAGGGTTATTATTAGTAGGAAAGATGTTTTTATCAGTCTTGTGGTAAAATTATCCACTGTTGGTGGTATTTGTTATCTAAAGGCTTAATGTGACTTAATGACATTAATGAATTTTAATTTTTTGTATCTGTGCCTAATGCTTTCTAAAAACGAACTTCAGATTTTGCAATTGCTGACTCTGTTGACATGAAAACGATTGTGGTGAGCTAGATTTCTGTTTGGAATTGTGCAGCCATGACATCATTGAAATGGCACTAGTCCCCCACATCCTTTCTTTCTATGCTATTGCAAATTGATATCCCATGGAACCTGGCCAGTTTCATTCAGTACAATCCAATAAAGGTGACTGTCAGTCACTTCCTATTGCCAGGTTAGCAAGTTCGGCAAAACATTCTCATCCACGGTGGACTTTAGAACAATTTCCTCCCTTTTATCCCTGCCAGCATCTCAGATTCTTCTGACCTGGTTGATCGGCCATTGATGTGCCTCTCTGCTTGTTGTTAGATTGAACCTCCCATCACATCACAAAAGTAACACTTTGCCCAGACCCTTAGTGGTATATAATGCAGTTTGGTAGAATGCAATTGTGTAGAGGGGCCCCACTGTGTATAAATAATGGGGAAATTGACTTGGTTTAAGTGAAATATTTGTTTTGGATATTTTATCATAAAAAGGAAAGCATGTTTTGTTTTATACCATCACTTGAAAAGGAAAAATGTATTTGTGTTACAATCAGAACTAGTTACCTACATATGTTTTCCTCTACCCAAGTGCCCTTTGGGTGTATGTCATTACTGCACATATGTATCTACATACAACTTAAACTAGACAATGTAATCTTTGTTCAGTGGAGTGTATGTGTTGGAAATTGATATGTAAACATGTGTGAATTTATCAAAACCCCCCCCCACAGATTTAAAGGTTGGAAGTTAAATGTTTATATTATCAAGAAATATCTATTTGGCAACTTGAAAAATTAAGCTTTGTGGAATTACAGCTTTTTGTATTAACATTGATTACATTAACGCCAGTCAGAATTAGACAGAAACAACAAGTGACGAGGGCCCTACTCAAACAAGCTTACAATCTAGAGGATTGGTTTATTATAATTATTTTCTGCCTATTTGTATTTAACTGATATTTTTTGTCTTAAATGTATCAAGCCTCCAAGGGTGGCTGTAAGCCTAATTTAGATATTGTGTAGAATGTTTGTTAAATGTCACAACGTAAGGTTAAAGGGACCTCACAGCTATCACATGCAGGCCTACAAAAATATCACCTATGCTTACTAATTAGGGGGGAAAACCCACCCCTTAGTGGCATCCGCCCATTCGAACATAACCTTTTTTTATCATTATATTAATTGTCATTGCTATTTATCATGTTTATTATTTTGTAATTGTTTATCATTACCCTCCCAATCACTGCACATGGATACAATTTATCCCTGCCCCACAATACCCAAGCCTTTAAGCATTCCCTGCTTCATTTCTGCATGAAGGAGCTCAGAACAGGAGATTTCCTGCCTGTCCACTCATTTTTCATAAACACGGTTTTCCCAGCCATAATCTTATGCATTTAAAGCACATATGATGGCTGGAGTGTCACTTTGAAATGTAGAATTTAGGAAAGTGTTACATCCGCTCAGTGGTAGTCCTGTTCCTAAGTAGGTCCTTAGCCCTTGGCACGACACCTGTACAGAATACACGTGTGTGTGTGTACATACATATATATATAACCTCTAACTATGACTCTAGATCTTTTTTTATGTTGGCGCAATGAAAGGTCTCACCTTTGGACCAATTAATTCTCTTTATAGGATATATAATCTGACAGATATGTGAAGTGAAGATATTTATATTTAAAAATACTGATTCATGAACAAGGTTCTGTCTCTGCAAATAAACACATAAGGGACCATTTATTTTCTTTATGTAGTTTGTGAATTCACGTGTAAGCAATTAGTAAGCAATTCTTTATTGGTATCTATTTTTCAGCACACGTGATGAGCTGCTTACCTTATTCAATTGTCTGTGAAAGCAAGGGCGGAGGAATTACAGTTAATAGGCAAGAGGTTAATTTCTGCAGTATTGCACAAATCACAGAAATAACAACTTTTATTACATATCTAGTGTCTGCGTTTTAAGTACACAATGTCTTGGAAGTTGCTGGATTTTTCTTTGTGTTATTTCAAGCATAGCTCTTAAAAATACCAGGTTTTTCAACGGGATTCTCATTTTCTTCCAAATACACCAGATGTTAATGATGTCATGAAGATACAAGCACATATGTTGAACATGTCACTCGAATAGGGATCAGATTTAACAATACGGGTGTCAGGACGGTATACAAGGTTTGGGCGAGTTTAAAGAGGAACAATGGCAAATGTAATATCGACAGGGAGAAAATATGGAGCTAAAAGTCTTAAATAAACCACCTGACTTTAGGCACTTAGCTTGTGGTTGTCACATTGATTATCATAAAGGTAATTCAATTTGTGATGGTCTCTAATGTATATGACGGATTAGCCTATTTAAATTTCTTACCTTAAGCTCTTGGAGGTGGCTGGTTACACAGCACAAGTTGAGACAGATCATCATCAGGGGTAGGCACCAAGATTGTTCATGGTGGACACTTACTGGAGCCTGCGGTGGACAATTCAATGCCACAGACACTGGTGTCCTCGTACTGACAATTCGCCTCCTGCTCATCATACACACGATGAAAAGGCCAAAATACTTAGTGACAGTAGGGGTGTACAGACCAGGCACTGGGTTTTAACCAGCTACTTACTATAGGGGCACGGTTGCTTTTATGTGAAAAGTTACCAGACCCAACAACTACTGAATGAGTTTAAAAAAAAAAAAAAAAAAAAAAACCCATGATGCCGTTTCTATAGCAACCAGTGTAATTGCATTACTTTGACCACTTTTTAGCAGAATTCTTGTTAATATTTAGCTTGCAGTGTTGTTGTAGTTCACTGTTTTACCTAAATCCTTTATTGATTCCATATTTAATATTTGTATTCAAAGCGGCTTGATATCTCATATTTATCGTATGGCTTTTGTTTACATTATCTAAGCCTGGGCTCCACAATTTATCTTGACCTAGGAGCCAGCCACAAAATGCAGGACCTGGGGGCTGCAGCATTACAACTGCAGAGTCATTACAACTGCGGAGTTACTTGCCTCCATTTACTATGTTACTTGCCTCCACTTGTACTCTGATGGTACATAAAGAAGAAAAGTCAGTCCTGTATAGAGCAGGACATGCGGACAAGTTGATAGGATATAGTGGATGATGGTAATGACTGATGTCAATATGAAAAGATTCCCATATATTCCTTTCTAATAGGAAACTATAAATTGTATTTATAGCTTAGTGGGTGAAGGATGTAAGAATGCAATCTCTTTTTTTTCAGAGGCACACAATACACTTTTATAGACACCATACGAGAGCAAAAGGCAGATGACGTTTTATGGAGTTTCAGAGGTGAAAAATATGTCACGTTTTACAAGGGGAAAAAAAGCAAACCATCTGCACATAAAGCAAAAATGATAAAATCCACTGTTGATACTGGGCTCTTCACTTAAGGATCTGTTTTCATTTTCCTTTCTTTAAACAAGTCTTGAGGGCTTACCTTCCCTGCTTCTTATGGCATCGTTAAATTCCCATACCTGTCCATTGGGCCATTGTGATAAATAAAAGATGCCAATTACGAGGTTACTGGGAAGCTAGTTTAAAGATGACCCATGTCCAACGGTAAAGACGTACAACAACAACAAAGCTTATTGATGATCCATATTTGTACAATGCTTTACAATAATAAATAAAATTAATTTGACATGGGGGACTTATCCTACTTTTATTTAGTGTAAGTCATCAACTCTTCATGTTTTAAATATAAACTCGAAATTCTACATCATGTCCTTTCATTTTTTAAACTCGGCTCCAATGATGTATGTATGCATATATATTGTTTATTGTACATGTAATCAGCATGTGATGGACATTTTTTTCTCTGTCAAGTATTTTAGAATTTTACTACATGTAAAAAGTTTTTTTTCTTTTAAACCAACAATGATGTCAGCACAGCTGTACAAAGTTAAGGACCCTGCAATGTAGTTCATGTCGGCATGGCTGGAATTAATCATATTTCCACTTCGTTTTTCAAAGATACATCCATTAAATGAAGGAAGAACAATATTTCTGAACCCAGACACATATATCTTTACCCTATTTAGTTGTTAGCCCAGGGGCATGCGCTTGTGTTCCCCCCAGAATCATGCTAAGTGGAAACACAGTTTCCAGCTGTTTTGGGACAAAACGTTCTGTTCTGAAGGCTCAAGTCTGCTACTTTTAGAATCATAAACAAAGTGTAAACATAATAATGAATATATACTGGTAAATATATAAAATCTCTAATCTCTATTCCATATAACAGTGTACAGAAGGATGTTTCATATACATACTCACAGTGCACGTTTGGTATTCTTATTTTTGTTAAGTATTCAGTTAACATTGCAATAGGGTTAACATATATATATATATATCGGTTGAAGGGGGACACGTTAGAAACCTTCACATACGTAAAGAGATTCAACAAAGGTCAGAGGGAAAAGATTTAAAAGGATTGGGACAAGAACTCATGGTCTAAAACTAGAGGATCGTAGACTTGATAGTAATACTATGATGCAGTGTTATTAATATTATATTGTTCTGCAGTGCTTTACAATGAGTAAACATAAAGGGTTGTGCATCACACAACAGTTTGGACATACAGAGACAGAAGGTGAGGGGTGTCCTGCTCAAACAAGTGTACAGTCAAAAGGTCCCCACTTAGATGGTTGTAGGAAAGTGCAACGATCTTTACATGAAATGAGATACATGAATGAGGTATAGGACCAAGCACCGAGTAAGGTTTGAGGTCTTGCAGCTGGCCGGAAAAAGGAAGACTACATGGACCAGTTGGCTCTGGTCTGCAAAAAAGATTTCGAGCTATGTTGAGAGTTCTCACTTTGGCCACAGTTGCCCTAAATTATAAGAGGAGGACATGCCATTCATTAGGGTTAGATGCAATAAAATGAGTGATCTAACAAAATAAAAAACAGGCTTTTTGATTTTTAAGGAGCAACGGAGCAGAACAAATACCCCTGATTGCTGTATTAGACCTGAAAACCTGTGATCCGCACGCAAGGCTCCTTAAGCCAAGGTTATTAAGACAGTCCTGATGTCTGCAACATCAAGAAAGTCCTCCTGAATCCTAAACAAGAAGAGGAGTTTGAGCCCACTCAGCCCAAACTTGCCTTGTTTGCTTGCTAGGAAACCTGTAGAATAAGTAATAGCACAGTCACTGAACAAATACCATATTTATCATGTTTGTTTTTAATTTAAGGCTTAATTATTCTTCCTGGTCAATCAGATTGTATTTTTCAGGTGATAAGGAGTACATCCTTGCAAACCAAGATAAAATCTTGATTGAACTTTTGTTTTGTCTACAGACTGTGATCCAGATGTTTTTAATCTAGTTCTAGTTTAATAAAAAACCTTATACTTTGTTTCTTATTTTTTGTGTCCTATTTTTCCAGTTAAAGGAATTGAAAACTTGTTTACAGAAGATTCCATGGGCTTATTTGTACAACTTCAACTAGAGCTTGGATATACGTGTCTGTATTATTACGACTACAAAAATGCAAAGGAACATCTCCAAACAGCTAAAGACATAACCAAACTAGAGGTTTTTCTCACTGGTAAGTTTTTATTTATGTTTGATAATCTATCACAAAAATACATAAATCAACCAAAATTTATTTTTTTCCACATTTTTTTATTAGCTTGCGAGCAGGGCTCTCTCCACCAAATGTATCGGTTTGTCTTAGTCTGTAAATTCTTGTCTTGTCATATCCCTTGAATTTATGTATTGTATTAAGCGCTGCGTAAACTGTTGGCGCTATATAAATAAAAGATAATAATAATAAATCCATAAATACAATTTGCCTTTATTCTTAAGAGGGGGCTTAAGGAATGGCATGGGATTTTCTATGGGGGGGCTGCCCTTTGGAAATAAGGACATCTGGTCATCCTAGTATGGACATAGACACTATGAGAACAGCTCTCTCAGATCAAGAATTTTGAAAATCACTTATTAATTTGTAGCGATTTTGCTCCTATAAAATAAATGCATTCATTTGCGACATTACAAAATCTAGATTTTAAATAGTTTTTCTCTTTGCTGAAATTTTTGTGGCTCTGTAAACACCTGCTATCATTGTTTTTTTTTTTTTTTTTTTTTTAACTTTGTTTAGTAAAATAGATGATGATTTCTCTATAGTCTTTTTGATGGCATGCGTATAAACGGTCCTTTGGATAGTTTACAAAAGAGTTTTAGGACCACTAAGACTTTGTGTTCATGGCGTAATTAGTGTAGCCAGTGCTGTTGCCAAGGCACGGTGGTAGATCTTGTGATGTCTTGAATTAATCGAACATGGCAAAATTGGAAAGGAATGTTCTGGCTCTGTGCAGCATGTTTCAGAATGTACACGGGTTATTAAAGTCCAGGATTCCGATATGTGAAACATTTGAAAGCATTTCGGGAAGATAGTTTTCGACATTTCGAACGCAGCTGTATTCGATCCATGAGCGAATATCACATTTAAAGACATTTGAGGTTTTCGATAAAGAGCAATCCTGATGCAAGATGGTGAATTCAGTGCAATCGCCATAGCAAACATGTTTAAAGCTCAACTTAGCAATAGAGTTCCTCAAGACCCTATAGGGTGAAGCAAAATTATTTGTAACTTAATACAGCTTTCTTACAAACCATGAGCTTACAGCCATCCAGTGCTCCATTCCCAAAGCATAAGGTATGGCACCCACAGGAATAGAAATTGGAAAACCAGTTTCAAAGCAGTTGTGTGTTTGATCAGTCAGGAAGCTAGAGAAATAAATCACTTTTAGAGATGCCTTCCCTACAAGCTCTCTTCCAGAAAGTGGTTAGTTGTTAAAGTCCGCGGCCGACATATATGAAGTGTGTTATTTCCCTTTTGTCTGTTTTAAGGTCCTACACATTTAATTAAGCGTTTTCTATTTTGTACTATTTTTTCAAAATTATTTTGAGAATTCATCTAAATAAAGCTAAATTGAACAAAAGAAATGCACTTGATTCATTCAAAATGGGAGAGCAATGCTATGGGAACCAAGTGCCCCGTCTGTGTTAGTTGGTGTTTGGGATTCAAGTAATATGTCAGAAACTATTCATTGGTGTGTAGTTGTTATTGTGATGAACACAACCTTTTGGAAAGCCTATATTAATATTTTTGTCAACTGTATGGATTAGTGAAGCACACTTCTGTAGCTGTGAAGTTAATTTTATTTGACAGCCAAGTAAATTAAGCAACCATTTTCAATAATTTATTGCTAGTAGTAGTCAGTGGAACATATTCCCTGTTATGAAATCTTTTTATTCAAAATAGTCAATCTGATGCCAGTGCATCAAAGTCAGAATTTATCTTATTTTTCTGTTTCACCAAGCAAACTGTTTCACTAGCAACTGTTTTTTCACAAGCTCTATATGTTTAATTTAAAAAAAACAAACAAAAACATTTTCTTGAGTTAGGTGTAACTTTAGGTTATTTATAAATGTAGTCTGTAAAATACCATAGATGGGGGCATATATAAGGAAAATATATATAAGGAAAATATATATAAGGAAAATATGACATTGTACCTTAACCCCTTCCGGACCTGCATTTGAAGACCGCAGTGTTTTTTTAAATATTTAAATTCCGTGCTCGTGATTCGCTGCAAAGCGATCACGTGCACGGAATTGAGGGGGGGTGGCTGCTACTGATCGCTGGGAACACCCAAAGCGACGCTGGATTGCGTATCAGCGGTGACATACCTGGTACGTCCCGGTCTGCCTGTGACCCGGAAGTACCAGGTACGACCCGGTCTTGAAGGGGTTAATAACTACACTCAGACATAGGGCTATAAGACCGTACAACATTATTTACTCTGGCTCCCGCCCTGTAAAAGCATGACCCATCACAACCAGTCTCCATCCAAAACCACAACAGTTCCTTACATATTTAATTTGTCGAATAGGCAAACTTACAGTTTAACTTCAAACGGGATAAAGAATCCACTGTTTATTTAACATAGGAATAACATTTATAATGTCAGAAAAGTCAGAATCTTGTGGAACTGAATGAAGACAGAGCGGCCAACTTAAATTTCCAACGTTGGTAGGGCAGGTATTCCAACGATGTACATTGAATATGCATTACAGATGATGTAAGCGGCAAGTTTTTACACTGTACACATTTAAGGAACCCATATACATATTTATTTTATAAATCATTCATCCAGTTATATTCGATGTTCCCATTCCAGCGATTCATTTAAACTACAATCCCCAGTCATGGAATTCTTTATTTTTTTTATTAGCATTACTGAGTGTAGAAAAGGCTTGTTGGACCAAATGGAACAAATTCTCGTTCATTATTGTTATGGAACACATTTTGTACAACTGTTCCTTTTTAACATGCCAGGCATTCGATGAAAGGCGTTCTGTTTTATTAAATGTTATGCATGGTAATATGGAGGATTTATATGTTAATTCATTGGAAATGGTTAGAAGTCTCCACTCCGGTCCAGATAATGATTACTCATGTATTCATTTATACAGCCTACCAACTATTTATTCACATGTACTTCCAGTACAATATTTATAGAGGTCATATAGGCAGTGTTTTGTTCTGTTTATACAAGAAAACAAAAATCTCCTCACGTTGTACATAATATGATGACATTTATAAAATGGACAAAAAGCTAAAAATACATTTGTTATTAAAAAAATGGAGGTTTGACGAATGTGCCAGCATTTTGTTGCACTGGTGTTTCATCTCCTCCATACGTAAAGTGAATAGAAAGTTTGGAAAAAATTGTCTAGCTTATAGAAACATAGAATTTGATACAAGCGATTTGGCCTACCTAATATGCCATTTTTTCATGATGTAAAGACGCGAATCTTAGTCATTGGTCTTGTCTTTATTTCAGAATTGCTTTATGGTGTTCATGTTTGAACTCCCTTACTGTATTAGCCTCTACCACTGTAAAGTAAACCTCTCTGGTTCTAGATAAGGACCTCTTGTTCATACATTTCCCTTATGTGAACCATCACATTCAAAATGATCCCTAAACCAAAATTAACCTAAACCTAATTCTTATTTCCTATTCTTTTTGATTCAAATTATATAAAATGTTCATCAGTTCTGCTCTATGAACCACCATCTTATTACTGACCTTACTACTACTCCTACCACCATCTTAAAGCTTTGGAATTTTCACCCCAAGATATTTGTGGTTTTGTGATGTAAGCACTGGCACCCAAAGTGAACATTTTCTGACTTTTTTTTGCCAATCGATGAAAAATAAAATGTAATTATTCAATTCGCCCAGTGATTTGAATAATGACATTGTCTACCGAGCAGGGATGGTTCTGGACAACCTGCAGAATGGCAGGGATAAGTCTATTTCAAGCTCTTCCGCCTCCAGTATATCCTCTCCAGAATAAAAGAGAGGAGCCACAGTGTGTGCATGCCCCTCTTCAGAACATCGCCACCAAGCAATGCTGGATTTCTACACAAGGCTTACACTGGCAGGAATAGTTAATAAAATATACAAGTGTGTCTGTGTACTCTACAGGTGAGGTTACTACAGCATCAACCATGAGGATAGAGGCGTTGGCTCCTTCCTATGCAATGGATTGATGCCAACCCGACTCCTGTAGAGAGTCTGCCAATCATTCTAATGATGCCATTGAAGAGACAGGGCACATCAGCACCCTCCACACAGACACCTTATCCTGCCTATTTCCTGGAAAATTTTCCATGGACGCCCATGACTGTAAGCAATGCCTTGGGCTCGGGACTTTGCCAACAATACTGGCAAAAGTCCAGGAAGCATGTTACCATTTACTGTGTGGGTTGGTAGTAGAATTCCAATGAAGTCTATACCGAGGGATCATGTGATATAAGGGAAATCTATCAGAGTTAGACAATATGAATATTAGCAACTGAAAAATGAAGCATTAAATACGAATGGTTATTTTCAATGTTATTTTCAATTATGGGTTTATCTCAGATATAAAACGTATGTGATCTTGAAGGTTAAACCTAACCTAACTACGAACTTATTGGTAATGTAAGCAAGCAAACCCTTTTTTAATCTGTGCCCCTCTGTCTCTTGCATTGCTATCCCCCATTAAAATTCTATTTCATCCACAATGTTTTCCACCCTTATGATGTGGAGAAACAAAAATAAGTAATGTACACTGACTGCGCCTGTGAAAAAGGTATCTTCGTTATGAATTAAGGAGTCTAATATTAGACCTTTAAATGAAAGCTGGACTGTTTTATATCAGTAATGTTGTCGCCAAAAGTCCATAATGAGCACTGGAATGATGCTGCTTAAAACAGACAAGCAGTCACTAGACGGTGATTCATACAAAAGCTCATCTTGAGATCTTATCCCAGAATCCATCCTGTGGCCATGGGTGGAATTGCAAATAAAGACAAACATTGCTCCATATTAGAATACGATCGCCAATGCCCATAGTATAGTAGTGAGAGGTCAGCTTTGGATAGTTTCCTCAAAAGGTTAAACCCAGCTATTTTGTTGCTGTGGTGCTTGTTGGACCATAACAATATTTGCTTTTAAGCATTCGTTTTGCACACCATTTAGCCAGATGGTCATCGCTAGTGTTTAAAGGGACGTATACTTAATGTATACTATATGTGAGTATCCTTTTAATTTATAATTTTCCATTAACATTATCAAATGCTTGAGGGATTTATCAGAACCCATTCTATCACCAATGTTGTTATGAGTTTATCCATTAAAACCCCCAGACTTCACCTTTACTTTCCCAGGCTTTGTCTAAAGGTTGTCTAGTACAGAGGACATTTTTGGACATTTTTCCTAAAGAGATCCATGTGTAAAGTGAATATAGAGTCAAAAGGGTGATCATTGTTTGCATATGCTTACCCAGAATCCCTTGGGTGGTTATAGAACTATGAGATTTCTTCTGGCTTGTCTGGTGGATGCAGACGAGTGTTTAATAATGCCTCTGCTATAACATGTTCCGTAGCTAAACACAATGTTTATTTCTGTATATTCCTTACTCTCCTGCACGTTCCTCTCTCCCTATTATCTACATAATGAAATTGCCAACTTTTTAAGGCATATATAAAACTAAGTGGAATAATAAAATCCATAAGTTGTTAGAACAGAAAGAACCAATATATGAACTATGTTAAGTCCTAACAAGTAAAAATGAGGCTCCAAGGAATAATATTGCAGTTATTGCTTTCAACTTCTTGACCTTCTAGGAAATTGCATACACAGAGTTTTAACCTGTAGTGGAAAGAATAGCTTTAGGTATGGATTTTTCAAGCTGACAAAATTCTACTTGCAAAATTTTACTGCAGGGGCCAGCTACTAAAAATCCACCAACTAATGTAAATACTTGGCTGCCCTATGAAGTGATGCTGCGGAATTTAACACTTTTCCCCACCATCTTCCCAGTTTTGCCTTGATGAACAAGGCTTATGACACTTTAAAAGAATCTTTTGAAAACAAGTAAAGACCCCCAAATCTATGCCAAACTGTGATATTTTACATATTATCTGTCGTTTACAAATGATTAGATGACAGGGCATCTATTTGCAGAGACTGAAAATGTAATCTTTACATTACTCTAATTGAATAGATACGTGTACCTAAGCTGTGTTCGTCAGGTTATAGCAGACCCTCTGTAGTTGCCCTTTCTAATGCATGATATGTGATAGTACCCAAGCAATAGTGAAACGGTGATGCATGCGTTAAGGTTTCAATTGAATTTAAAAAATATAATTTTAGGATATTGGCTAGCACTGATTGGCTAGCATAATGTAAACCTGAAATTCCTTCACTTTAACTTGCCTTGAGTAACATGCCTTGAGTCACTTTGCATGACAAGTACGCTTTAATGTGGAAGAAAGGAATCTAAGTGTATATAAAAGAGACCTGCAGAAAGGCCATCATAACGAACCTACAGCTTCTCTTAAAACAGCACATCCTGCATATGGTCTTTTACATTTAACTTAAACATCTGTCATATCTCAAATCACAGTGAATACCCCATTGATATGGTAAACACTGACTAGCTGAGCTATCCCAAATCTCTTTTGAAACACTGTGTTATGGTCAATTAAAACCTCCATGTAACAATAATTATTACCTGTCATTACGACATTGTTTTTTTTAAAGTTTTATTTTAAATTGACCTTCAACATCTTGCTACTCCTTTGATGACTTCAGGCTGGGGAGTAAGGGTTGTGTTCTAATTGCTAATAAAGATAAGCGATGCTGGCTTGCTATATATATATATACAGCCCATCTTTTTGTAATGAGATCCCAATTACATGATCAGCCTTGCTGATTCAGAACGCGTCTCTCCTCCAAACGAGTCTCGCGTGGCACTGACCTGCGAGATCTTCCAGGGAAAGATTTCAGGACCCTGGAGAGGCATTTGGATAGTTTCAGCTGGGCTTAGTGATACATTAGCTTTTGATTCCGCCGTCGCAACGTGTTTGCACCTGTCTGATCGTAATTAGTCGAGACAAATAGCGCAATCAGCTAAATGTGCACGTTATGCTTATTTAATTTTTACTGTAGGTAGATGAAGATTTATAGACGTAGAGAAAAAAAAATAGACACCATTAGGGCAGCAATACCATCGCCCTTATGAAGATTTTCAGCACATACTCCCACTTGCGACATCTCTGATTTACTTATTCTGGCACCGGCTCTTTTCTGTCCAGCTTAACCAGATGATTAGCTCAGATTTTATTCCTGACAAGACAGTACAATGTCATTGAGCAGCTCCGTAGCTTGTGCTTCCCCATCTACCAAGCGGAACAAGCCTTTGCTACTCTGTTAACTCATTGACCACCAGAATGTTGAGCACACATGTATGCTCTTCTACCTTGGGTCCCAAAGGGAAAAGCCTTTAAGAATTCTCCTAGTACATAATCTATTCTTCTGTTAGCAATTTACTCAAGGAAGGGTATTAAAGGCTCTGTACTCGTTATCAATAAAACCAAACCTAAGAAATCTAAAATTTAGGGCTGCAACTAACGATTATTTTCATAATAACGATTAGTTGGCCGATTATTTTTTCGATTAATCGAATAAAAAAATGTAATTTTTTTATTTATTTAAAATAATTTAATAAAGTAACGTAGGATAAAAAACAAACAGCAGAATAAAAAAACTTTGATAAAAATGCATTTCTTGTTTTTATTTCCCAACCTGCTCCCCCCACTTATGCACATTTGAGCCCAGGCTTGCCACACTGCCTCCCAGATATGCCACATACCCCCAGATATGCCACTACGCTCCCCACATATGCCTTATATACCCTATATGCCTTATACCCCCAGATATGTCACTCCGTCCTCCCCAGATATGCCGTATACCCCCCTGATATGCCATAGTGCATTCATATATTTGCAGAATCGTTCACAGACACAATACTTTTATAAATAAATACAGGGTTAATCTTCAGTGCCCCCAGGATTTAGATTCCCCTCAGTTTGCCCCCTTTACCTCTAACTGCACCTTAAGTTAACCTTATTTAATAATAAATTTAATCATCCACAACTGCCCCTAAATGAACCCTGAAAGACCCCAATCAACCACAACTGCCCCAAATTAACCCTAACACCCCATCAACCCAACTCCCCTAAATTAACCCTTAAACACCCCATCAACCACGGACTGCCCTAAAATTAACCCTAAACACCCCATCAACCACAAGTGCCCCTAAATTAACCCTGAAGACCCCATCAACCACAGTTAACCCTAAACACCCCACTAACTATAACTGTCCCTAAATAACCCTAAACACCCCATTAACTATAACTGCCCCTAACTTTCAGTATCCCAAATATTAATTTTATACTCACCAGTTAGATGAGTTCTTGAGCCATTAGGACGGTATAGGAAATGGGCGGGGCCAATTGGCACTTTGGTTCCGCCCCTTTCCGGCTGGAAGAAGGAAGTGGGTGGGCCAATTCGGCAGTGACTGCAGGGAGGAACTGTAAGTAGGAGCCGCTGCAACTAATCTATAATGAAATTCGTTGTCAACGATTTTCATTATCGATTATTATCGATTTTAGCGATTAGTTGTTGCAGCTATACTAAAATTAGATTGTCAATGGGGACACCATACTGTTTTGTTCTTCCATAAGGAGAAAAGACCAGAAACTGATCACTTCATGGAGGTGTAATTTCTGCTGCTAGTCACGTTGAAGACAACATAACCCCTCCGTTGACCAGGGATTTGTGGTATAACAAAAGCAAGGGAACCAAAGGTCTGCTTTCACAGATCACTGGTTAGCGACTATAAAACCTTTATGGTTGCAGCGGTAGAATGGATAGGCTGTTCAGAATAAGGCTGCTTTAGACTTTCTGCTCTTTAACCCCTTCGTGACCTTTGCCGGTTCTGGACCGTCATGACAAGAAGGTCACTAAATGACCTTTGACGGTCCTGAACCGTCAAAAAGTAAAATAAGCTTAGAAAGTGATCAACGATCACTTTCTTCGCTTAAACGGCCTTGCTGCAATGCCTCGATGTCGAGGCATTCAGCAAGGCCGAGATCGGCATCGGGGGCCATGTCTGGCCCCTCCCCGGGGCGTCAACAGCCGCCATACATTGTATGGCGGCGGACGCCCGTTTTAAAAGCGTTTAGGAGGCGATCAACGATCGCCTCCTAAACTTAAATGGTGTCGCTGGAATGCCTCGATCAGGAGGCATCCAGCGACACCAAACACTAACCTTTAGGTGGGCTGTAACCGCTCCGGAGAGCGGTCACAGCCGCAGCTGCCGGTGATCTTCGCCATCAATAAAGATGGCCGCCGCTCTGTGAAAAAAGCAAACAAGAAAAAGTTCGCTAGATGGTCTCCAGACCCTCTAGAGAACTGGCTCCACTTGCTGGTTGAATACAGGTACTGCATTCAACCATGCAAGTCAATGGAGCCCAGCTTTCTAATCACTATGTGATTAGTAAAATATTCAAAAAAAATAATAAAAAATGGAAAAAAAAATAAAAAAAAATGTGCTAACATTTAAAAATAATTATGCAGTGATGTCACTAGATGAACCATCCAGTACCAGCAAAATGTGTAAAAAATATATAAAAAAAGTATTAAAAAAATAAAACAAATATAAAAAATAAAGTTTATTATTTTGAGCAAGTGCTAAAATTTCTCAAAAATCTCAACAAAGAGTTAAAATAAAAGCACTTCAAATACCCAAGGGGTGTCTAATATAAAAAAAAATGGCTGATGGGGTAAATTGGAGTGGCCTAGATAGGGCATAGGTACAGACTGACCAAAATGGAGAAAAAAAGCGCACTTCCCAAATGTGGCATTTTAAATCTGAAACAACCCGACAAACCCATGCATGTGGGGTATCACTGCACTCAGGAGATGTTCCTGAACACACATTGGGGGGTTGTTTGACAGTGACATATACCAGAACCTGTATATCTATAACTAAAGCACAATTTGTGTGAAAAAAATTACTATTACAAAGTTTGACAAAGTGTAGTTCTATAATTGGTGCATGGAAAGGGTTAAAATAACAGCATTTGGAATACCCTGGGGTGTCTAGTTTTCAAAAATATATGGTTTGAATGGGTTAAATTGAGTTAACCGGCTTCAAAGATATTCCAAAGAGGAGATGGAGGCAGAATGACCAAATGACCACCTGAATTACGCATGCCCCAAAAGTAGCCTTTTACCAGCCAAACAATCTGACAAACCCATGCATGTGGGGTATCGCTGTACTCAGGAGATGTTCCTGAACACACATTGGGGTGTTGTTTGATAGTGACATATACCAGAACCTGTATATCTATAACTAAAGTACAATTTGTGTGGAAAAAAAAAATAAAAAAAATACCATTACAAAGTTTGACAAAGTGTAGTTGTATAATTGGTGCATGGAAAGGGTTAAAATAACAGCATTTGGAATACCCTGGGGTGTCTAGTTTTCAAAAATATATGGTTTGAAAGGGTTAAATTGAGTTAACTGGCTTCAAAGATGTTCCAAAGAGGAGATGGAGGCAGACTGACCAGATTTGTTAAAAAAGATTTGGAAATCATAAAACGCTGCTTGTACTTGCCCTATAACGTACAAAAAACAGCAAAAAAACATAAAAACATTGGGTATCTCTCAACTCAGGACAAGTAGTAGAATCTATTTAGCTAGTTTTTTTACTTGCTTTTTTAGGTGAGTAAAAGATTTTTCAAATAAAAGTCATAAAATGTGTTTTTTTTCAATTTTTCACCATGTTTTTTTTATTTTTTTTATAGTAAATAAGATGATACGATCAAAATAATGGTATCTGAAGAAAGCCCATCTTGTCCTGAAAAAAACAATATATAACTTATGTGGGTACACTAAATGGGTGAGGAGAAAGTTACACCTGAACACAAGCACCACAAAAGTGTCAAAACAGCCTCGGTCCCACAGGGTAGAAAACGAAAAATGAGCCCGGTCCTTAAGGGGTTAAAGGGCATCGTAATGGCTTCCATTACATCAGCGATATTACTTTTGTGGAAATTATGCAGTAGCATTTTGTGAAATGTGCGGCTACTTGCCCCAAAGCCATACACCAGCTTAGACAATTTCATATTTCACGCTGTGCAAAGGAGACTACAGGAATATTTGCTTTTGCTGCGAAATATTTTGTTTATGGTGTTAATCAACGATTATAATAATGCAGTCAGGGAGACCATTTATGCTATAAAAAAACCAAACCTAAAACAAGACAAACCCCCCCCAAAAAGGAAAGAGTGTGCAAACAGAAATTTGACAGCGAATGATTGAAATTAAATAGTAAATTAGTACAAAGTAGGCATTTGTGAATACGAGCTACCCAGTCATTATATATGTTCTAACTTTGTTCCGAACGTCTGGGGTTTTGCCAGCTTTATGATAAATCCAGGGCGTGATCCCAGCTTTAACGGAAGTTTTTTTGACTCTTATCACACACCACACACTACTCTTTTCACCGTGCGCGTCGTTTCTTAACCTAATTTTCTCTATACGTTCAAGACTTCAGCCCCATTATCCGTCTCTGCCAGCAAACATTAGGGGCAAAAAAAGCAATCATGCCGCAAAGTGAAGCCGTTGCCAGGAGCGTTTTTAGGGTTGCTATGGTGCTTGCACCAGTTTTCACTTTGTATCAGAATGGCTTTTTCTACATAAGCACCAATGCCTTCGCTTGACACACCATTGCTTTTCCATTTCGTTAAATTTATACAAATTGTTTGTAAATTGTAAATTCTATCAAATATTATATACAGACGATTGTATTTCTCGAGATGGTCTTGTCTGTGTGTACAATAAATGTGTCATTATACTGTGCCGGGGGTGAGCTGTATGGCATAGTGACTAAATACCATGTGGCTCAGTCCAGATCTTGCGTGTATGGTGGCTACAGATGCAGTCTGTCCTTGTGTGCCGTACAGTCAGCCTTTTGGTTTTGAACTGGTTAAGATTGCCTCGGTGGCGCCGAGTTTTCTTCCTGTCTGTAGCGGATTGTTCTGCAGAGAAAGCCTGATGCAGGGACTGTTCCCTGACAGCCAGAACATGACTGTGAAACGTATCTTCATTTCCTCTAGGTGCTTTGGGAAAACGGACGCGCTTTCAGGAAAACGACTTGGCTCAGCTTGTTCTCGATGTGCAGAGGAAAGGGGACTCCTTCCTACGCAACGGACTGACGCCAACCCCGACCCCTGTGGAGAGCCTGCCAAAGGTAGGAAAACACGTGTGCCTCCATTTTCATTAACCTCTTAATTAAAACACAAATTATTGCGGCGGTGGGGGCCGGTTAAAAGTGTATCACTGTTACTGCTATGTCAAGCAAGGCTTGGGCATCAGAAAACCCTTTCGTTGTACCATAACTCTATTTACCCATAGCCAGACTGTTTCTGGCAGAGGATTATGGGAGTGACAGTCTAATAATGAGAGGACTTGTAGTTTAAACATTTTCACTGGTATATATATATTCCTGAAGGGACCATTGTAAAATAAGGTTTGGTTAGGTTTCGTTACTCAGTTTTCAGTAACTAAAAGCACCGACCGGAAAATGAAAATTGCGTCTTCACCCTTTAACGCCTTTGACTTAGTAAGAAATAAAAGGTTTAGTTAGCAGTCAGGCTGCAATGGGTTTGTGAAATCATCTATAAGAATAGCAATAATTCTTCCAGACATCCAGAAGACACTTGCCAGGAAATATAAAGGGCAAAGTCTCTTGTCTTTGTTTCTGTTAACAACGGGGTCATTTCCTATTTCCAGATGTATTTATATCATTTATTTGGGGACTTTTTTGTGAATTGAATGATAAAAGGCATACATCTGCAGATTATTTGTTAGGATAGTTAAAAAAAGGAAAGAGGAATACATGGCTTCAGTCTTGCTAGAATACATATTTTGTTTTGGTTTTATTTTATTAGCTTAGTGGCAAATGCTAAGCTAGAATAAAATGTGACTCCCCCCCCCCCACAAGCTAGACCATGCAGGTTGCAGAGGCATCTTCTACAAAATAAAGTTAAACTAAAACAAAACATTCCATTTCATTTATTTGTGGCGTTTTTTTCTGCCCATATTTCATTTTTTTAAAATGGATCTTATTAGGGAAACATTAAACCCGTTCTCCTTACATAGTTATGGAATGAAAAAGCTTAAAAAGAACAGAAACAGGTAAAGTGAATACATAGGTAATGGCTATCTTAGGCTAGGCATCTCGGGAATACTATCAAAACCAACACGTTTGTAGTAATAGAACATAGAGAGATTCTGAACAAGTTTGTTACTCACAGGCATTCTGAAAAACAAATACTGAGAAGATATCCTAAATTTCCTATATTAAAAAAAAAACACAACTTTATCACAGGCAAGACATATTATTATAAATAAAGGAGAATTGTATATTCAGAGACTAGATTCAGAATGGGATAGAATAAAACGAAAGATGAAGATGGAAAAAAAAAGTCTGCGACTCCCCAGGATAGAAGTGTTGTACAGGATATAGATGAAAAGAATTACTGAGGCTGAAGCAATGGCTGGTTGGTTTGTAGGTAGGTACCTAAAAACACCAGTTGCTATTTTGTGATAACTGAGCTAGATTTAATATGCTAGCTTTACCCATGACCAATTTTTGTTAACAAACTACATTAACATCTGCAATTCTACAAGGGTTGCTACTACCCCAATAGAGTTTTTCTGTGCGCTGCTCGTAGTTTACATGAGAAAAGTATAGTAAAAATGATACCATTTATTGGCTAACTGAGAGTTTGATTGCGAGCTTTCGAGACCAAGTTGTTAGGTCCCTTCCTCAGTTTACATGTATACAGATGCTAATCTTGTTCGCATTTGAACACGTTGGCCCATTAACACTTGTATTCACCCCCCCCATCCAACGATGTTTCATTTTAATAAGAATAATGAAAGCCCTTTTGGTAAAATAGGATTATTCATTGATGGGTCTTCACAGTTCACAGCGCATTTTACAATTATAGCCTTTTTCAGATCCTAAATAACTATAGATCTGCAGGATGTAAGCCTCATTGGTTTCAAGAACGCTGGGAAAATTGGTTTTCAGTTGTTCACGGTTTACATCCTTTTCACGGCATTAACCAGCTTATCAAACTCAGGTTATGGTGGCTATATTCCCTATAATAGGACTTTACACTTATAATGTATTCAAGTATGGAGAGAAGCACTTTAAAATCCTTTCATAAAATATGCAATGAGCACTTGGAAATCCCAGTTATAGACAGACTATTTCTAGGTATGTGATCGCCGTTTAAAGCAGTCAAGTACACTAAATAATATCTACGTATGTAATTAGAGTATTACAGTACATTTCAACCTGTTATAAAAGTATGTTTTTGCAACAAAGCATTATCAGCGGGACCCTCCTTGCAGCCAATTATAGACCACATTTTCCGAATTCAGCCGCGCATGCTTCTGTAAGGATAGTATCGCCTATCTGCATTGCGCAATTGTGTGTACTTTTTACAAACAACAGTGGTCAAAATCTTAAGATGTGCCTATTCTTGTTGGAATCTTCAACAAAAATGTAGACTTGATGTCACTTGGCACTCCGATACATGCTGAACTTTGAAGCAAACCTGAACAGGACATACTTGAAAGCTTAAGCGGCTTTACATGTTTTTATATCTTGACCCAATAAAATGCATCAGCTTTGACTGTAGACTCCATGTTAAATTCATACTGCAGTTTATATCAGTATAATTTTTGTAATTTTGCTTTTTAGAATGTGTTTCATTTTCATTGTCACTGTTACAATGTTACAGGCAGGGTGCCTATTCAGATCCCAATGTGCATTCACAGAAAGCACTCCTGTTAATTTTTAAGAATCATCACATTTGGAAGGGGGACACAATTAAAACTTAAAAGGACCCCACAACTATCATCTGACGGCTGGATTGTCCTTTGGAAGTTCCCACCGTAAACCGCCTCTTTCTTGGTTGATGATATAAAAAAAAGTTTTTTTATTATGAGATCATGCACTTAAGAATTCTACAAATAAGTTTATATCCAACATTCTGTTGAGATATATAACTAATATATGATGATTATGTGGAAGGGTCTTGCTACTCCCGAACAAATTATTTGATTGAAATAAGATGTGGAAAGGGAACTAACAGCAGCAAAGTTTCAGAAACATAGAATTTCATGACAAATGAAAAGGGTTGGCTTGATCCAGACTTTGCCTTTTTATCTCCCATGAAACATCGAATCATGTTTGATCTTTTGCCCTGTCTTAGAACGAATTAGTACAGAGGAGAGAATAATGGATGGTTGTTTGAAGGTCAGATGGGAATAAGAGAGAAATATGTATTCATCAGATAAGAAACAATATTATAGAGGACAATAAAGGGGGGGAATACAGTAGAAAAGTAACAGGTGAAATGGTAGCTATAAATCAATAAAGAATATAAGATTAATATCAGCAGAGAGAATGTGTGCCGCTTAGATACACAGAGACTTAGAGATTCTAGTAGGAGATTAAATCAGTGCATTATGTGACCCTATGTGTTTTCTTCCCCATGTAATCACAATAAAAAGGTGAATACATTAGCAAAAGCAACTAAAAGACACCATGTTGGATAAGATATCGGTGCCACATGACTGTATACTTAACCTGTTTCTGATGGAATGGTTAATATATCACTGCATAATGGATATTTAATATGCAGATATTTCTTAAGTCATCTCACAGAATTACCTATGCATTATGCAGGGTCAGCTCCGTCCTTCTTGCAGGACCGGCTCGCTGGGGTTGACCCTGCGTAATGCATAGCGAGGTGAGTGAGCTGAAATGGTGAACTGGTATGGTGTCCGTCTGCGGACCTGGTTTAGCCCCCCAAATTCTTTTGCTGACCTCCCAGTCATGGATTATCTAGTCCCTTCCACATAAACATTGTTGGTCAGCACTCACCTAGTCAATATGCATCCATCTGTAACAGATGCCCTACTTGCAGATGTTGCGCCAGATACTCACTGGTGTAGTGACTGCTGTTCTACGTTTTTTCCCAAGTAATGGCTTTACAGCAGAGCATATCCAATGTGACATTGGGTTTGTATTGATCATATTGACCTTGGAGTCATGCTTATTTTGATTTCTAGCGGTAGTGGTAAAACAAACGTTGAAACCACCCAGATCCCCAGAGACGGTACATCGTGTTACATTCATTTTCAAAATTACATTAAGTAGTGATGCAAAACGACCCACCTTCTGATCTTAATCCTCACAGGTAGTGATGTATGTTCTGTATAAAATAAAAATCATCATTTTTACAGTGAGAAGGGGTGGGATTGTAATTATTGTTGATGTAAGATATATTGCTTCATTTACCTGGTTTGTGGACCAGCAAGTAACATGATTCAAAGTACGATATATTCCATACCTTCTGTACAATGATTTGCACGGAAAAAAAGCACAAATAATGAAAATAGGTTTAGTCAAAACAAAGGGATGTCATTTAAATGGACACTCCAGCCATCACATGCACTTTAATGTTTTGATATCGAAAGTTCCTTTTAAGTGTTCATGATGTTCATCGGCTTCTGCAGAATCCCCCGTGTGCATTTACCCCTCCAACAAAATCTGTTCTTCTGTACATCATTTTGCTGCATCAATTAGAAATATTTAAAAAGGCAAGTCAAAGTGTTATTATTATATTTAAATTCACGTTGTGTAGAGTGAATTAATTAAGACTCCCTTGAGTTTTGTCAGGTAGGTAAACCATGCAGTGAAATATAGGCTGATGCCTGACGCACCACAATAACAAAATATTGGAAACATATTATGGTGATTAGGAGGAGATACCTAATCACATAGAGACTTTTAGCAGCTTTGGTACAGTATTTTACCTGTTAGGGCTGTAGAGCAATTAACCTTTGTAGAAGTCTTGCAACATTTTGAGAGCTACAGATTTGTTGTACATTTATTGTACTTAGTTAATCCGTAGACTTCTTTTACCATTTAACGTATGCTGTATTTAAATCATAGCCTGGCTTTTTACATGCACCTTTAATTATGATTTTTTTTCCCTTACAGAGCCTCGAATTACAAGATGACACCATTTTAAATAAGGTCAAATTTGCGGATCCCGATCAGTTCCAGATGCCTGACCTGTGTGCGGAGGAACTGGCACTGATCCTTGGAATTTGGTAAGTAACGTGGATGTGCAAACGTTTTAGGTGATTTCAACCAACTTCACTGTGCATTATGAAAGTCCATTTAGGCAAGCTTGTCTTTTAGCATGGGCTATGTTAGCATTGCACAATACATAGTGGCATATACTGGTGTTTGCCTCAGCTGCAAAATTGGGGTCCGGTTGCCCTATTGTGTAAACAGGCTGCCCTGTGCTTAGGTGGGCTAGTTGGGGAGATGAGATATCAATCTTGTAACCGGCCCAGTTAGACTATGGAGATTTGTGCCTAACCAGTATGATTGCTAAAGTAAATCTAGCTATCATCGCACATTGCATATACTTCTGGGGATCAGAATATGATGTCTCTGTGCTCAACAGCATGGCCAACAGTCGCTGTAGTTAGAGCTAAAGGGCATGTGGGGTGCTGCATTAGGTTAGGCGTAGGGCGGCCCAGAAACAAAATACACCACTCTAGTTAACTCTGATGATGAGAAATTGTCCCTCGTTAACAATGCCTTATGCGTGTTCAACCCAGCCCTTCTTGCAGAGGAAGTTTGCGAGTTATGGTCCTTCCTAGTTTATTACAATATTTGTGAGCTCCTAGTTTAGTGGATAACCCCCATTAGTTTGAAGAGAATGCATGCTTATTGCTGCATCTTCGTGATACCCACCAGCTAAAGCCAATGTTCATTAAAACCCCACGATTAAACGTTTTATGGCAAACAGTTTTCTTAATTATTGTTTCTATTTAGAATATTTTCCCAAAATGTTTGCATATTGAATGAACACAGTAGTGAAATTCATAACTGCTGATTTCAGGATAAACTTGATACCTCATCTTTCGTCACCAGCATGTTACCTGGCTTCTAGGAATACTAGGTTAAATTTGAATAGAGAACATGGTAAAAAATGATATAAATGTATAGTATAGTAGGTTGAAAAAAGACTTCAGTCCATTAAATGAGCTCACAATAATTAGCAATGATTGTTATCAGATTTATTTTCATTTTATTTAGAATTACAAATACCTGTTCTAGATGTCACTGTTCCATTTAAATACATTAGTGGCAATGTATAGGAACTCAGATGAGCTGCTAAATGGGACATCTCCCACCGCTCCCCCATGCTCTAAAGTAAAACACAGACACTTAATTTTCCAGAGAGGCCTAATCTGTTCAGATGCAACCTTCGCTTTCCTCACGCCTTGAAATATATGAAGTGTTAAAAGAGGAAAAAATAACCTATTTATCATGGACCCAAACATGCCTTTTCTGTTCGGCGTTCCCTTTTGATTAGGAGTTTTCCATGTGTTCACTAAAATGGAATAAGCTGTGGCTTGGCAGGAGCCTAGGTATGGATTTAATTTTTTAGCCTTAGGTTATATAACCCTTTTCGCTGTTGCTGTCTCACTTTTGGGCAATGATGTTGCATTCACTCTTTATGTACCATAGGACCATGCAAACCACTGCAAAAGAATGTATTGCTCATCCACGTTGGCATTCAAGGGGTTCTATAACAGCATCGCCGAACAAGTAGAAGCGCTATGAGTCACAGCTCTACATAGCAACAGAGCCCATGGGAAAACTGTTTCCCCCCCCCCAATTTAGACATTTCTTTGCATGACTGCAAAGGAAACAATCCTTCTTCTCGTCTTATGCTGCGCACCTTAAACACCAGTCTTAAAGGTCACCTGTCAGGCTACCATAATAAGGCAGGGTATCATACACCATACAGATTAATCTTTGTGGTTGGGCATGTGCTAGCACAGTGCTGTTTTTGTTAATTTTGGGTCATTCATTTAGCATGTTTGTTATGCTATATCTTTCTGCGATGATAGCTAGTTAGCAATAGATAATCTATTAACTTAAAAAATCACAACAGTTTACATTAGCTAGCTAGAGGAACATCTTGATGGTTTCTGACCACAGTTTGGCAGCCTAGACATTCAGATACAGCTCTATACTGCTGAAGGAAAGGTGATTGTTTGCTTCCGCTTCACCAATCACTTGGGACTCAGTGGCCAACGTAGCTAAGTTAGTACCCGTTATTCTCGTTGTGTTACTCTTTTCCGACATGTTGAATCTCAGGCCCACCCATGGCCATGTGAATGTTTAGCTGGTTTGATCGTAGCTGGCACAATGTTAGGGGAAAGAGGGTGAAACGGCTAAAAAAGCAAAAGAGAAACACAAAGGTGAAAGATGGGAAATAGAGAGCACAAAAAACAAGGAGGGGGGTTGCAGAAGCTGTGAACTCCAGCCTGGCATACCATGTGGCACCATATGATACAGTGTGCACCATGCTTAACCAGCTCCTCCTTTGTCCTGGCCTCCTCTTCTTTATATATCCATTCTCTGTTTGAAAGGGCTGCACTTGTCCTCCAGCATCTCACAGGATTTGGCCGCATTAAGCAAGCATTAGGTTAGTATGATGGAGCATCAGACCTGGTTGAAATGACGATGGTTTCTACATCAGTTTCTGCTCTAAAATTGGGAAGTCAAGAGGCAGCCCCACATGTTGAGGAAGTCCCAAAGTCCTCCTCACATCTCCAGCGTTTGTCATGTGTTAGGAGCCACATCCTGTTTAACTGAGTCTGTGTCCTATATGCTTTTTCCTGCACTTTGGATGCCACAAGCAGGTCAAGATGCAGGTTGTTTGCACCTGTTCCCTATTCAATAGTCCATCTTCTCAGCGGTCCACAAGCTCAAAGCCTGTCAAGGTCCTAGTGAGATTGTGTTTCCCTGGCAATGAAGCTCATCCTTTTATTTGACTAATATAGATGGAAATATTGAATTTGTGAAAATAAAAAAAAATTTAAATGAGTGAAAACTTGGAGTAAGATAATGTGTGATTGTAACAAAGTGGGTACAATCACCACAAACACACCAGCAAACAGAATAATAAAAAAGAAATGTATCAAGGTGTTTTAATGGCCTAGTGAAAGTCCAGACCTCAACCTGACTGAAAATGATTACTTCAAGTTATTGCTGCTAAAATTGGTTGTACAAGCTATTGAATCATAAGGTGTATTGTGTTTTTCACACATGACTTCTCCATTTCGGCTTTATTTTTGTTGAATAAATCATGACATGGTGTAATATGTCATGTGTTGTTCATCTGAGGTTGTATTTACCCAATTTTTAGACCTGCTAAGGAACAGATAATTGTTGATATGTAAAACCATAGAATTCAAAGAGGGTGTACTTTCTTTTTTAAATGACTGTATATAAGGAGGCTGTGTCTTTAATTTTGAAGACTGAAGTAACGACTTGGAATCGTAATTGATAACATAGTATTAGCCATTCCATTCAGCCCATTATTATTATTCCACTGATCGGTTGAAAAGCAGGCATGTCACAACTTCTGTAATTATAGTTTATAGTGAGGCATAAGCAAAGCATTTGGTATTAGATGTTCCAAGACACAGTCATCCAAACAGGCAGGGTGCACTATATCTGAAAAAAAAGCTTGTCAGTGCCCCCAAACAGTTGGCCTGTGCCATAATTGCCCCCAAACAGCTTGTTTGTGTCTTCTTTGCCTCTCCACCCCCTCCAACATGCACTTTGACTCACAAATGTATACTTTTTTTGCACACATACTAATTCTAACACACACTCACTCTCACACCATTTATATACACATATTTATGCACACACAAACACAACAGGTACACATCCATATTAACACACACACTCATGCTCACACACACTTCCACATACACATTGATGCTAACACACACACATTCATGCTCGTGCATACAAACGCTTTCACATACACTTTCATGCTCACATACATTTATACTTACACATTCATGCTCACATAAACTTTTACATACACATTCATGCTCTCATGCATATAAACATACATACCCCCAACCCCATCCCCGGCACCGCCTTACCTCTTCTGCAGCTTTTGGTCTGGTGCTTGCACACTGTGCGAACATCCTCAGTTCCACCAAGGGTCACGTAATGTCCAAGTTGGAAGGGCACGATGAGAGAGAAACAAGTAGTCGAACAAGTAGTTAGGTTACTGCCTAAATTGTATGCCTGCTGATTTTTCAACAGTAGAGGGGTCACTTTGCAGTGTTTGCAAAGTTTTCAGCCAAGTGTTAACCGTACAAGGGAGGACAAGGTCCCAGTCTGACTTGTGTGAGTTAACGTCTTCCTTTCTGTACTGTTTGCGTTACAGTGGTCCTCTGTTTTGCATGTAATTTTCTGCCAGTAATATGATATAATTTGATCTGTGAAGCATGCAGCGTTAGTGAAAGTAAGGAGTCTTATAATTTAAAAAAAAAAAAGAAAGTTATCTTTTTGCTGCTTACTGTTGACAGTCAAATGTTGGTTAACTCATCAGTCGGATTCTGGATGTTGATATTCCAGTACTCTTAATATATGCCAATATGCATCAAGTCCAGATTCACAATATAAAGTATTTTAAATGCAGGACTTTAAACCATGGATAACAGCCCCAGACATTGTTTGGTACTGTTAGCAGTTTCTGGATGACAGGGTTATGGAAAAAAAGTCACAAATCATAGCCACATGCCAGTTAACTTTTGTGCATAATGGAGGTGACTAAGTAACTCCACTGTGCAGTAATAATAAAAACAATTCCTTACATGTCTAGATATGTTATTTTACAGAAATCTTATTATCAGCATATAGTACAGCCAACAGAAAACTATTTCATGATGTAACTTGATAAGGTTATGAAGGACTTAAGGCTTCAAAGTGATCTATTAATGAGGGCTCAGGTGCAAGCTAATCCTCTATTGAGATCTTTTAGGAAAAGTTCAGGTTGCGTTAGATCATTAAGTAGAGCTCAAATGCAAGACAAGACTTTAGAGAGATCTATCAAGAAGAGCTTTGGTGCAAGTTAAGACTTTTGAGAGATCTGCTCAAAGACATACTGAGCTCACTAAGAATTGTATCTCCACATAGCTTTTACTGACTTATGTGCTTAAAAATACAGTAATCATGGAGTACATTATATGACCAAATGTATGTGGACAACCCTCCTAATTATAGAGTTTAAGTGTTTAGATCTAATTGATTTTACACAAACATTGGCAGTAGAGTTAGTCTTACTGAAGAGCTCAATGTGCCACTGTCATTGGCTGCCACTTTTTCCACATGTCGGTTCATGAAATTTCTGCTCTGCTTGATCTGCACCGGCCCACTGTAAGTGCTGTTATTGTGAAACATCTAGAAGTAACAACAGCTCAGCCGTAAAGCAGTGGACCACGCACACTCACAGAGTGGGGCTGCCAAGTGCCGAAGCAGATAGCAAGTAAAAATCGCATGTCCTTTGAAGCATCACTCACGACATCTGAAAGCCACATCAGCACAAGTGGACTTTGGCAGACAACAAGGCCCACAGACTGGGCACTGGTCTCACAGCAGGGTACATGGCAGGGAGCACTCTAGCAGGACACATGGCATGGATCCCTCAGGCTGGGCACACATAGTCAGGCAAGCCCAGTCAATACCAGGAGATCACAGGAACAAAAGCCAAATCGGATGCCAAGAGCAAGGTCAGGACAAGCCTGGTCAAAACGGGTAGAATCCAACAGGGAACAGCACAGGGACAGGAAGCAGAGAAACAGCAAAGCTGAATACACTACGATGCAAAGGCCCAGACTGAACGGGAGAGCAGGTATATAAGGGAAGGTCTACACCTAGGTAACATGGCTCAGCTGATCAGAAATTAGAAAGGGTGGCCACTAGTGGCTGCAGATAGGCATGACAGTTGTTATAGATATTATATTGTCCTGGCTGGCAGGGTGGAATCCTGACATATTATTATTATTATTATTATTATTATTATTATCTTTTATTTATATAGCACCAACAATTTACGCAGCCCTTAATACAATAGATATATTCAAGGGGTATGACAAGGCGAGAATTGAAAGACTAAGACAAACTGATACATTAGGTGCTCGCAAGCTTACAATTGTTTAGTGACTTCAGTTTAGATGAGAATGTTACCTTACAAAAAGATAACACGCACATCTTTGAATCAGTGGAATCAGCTGGTAAAAGTTGGTCTCGATCTTCTATTAACATTTGTCAAAAGAGACAATTTCAATTGTTGCTAACAGGCCTACCCTTTTTCAGTAAAGCATTTTGACACCATAGTATGATTGCGGTCAGGTAAAAGCACACAATAACATTACATACACTTTTTTAAACTTGAAAGATGTTTGCTTTTATTTCTGACACTGTTATCTTTGTCTTTGGCAGCCCCTCTACCTTTGTGTTAGCCTCACATTGACACTTACCGCCTTTGAATGCTTCACATTTTTAGTTAAAAATGCATGGCTCGGGCTTTTCCATGGCACATTAAGAAAACAAATTTCCACATCTCTGTGCTTCGTTGTATAGCTTTAGTTTTACACAGTGTTTAGTTGTTATAAAACTTGAAAATTTTGAACAACTCAATACAACCAGTGCTAAAGTTTATCTTAAAAAGGCACTCCAGTAATCGTTTGCACTTAAATGCATATAATAGCTAGTGTTCCCTTTTTTACATGGTGTCCCACCTGCAAGAGCATGGAGAGGATTCTGATAAATACCCCCTATATAAGGGGTTACTAAGACTGCTCTCCATTTACATAATGTGCTTATAAGATATTGTAGCCATTTTTCTTGTTGGGGAAAATTCTATTTAAGTTAAGGCTTCAGATCTGCTGCAATATTAAAGATGTTTTATTGAATATTATATAATAAATAGAATATATTTTCTCTCTTTTGACTAGCCAAAACTGTTGTAGAGAGTATAAGACAGCCCTCTTAGTCCTTGTCTTTTAAAGACAGAACAATGACTATTCAAGTACAAAACAAGTAAGTTTTACTTGCAATTGTTCCTACAGAAAAATGGTATTGAGGATTTCTGTGGGAATTTAGAGGTTGCCTGTAGCTAACAATACCCCCTTCGATAATCAAACCCATTTACTATGGAGTTTAATATTACATCCTTTAAGAATCGTAACTACCTAATTTAAAATAAATAGGTGAGCCAGAGACCGAAATGAAATCTTTCTTTTGAACAAGAAAATCTCATTTATCGGTAGTTTTTGAAAGGCACGGTGGCCAAATCCTTTAATATGCCTGCAATTCCATTTCTCCAAGTAAAATATCATGTGAAACCTGTTCTTTAGACATTTTCTGATTCAAGCACAATCAAATCTCCCCTTTTTTCCCCAATGACTTTCTAAGGCTTAAATGAATGAACAGAAAGTATGATTACAAACAGAATAATGGACGGTATATTTATAACGTGCCTTCTTTGTACTTTGCTAAAATATTGGTTTATAACACACAATTTGATGGCGCTCTTCCTTTCCTGTTATGCCTATGTTTGATGTAAATGATCACGTAATGCGAGACATGATCCAATTTTATAAAAGTCTGTTTTGGGGCAAACATAGTGCAATCACTATGGTAACATATGGAATGAAACTGACTTGATCCCCTATAGTGGGCAGATTTTCAAAAGGGGATTCTAGAGCAAAATGTTAAATGTGGATCAGTCGTCGTAAGAATGAATGAAATGTTCTTGCTGATAGTTCCAAATGTAGGACTTTGCTCGTTAATCAAGAATTGCTCGTTAATCCCTGCCATCTTCTCCATACATTTCTCTGAGAAGTTTTTGGTTGTAGGTACATTATACATACTGGGTTGAAACCAAATAGCATTATTACAATTTTTCAATTGATAAAATCCTAAAATAAAAAGATCAACATGAGGGTATTTCCATTGTTTGTGACTACTTATCAAAGTAAAATGTTTTAACTACGCAAAATCATATTGGGTAGCCTCATCTGAAAATCATGACACTGACAGCAAATATGATGAAGCATGGATGACTGCATGTATTTACCGATGTCATAATGAAAATAGATATTATCATATTGGTCCTAGTGATGATGGAAGTGGGCACCCTTTATTGGAGTACCATAAACAAAGATGAAAACACATAGACATCTTAAGTCCAGAGGAGTTTATAGATATTTACAGAGAGTTCAACAGTGTAGACCAATGCAGGAAAAGGACACTAGGGCTGGCCATTTATAATGCACAGTAATATCACAAAGTAAAATGTTTGACCCCCGAGAAAGTTAGGAATAGCACCAACCACGACTTGAAATATTTAAAATGGACTGCTATTTTGCATTCCTAATTTGATTTTTTTGGCAGTGATGTAATGCCTTAATTTCATCATACGTGTGAGAAGCTTGCTACCACCAGCTAAGCGTTCTTATGTAAGGGGAAGGATAACTTCCCAAGAGATCCATTACATGACGTTCTTGAAATGCTTGTATATACAACATGCAGGATAATATATACACATATAGAGATCACATTGGCTTGCAGTGGTCTGGTACTGCAGGGGAACCTCTTTTTAATAACAAACAAGGTCCGTTACAGCTACATCAATCTCCAAGACGTAGGGCCCTGCGAGATTGGATCACCGTGATAGTGATCCCTGACATTCCCAAATGATGATGACAGCTTTGCCAGATGCTGATTGCAGCCAGACGCTGATTGTAATGAATCAACTAAAGACTGAAAGCCATTTTTAACATATAAGTGAGATAAGCAAATGTGACTTGCCCTTGAAGTTTAAAAAATGAATAGTGCTGCGTGTGGAAAGTTACATTAATTTTAATGGGAGCCGGCACAGTACTATTCTTGCAGTATTTGTTTTGTCTTTTCTTTGATAATGGTTAATAACAGGGTTTAACCACTTGAGGGTTAACCAGCTTTGGGTCTTTTCTAATTGTTGTTCAGAATTGAGAAAGTATTTAAAATTAAAAAAAACGAACTTGGAAAGGTAGATAGTCATGGTGAGCTCTTCTGTCAAATGTATCGTGCTTTGAGTGTTGTTAGAGCATTTGCGTTCTTGAATGTCTCACGTTGTACAGATTATTGAAACGTCAGTCAATGACGTGTAATCTGGAATTGAATTAAAGGTGCTGTTCCACATATTCTGCTGAATTTACCACTTCTAGAACTAAATTCAGAAATGCGACACTACAAATGGAATTGGATTTCTACAACAATGGAGGACACATCTTAAATTTGGATATAAATATTACCGTATTTGCTCGATTATAAGACGACCCTGATTATAAGGCGACCCCCCAAAATATAAATATTAATTTAGGGAAAAAACAAAAAGCCTGAGTATAAGACTACCCTATTGGAAATTTTTTTTTACTAGTAAATATTAATTCCTGTAAACATTTTTTTCATATTTAATAAAAGCTATGATTGAGAATAATATATATTTTTATTTCCTTTTATTTGCCAACCTGCCCCCCCCCAGTTATGCACCTGGCCCCCAGGGTTGCCACTTGCCCCCCAGAAATGTGCCATACCCCTATTTGCCACTTCTGGCCCCATGATGTGCCTTTTAACCCTCTATAGCCACTCTGCTCCAGAAATGTCTTTATACCCTCCTATATGCACTCTGCCCCATGATATGTATTTTAACCACCTATATGCCAGAGTTGGCATATAGGGTTAAAGGCATATCATGGGGATAGAGTGGCATATAGAGGGTTAAAAGGCATTTCTGGAGGTGCATATATATATATATATATAACTGCAACCAGCAATCACACTCCTATCAAGCCAAGGCAGCCAGTACATGCTGGAACCTGGGGATGATAGGAGTGTGAGTACAACCTCCCTATGCCATGCTACCGCCACCACCCCCATTACACATCCATCCTATCACACACACATTCATTCACAAACATTTAAATACTCATTCATTCCATTAAGCACACATACTTGCTCTGAAAAAACCTCGTCTTATAATCGAGCAAATACGGTACATACATTAACAAATCAAACCATTTGCTCATAGCTATGTTAAAGAGTAAAGTAATCACATACAAAGTGCAATACCAACTCTGACTGAGGCATTCTTGTTTATAGTGTTTAAGAATTCCATCAGGAACTCCACAATAGTACCTACCGCATGGCATATTGCCGGAATTCTACCGGTTAGACCTGTTTCCCATGGTTATTACCAATGATCTCTACTAATGGTCAATCTGTACATTTAATACCTATTAATACTTAAAATGGATAGCCAAATAAACAATTTTATTGTCCAAAAATAATATTTGTTCGTTAGCGGTAGAATTTTTTTAATTACTTCCATAAAGATAATTAAAACATTTGTATTTCCATGAAAGCATAAGGAAAGGCGAAAGGTATAAAATGTTAAACATAATCAGAACTGTTCTTGCCACTAGCTGCATGTGCCAGATTGCTGAAAACGTTATCTCCCTGTTTTATGTCAGTTTGGTATTATACAAGGTATCATAAATGTATGATCATGTTTTACAAAGTTAATTTTACAAAGTTGATTTATCTACACGAGAAATTGAGCAAAGCAAAAAAAGGAAAATGTAGCCAACACCTCCCCCTCTAGATGATTTATTTTTCTAGATTATTTTATTTATTACATTTTGATTGTGCCAGTTCACATGTATGAACAGTCTGGGATCAAATCATTTTTTTGAGAAGGTAATTCCTAAAGCCGTGTGCGCTTTCTTTAGTTCTGAGAATATTGTGGGTATCATTATCAATTTTGTTATAATGAGAGGATTCCTGATACGGTTAACCATATCATGGCTGTATTCTCCATTAGTCATCTTAATGGTTGTATAATTCATAGTGGTGACACAATTCCTTTTGTAATGATTGCTGGGTTCAGAAGAAGCACAGTCTAGACACTTAACCTTACCTATAAATCTGGTGTTTTTGCCTACATCCCAGCAAGTTTGCTAGCAGGCGATGCATTTGGCCAAATTCCTCTCCTTCCCAGTGATGGGCACGCGTGAATACTCGCTGCTAGCCAGCGCCACACTTGGCTCGTATAAGGTTTCCAGGGATCTAACGAGACCATCCATCGGTTTCAGCCCATTTTTAATGAAAGAAACAGATGAATATTAAATTACTAAGTACTTTAATATGCATTTGTTGCTTGGTTGGTCTGTTTGGGGAAACGGCTATATCTTATCGTTCATGTGGCAGCATCACTGAGGAGACACTTGGTAGATGTTCTTTAGCAATTTTAATGTTAGTTTGAACCCAAAATAATAGAACAATTTACTTATCTCTAAGGAACATTTTTTTATGTGTATTTTATCATAATAGTATTCATTTCCAGGGTGTAAAGAGCATGCAAACCATGCAGAATGTTATTAAAAGTTAAATTCCATGACCAACCCTGCTTGTGTCACAGTACATGTTTATCTCTGAAATACCAAGAAAGAACATCTTTATCAGGAAGTTGTTCTTGGTATGTCTTTCCGCGGATTACAAAATACATTTTAAAAGAAGACAGCTTTTTCACGAGCTTACACTAGTTTTTGTCCTTCAGTGTCACGACACTATCTGATGTTGTTTTCCTCTAATTCTGTTAGGAGCTCTGCCTGGGAACTCCACAGTATAAATGAACTGGTCTCAATGGACTTTGTGGCGCACTAAAAATTCCAGTAACCTAATAGTCCTAGTAAACCGCCTGAGGGGCACTAACATATTGGATATTGTTATCTTGGCTATTTCTAGTAGCAAACTGTAGTGGCAGGGACTGTGATGCTGTGATTTACCGTCAGTAGTTCACTATGGCACATTTCTAACAATATCTGCCGTTAGGTCTTTACATTATTACCAGCAGGTGTCACTGACTGGCAGTCACTGATCTTATTTAACCCATGCTATAAACTGTGAAACGACCGCTTCCCTGCATGGAGCATGATTAACTATGCTTCTGACAGCTCACTATACTGCGCTATACTAAAGCAGTCACTGCATGTGTCTGGGCTAGTTTAGTATCCCTGACTTTTGTCTTGTCACTTGGTGAGCATGTTTTTTTTCTGTTTCATTCTCAAGTTCTGACTTTATTGGACCACTGATACTCGGACCTCATATGTCTTAAAGATACCAGCCTTTAAATGAGCAAAGTTTCAGCCTTCTATTCAGTGATATATTATGATATAGTCCACCGTGGCATATGTGTGATATATGTACACACACACTATATGGACAAAAGTATTGGGACACACCTTTTAATTATTGGATTTAGGTGTTTCAATCAGACCATTTGCCACAGGTGTATAAAATCAAGCACCCAGCCATGCAGTCTGCATTTATAAACATTTGTGTAAAAATGGGTCCTTTTGAAGAGCTTGGTAAAAATTCAAGTGTGGTACTGTGATAGGATGAAACCTTTGCAATAAGTTAGTTTGTGAAATGTCATCCCCGCCAGATATTCCACAGTCAACTGTTAGTGGTATTACTGGAAAGTCGAAGTGTTTAGGAATAGCACGAAGCGGAAGACCCTGTAAAGTCACAGAGCGGGCTTACCGAGTGCTGAGTGCATGATGCGTAAAAGCAACAAACACTCTGCTGATTCCATAGCTGAGGAGTTCCAAACTTCCACTGGCATTAATGTCAACACAAAAACTGTGACCGGAGCTTCATGGGTTTCCATGACGGAGCAGCTACATACAAGCCTCACATCACCAAATACAATGCCAAGCATGGGATTGAGTGGTGAAGCAGGCTGCCACTGGACTCTGAAGCAATGGAAACGTGTTCTGTGAAGTGACGAATCACGCGTCTTGGTTTGGCGGATTCTAGGAGAACATTACCTGCCTGACTGCATTGTGGCAACTATAAAGTTTATTTGAGGGAGGCATTATGGTATGATGCTGATTTTCAGGGTTGGGCTCTTAGTTTCAGTGAGGGAAAATCTTAATAGTTCAGCATGCAAAACATTTTGGACAGTGCTATGCTTCCAACTTTGTGGGAACAGTTTGAGCAAGGTCCATAAAGACATGGTTGGATGAGTTTGGTGTGGAAGAACTTGGCTGGTCCGCACAGAGCCCCATTGAGCCCTGACTTCAACCCCATTGACCACTTTTGGGATGAACTGGAACGGAGATTAAGAGGCAGGACTTCTTGCCCAACATCAGTGTCTGACCTCACAAATGCTCTACTGGATGGATGGGCAAAAATCCCCACAGAAGCGCTCCAAAATCTTGTGGAAAGCCTTCCCAGTTGTTATAGCTGGAAAAGGAGGGGGTCAACTACATATTAATGTCTATGTATTTAGAATGCAATAAAAGTCCCTGTTTGTGTAATGGTCAGGTGTCCCAATACTTTTGTCCATATAGTGTGTGCGTGTGTGTATATATATATAAAATAAATGAGATAAATATACAGATCTTGTATCTATTTTATTTATGCATTCAGACTTTGACATTGATCAATGCATTTGATATCACAGTATGCAGATATATTTTAAGTGAGGTTTCGTATACGGATTGTCGTGCATGGTAGTATATTCTTTCAAGGCATATGTTTTTATAATGACATCATTGTTTACTTCTTTTAGATAAGCAACATTTTTCTTTTTATGCTTATGTTTATGTATGTGTCTCAATATGTATATTCATACATACAGCTGTTATATGCGTGTGAATAGATATGTTTATGTATGTAGTATTTGCAAAGGTTATTGGTAATTGTTATTAATGTAAATATTCAGCAGTCTGACTTTGTTCACACTGCAGTATATTTTTCTTTTAGTACATTGCATTGTACTAAAAAGTAACAGAATTTTGTTTGATTTTGAGATAATAAAAGAGTTAACAAAAAAGCAAAAGTATGTGCATATTATGTATTTTTTGGACTATTCTGATTTCATCTGGTATTTAATTTGAAGATGCTGAGCAGCCAGTAGGTTACATCATCAAGTGATTTATTAATTCCAAAATTATCAATAAAATACAAAATGTAAGCGACATACAGTACCGACCTCACCCATACGCATAAGAATATTTTAAAATGGCATTTCCAGACAGGTGTATAAAATATGGCAGTCCTGGGGAAATGGGGTTGTGTTGTGACAAGGATGGGGTTGGGGTGAGGGCCTGCTCTCAAAGAGAGGGTTACATCAAAGTGATCTTTTAGCTAACTGAAATCTCCAGCTGTAGAGCACATCTAGAAACTATCAAAACTAGAAAAATGTGTCACCTAATTAGCTAATTAGATAGCAGCTAGTGTTTGCCTCTTTGCTAACTGCATACTGAACTCTCTAGCATCAAAGCTTATTAGAACAAAACAGAACAAGGTGTTTGGGTGGTGAATTCACCGAGTGGGTACCAGTAATCCAGGAGATAATGTTTCAAGATGTCCTCCAGATTCTAAATACCTAGTTCGGTGCTGTGCTACTTTTTTGTCTGTTATCTGGCCATGTTTTCTTAGAATGCACATTTAGCCAGCTTCACCAAAATGTATTATCTCGTAACCAATTATATCACTTTTCTCATATTGCAGCATTGATTTCCAGAAGAACAACCCAGTGCACAAATTAACGGACGAGGAATTGCTGGCATTCACTTCAGTAAGTGGCTTCTCGTCCTTGATGTTTTTGTTTTTACAGCGTGATTGGTTTTGGCTACACAAAAATAAGCAGATTCAACTCGTTAATCATAAAAAAAGGAGTACGAGTTTCTTTACTGATGCTAGTGTAATGTTTTATACCGTTTATTGGGATATTGATTATTAGGGGAGTTTCAACAACTATGCTCATATAAAAGGCGAAAGATTTATTCGGTCTGAAGAGAAACCAGAGTATAACTATGCTCATATAAAGAAGGCTGAAATGCTTTGCTAATTACAGCCTCTGCACCAGTAATAACTTGGTTAATTATACGAATGTATCAATGCTCGCTATTTTTTTTATAAGCACCATGCCTCAACCGTAATTTTCATACATATTATTTTAACATAGGAGGCATTTTGTGTTTTCCCCTAAAGCTACCCTGGTTGATGCGCATTTCCGCAGGCAAGCTGAATCCATCTATTAATGTAGGGGCCTCTTACACCCCCCACGTTGCCAAAATAAACAGAAGACCACTAACTGGCTTTAGAAATGGTCTGCCAGTCCTATATAGATCTAAACTTGCATTGTGTTACAGAATGCTGCATGTAGATTGTATGAAACCAGGTGGCTGCTTAAGGGGATAGGGAAATGGCGGGCACTTTTCTGAGTTACATCAAATTGTAGCTATTGTGAAGGCAAAGGGTAAGGACTCTGTCTGTCCAATTCAGATAGACCTGCGTATTGCAAAAAGTTGTTGGATCCGGCCGAAAAAAAGCCATAGGGCCACCCTGCTTTTACAATGCAGAAGAATGGAAGACAAAGGTCCAATCTCTGGGGTTTTTTCACTTGGAAAGGAAAATGTCATTTTCACCTCACAGATGTCATCATGCTTTATAAGGAGCCAACTTGATGAGCTTCTCAAGCATGAATTTGAAATTTGCAGACAAGAACCATACAGGTCATCTAATCTGTTGTCAAATTCTGCGTTTCTAAGTACAGTTCGGGTTATCCTTTAAAATGCATGGTTAAGTTAGAGAGGTTCTTGCCAGTCATATCACTAATTGAACTGTCCCTACCGCAGGGCCACCTTACCCTCTTTCCAAGATAAACCTGTCAAGGTCAGCCCTTCGTAATGCATATTGATGCCAGTGAAGTTGAAAACATATATTTCCTGCAAACTCCTGCTTTATTGAATAAACCCCACTTCCAGTCCTCTGTGTCTGCTTAAGCTACACTCGAAGGTACTAGAGATTCTGCAAGCCTTCTGTACCAGTTTTTCAAAGGTACATAACGGATCCCTGCAGAAAACGCACTAGTAAAATACTTTTTTCTAGTAAACTTAAAAGGCACAGACGCACTTCTGTTTCCAACAGTGTTGCAATAAAGAAAGTAATATCCATCGATTATTTTGATAAAATCTACAGAAGATCATATTCCATCTCATAAAAAGAAAAGGAAATTAACTTTCAGAAAATATCCTTTGTGAGAGGGAGCTGTGATTTTTTTAACAAGGCTTTCAGCCACTGTGTTATTACAACGCTACGTTTTCAGCTATGCTGCTGCCGGTGCTTTATTTTTATGTTTCGATAACATGATAAGTCTCGTTTTTTTTACCGGCCCATATCAGGAAACTAAATGAATCATTGAAAAAATAAGCTATATTGTTTTACATGGACTCCCCGCCTTTAAAATCCACCGCCTGTGCAATATCATTGAACCTATCTGCGTAGTTTCCCTCTGGGTCAGCCAAGCCTAACCAATTATCACAGTCATTTTAATTTCCCTTTATTGTTCCTGAGGTTTTTTCCTTTGTACAGGTGTTTGTTACGGGGTTTTTTTTTTTGTCCGGCCAGAAATTAACGCTGATTAGTGAATGTTTTGTGTACTCAAAGCTATGATCTAAAGCAGACCGGTTTCTGAGCTAATATTTTTGAACATCAGGGACTTTTTCATAGACTGTACCAAAGCATTTGTAAATATACGCTACCATTCAAAAGTTTGGGGTCACTTAGCAGTTTTCATTGAAAACAAGGAAATTTGTAGCTGTGTTAACATAATTGCAGAAGGGTTTTCTAATGTTTAATTAGCCTTTTAAACTTAAACTTGGATTAGCAAACACAACGCGCCATCGGAACACAGGTGTGATGGTTGCTTATAAAGGGCCTCTGTACGCCTATGAAGATATTTCAGCAGTTTTACAACAAAAGTTAATGCCATAATAATAAAAAAAAATATAAAAAAAAAATCGGAAAACTTTGGAGTTGCTCGGTAAAAGCAAGACAAGCTAAGATTCATCTGTCCTTATTTCTGGGTGAAAGGGGTTAACTTGTTTGAAAATTAGATGGACTCTCTTTATTTATTTATTTTTTATTATATGTAATGTATGAGTTCCTCACTTTGTGTGCTGGTAAATGTTAACATTAGATGACTGCTTGTTGTTAATGCTGTGTTTGTGTATGTGTGCGCAGTCACCTTTTCAGCCTACACGTAGATTGCCAAATCTGCAGGCTGGTTAGATGGTTGTCATGCATTCACCTGAGATCTGCTGAGTACTCGCAATGTTTTGACGTTACCTGCCTCAAAACGGAACTAGACTCGATATGGAAAATGCGTGTAGTGTATGAGTAATTAGAAAAATAATTTATTATGCAATTTATGAGGCATGTTCTACAAAAAAAAGAAAAACAGCTCTTGTAATATGGAAAAGTTCTACATGATGTAATATTTTCTTATTTTGAAATCTAAACAGCACAAATTATAAATCAACTTCCTGTTTTTAGTACCAATTATGTCTGTAACAGCATTTTTTTTTCCAAATCCTCTGGTTTTAAACTTATGTTAAGATCTCAATAATAAAGCAATAGCTCTTCAATTTGCCTTAACTATTAAGGCAGTCATGCTCTCATGAACAATATATGAAAAGAAATATACCCGCCGCAGGCATTCTGAAAGTCCAAGCTACCTGACGTCGCTCTGCTGCTCGCTACGGATGCTATATGTGGTATTGAAGAGAATGTATGCACAAATAGGTGTGATTGCAGATCAATAAAGAAAATAAATCCAAACAAGACTTTGACATTCATATATTACTTGACCGTATGATGTTAATTATGTTTGAAGACACTTATGTCCAGTAAATGTTACTCACATTAAAGATGCTGTTCCACTTAGATGTTTTTTCCCAACATAACTAGATTTTTATATTATTGTGTACTTATATGGAATCCATCGTAAATAAGCACATTCCATTTTTTTTTAAATAACATACTATTTTCTTGTTGAAAACGTTTCAGCCGGATCTCTGAATCCTGTCTGTCTTCACTGCTCAGTCTGCCCATCTCTGACATCACACAATGTGCCTTACCTTTAATCACTCTTATCACACACAACACCTCACGCAATCACACTATCACACTCACTGCCCATCTGTTTCAAAGTGGATCTGTAGAGCTGAGTCAGTTCACATGAATGTGCATTGAAGGACAGGTGGCAGTAGCTGTAGGTGGTCAGGCTGCTGTGATGTAATACGTAAGGGATGGCTTTGGAGGAATAAAATGACTTTTAAACACAGTTTACATGCGACAAGCAGCATTAAAGGGAAAAAAACCCCTAACTGACAGGTTTCTTTTACTTGTCTTTACATGGTGCAGCACTTACCTAGGGAATTTATCTAGGTAGAGCAGCACATTTAAACAATATAGAACTAAAAATGATAAAGAGGAACGTTATAACATTAGAATCATTTAGTGGTGGTAAAACTGGAACACCAGAAACTGTTTATGTGTGAGGTGGATGATGGAATTATTGTTAAACTGATCAGAACTTCCAAAATCTAAAGCCATCTGCCAGGCTTCCTTATGGTATACGTTCCAGGAGCATCCTTACAAAGATCTATAATCTATAACATGTTGCAAGAATACATGGCATGGCATAGGTATTTTGTTATCTCCAGTCCTGTCTACACATCTATTCTAAACAACCTCATGAATGGAACACAGAGGGAATTTAGCCATGGTTTAAATGCTGCCAAAATGCCTTCTTAATATACAGTGGCTATTTGAGAAACTGCAGGTAAAATGTGTCAACTATTCAAATCAGCGTAACCCCGGAGCAGTTGCTCCCAGGGAATTTTGGGACAGATGTCATGTATGTACATTATATATATATATATATATATATATATATATATATATATATAATATATATATATAATGTACAAACATACATGGTTTAGTTACAGTTTAGTTATAGTTCTATAAAAGACAGAAATATAAGTGAGCAAGAGGAATATAAAATCTCAGTTAAAACAAGGCTCCCATGCCTGTTTCTATATGAGGTAACCCCTAGTCTCCAGGGCCAGCCATCGAGGGGGGTTGTGAATGTGTGGAGAAGTGAATGCATTAGTAAACCAGAAGAAAGGACTCGTGTTTGGACAACGTGTTCTTAACAAGGGAATTCGATTACTCAGTAAAAATATTTTTGTAACATCTTAGTTATGCTTTTTCTTGTATGATGTGTACTGTCACCAAATGGATTCACGTGTGTATGTGTTCTTCTGTTAATGTGCTGTTTACATTGGGGCTTTTCAGAAACTGTTGCTTTAAAAAAGTATTTAGCCAATGTCCCGAAAGCTGAGGATCAACAGTGCTATATTATCCCTTAAGAGTATAAAACAGAGTACTTACAGAGGTGGGGTGGTGGCAGAGCCAGGGTGACCTCCACTTATGACACTGTGCAGGTCTTTTCCACCCAAATTAGGTAAACTATTCTACATCAAGGCCTTAGCCAAATTGTGTAATAATTTTGACAAATTACAGACAGTAGCTCTTTTCTGGGCTGCACAGTCTAATTTTAGTGGAACGTTTTACTCTGTAAGCTCTGTTAGTGATCGCTCTTTATTTCTCTATGGTTGATGACAAGGAAGTTAGTTGTATACTGCATATTACATGCGTCTCTGGTGGTAGAGCAATCAGTCTGAGAAGCTACTGTTATTACACCAAGATCATGGGGTCTAGCATTTTCTCTTACTAGCAACACTGTATAAAAAAAACGGGTCTTCATAAATCAGTGTGAAGTGACAGCAGTGCCTCAAAAGGCTGTCACGTTGACCTTGGCTGCTATCCAGTAGAAAGGCTTTCAGATGAGCCTTCATTTAACTCTGTTGTTTCTCTGTTGACTTCCTTGTGTGCTGGGTGTCAGATTGACATATGAGTACTGTAGATGGTAGACCTCGTGTTTCTCAACGTTTTCCGTTTATTCTTAGCCTCCCGACTGCAACCTCAGCCATCCACTAAAGCATAGTTGTGTATATTATCCTACTAATATAGGCATTACTTATAGTTGTCAGCACTGATTAAATTGCCTGTGTTTATCTATGTATTTCACCAATTAATAATGTCTGGCTGGAAAAAAGTCATCACATTGGACCACTGTTGTACAACTGAGGACCTGTGCTCGATATGCTGTTCTCCCCAGGTCCTTAGTTCTTGGAACTCTAGTGGGTAGGATGTATCTTTCTTAAAGTTTACATAACAAAGGTATCATGATAACTATGATATTAGTAACCAGTATACTAAATCCCAGACATAGATCTGGTTTCATTAGGGATAGTGTAAGCAAGTTCCAAATCAATTTTCTGGCAGATGCATGAATACCATCAAAGAGATGACATTGGCTTTTATGTGATCACTTCTAATATTTCAAAGAGAGCACTGAGCTCTGTTGCCTCCCACTTCCGCTCTACATAAGGGTCACAATACACATTCGCTATACAATTCCACGTTTGCTATGAATAGAAGCATGAAAGCTATGGGACATGTATTTTTTTTAAATGAGAGGTGTAATGCTGACTTATGTGCCGTATCCAATTCCAAAGCTTATAATATTAAAGTGTGCTCTCCAGCTGCCCTTTGACCCACACTGGAGAATTTAAGTTGTACATCTGAATTGGTCTTACATGGAGAAGAATACAGACGAGAAAACACTTGTAAATTGCACTAAAGTCTTACTTTTTGGACTAAAATGTTCCTAGAGTAACTTGACAAGCATGACATATTATGGTCCAATTATTTTCTGCTGTTAGTTAAATAAATGCATCAGTACATTTTTGTCCTTGTTATTCCATGACTCTTCTGTTTTAGTGTTATAATAAGAGATTTTGGAATAATGATCACTTGCATCAAAAGGCTCCTAAGTGGTAACCATGCCAGTGAATCATATCAGGGCGTTATCTACTACTTTACTATTGCCAAAATGATAATAGGTGTGGGAAGTGCGACTTTATGGATATTGAGTTTCTCAATGTATGCCCTGCTTCTGCAGACTGCTTAGGCTAACCTTAAAATGGCAGAACTTGTTAGACACCATGTAAGTTCAGATTTTCAGATGGTATCCAAGCAGTATTGTTAAGCGAGAAACCAATTTTAGCCCATGGCCCTCCTACAGATCCTTTAAATTTATTCTAGAACTACTCATTTAAGTCTCGGCTCCTCATTTGTAAGTCAGACAGACAAATGTGTGAGAGATGGCCAGATATTTATGGCAACAAAATACGCAGTAAGTAGATTACACAGTGATGGTAGGAAAGAAACAATTTGACCCATCTAGTCTGCCCCTTTTTGAATCACAAATACACAACATTCATCACTAGAAACATAGATGAGTAACAGCAGCGAGGAGCCATCTGCTTCAACAAGTCTTCATGTTTTCTGTCTTAAACGCACAATAAACACACTAGTGTGTAGGTAAACCTGTGGACATCTCTTGTCACTCAAACATTCATACCTATTTGGCCATGCTGCATGCAAGGCCAAACAGTTTCCAGGTGAGGAATCTGTTATGTCTGTGCTTGGCCAAAAACTTGTAGCCAGTGCTCACAATATAGCTTTCCAAATCTTTGCCTCTCAGGCTGTTTAAACTATCCATAACGTTTATTGTATTACACTACTAATTGGGCCTGGCCACCTGGCCCATGATTTTAAATTATACCATATTCAGGCAACCCCTTGTTGGACAGCACTTTTTGAGATGTTTGTTATCATGCTTGGATATGCTTAACATCTGGTCTGTAACTAAATTTTACGGGTGTTTTATCAAAAATCACTGATATGGAAAAAAAAACAGGAAACGAGATTCAGCGAATGCCTCATCTTTTTCTTATAAATGTTCCTTGGCAAGTGTTTGTTGTTTTGTCCTGCTACTAAAACTCTGGTAAATAAACGTTTTGTACTCAGGGCATAGGGAACAAAACTACTGTACTGGCCGACCATATAAGCCTTACCCAATTTCCTATATTTTTGATCAGGCTACTAAAATGTGGCCTAAATTTTGATCTGTACCATCATAATTGTAGACAGATGTCTCAAGAGGGCATCCATGTTCAGTCGTAATATAAAGCCTTTAAAGTTTTGTTGTTCACTGAAATGAGCCTACGTGCTTTGAGTAACAACATGAAAAAAAACATAAAACACCATTGCATCTTTTGCAGAGTTGTGTCCATAGCAATGCCTACATCTGCTTACTGACTCAACGACTCTTATAGTAATAAATTACCAATTTACTTTTATTCTTGAATACCCACAGCAACAAAGTGAGGTGATAGTGCTGTGCTGTCTTGTTTGGGGGAAGAGTGGTCAATTAATGCCCCTGACGATGCTATAATGTGAATAAGCAGGGAATTGTGTAAAATATTTTCATAAATAAAATAATTGTATAAAAATGCTTGTAGTGTCCCATTAAATGGCTCCATAAAGAAAATTAGGAAACAGCTGGGTTTGTCAAATGTATGAAAAGTATGTATTTTGTTATTTAAAAACAAAATTCTGTTGTCCTCATGGGAAGGTTTGTAGCACAAAGGACTGATGGGGAACATTGTTTCATTGGGTATAAAGTTGAAAAACACTGGATTTTCACATAAGAGTCAGTCGGAGTTCTTATTTGCCTATTGGGCAAAAGGCAATGCTCATACTATAAACATAGAAAATCCTTTATATAGAATTATATAGAATTCCAAACGGGTGAAAGCACAGCTATGAACGAACACATGCTGTCACCAGTAGTGGTCTGGTCTGTTGGAAGGGAATGCTGCAGAGTCTTGTCATGCTTTCTCCTTTCCTGTGCCGAGCAAGGAGGCCTTTGCTGTGCACATGCTGAGCTACCACCTGTTGGAGCAAAACTTGATTTCTGTTTATAGACCAAAATAAATCTGTGTCATCTTTTTGACAGTGAATCATGATCCCCAAGCCGTGACCTTCTTTATATGTTGTTTTCATGGTCTTTCTCTCTGTTGTCTATAAACATCTGAGATTTTAGCTACAAGCATTTGTTTATAGACATAGGCATAGTATTTGATAGAGCAAACGAGCATTTTGGCCCATCTCATCTGACCGCTTGGTCCTTGTCCAAGACTACTCATGTTTTATTTTTCTTCTTTTTTTGAACCCCTTGAAAGTTTGAGCTTTTTAACTATTTCCTATTTTGCTTTATCTCATATGGTGCTACTTTACTCATCTGTATTTAGTTTTTTGTGGTTTAGTTCTCAAGCGTTTCTGAATACAGTTCTCAAGTATTCTGTTTAAAAAATGTGTTCTGGTCCTTTTTGTTGTGGTAGGCATGACACATATGATAAGATCACATTTATTGCAATACAAGTCACAACCTAAGAGGGCTTAGCTTTCAATAATTTTTCTTCTTGTGACTGAGCTAAAATCTTTTTAAAATCTTAAATGAAATGGACAATATTTATTCAGATTTCCTCTTTTTGTATGTCTTAAACATTTAAAAGCGCAGGCACAAAATAATTCCCCTTTGATCTACCGTATTTCCTTGATTATAAGACAACCCCCCAAAATTTGAATATTAATTTAGGAGGGAAAAAGCCTGCATATAAGACTACCCTATAAGAAATAAGTTCTACTAGTGAATATTAATTTACATGTAAACTATGTGTCATATTTGATAAAAACTATGATTGAGAAAAATGCATTTTTTGTTTTTCTTTCCTTTTATTTGCCAACCTGCCCCAGTTATGCACATCTGCCCCTAGATATGCCTTATACCCCTTATATGCCACTCTACCCCCCAGAAATGCCTCATACACCTTATAATCCACTCTGTCGCTAGATATGCCTTATACCCCCTATGCCTCCCTGATATGCCACGTGAAGTAAATACGGTATTTTATTTTTAGAGTCAGTCGCCACTTGTGTCTTGGGTGTAATAAAACATTGGAACTTGGCAATTAAATAGACTAACGTGTTACTTCCTGGTGTGCCTATCGAGCATTCAAATGGAAAATAAGTGTTGTTGTTTATAATGTGAGGACTTTGATTATCCTGTAACTCTCATTTGTAAGCTCTGAAAGCTTCAATGTACGTCAATGGTGCATATGTAAAGCACACCTGTCGATGCAGAAATCCCTAATAGAGATATTGGGCTCAAATCAACAACTAGTTTGAACATCAACTGATGTTAATGGTGGTTGAAAATGCATGGTTAGCAATTCAATTTCATTGCCTAAATTGCAATCATGGATTCTAGAATATCAATTTTCTACCCAGTAATTCAACCAAGTATTTCCATATACCTTTTAGTCTATTTTGTCTATAATTCACAAGATCTGGAGAAATTTACCAACCCTTATAAAGCTGATATCATTGATAAACACTCTGGATGTGCACAGAAAGGGAAAAAAGCATAGTATACTACTAGAGATTGTTTGTTCCTACACATGGGCAGCAAGAATAAAACAGAAACCACAGTGATCTTTTTCTGCTATGTTATATGGCGCTGACTTAGGAATCAAGTAGACTTTATGAACACAGCACTCCTATAGAACAGTGGTCCCCAAGCTTTTTGACTGGTTTTGTGGAAGCCAATTTTTGGGGGGTTTGATTCAAGTGCATTACATTTATTGTGCATTTTACTTTTATTATTATTGTTAATATATTTATTATCTATTATTATTAACATATTTATTTTGTTTATAATACTCCACAGCACTCCATACCTGGCTGTTGTTTAAATATAAAACTTGTAAAAGTTAAAGCAGCAAGTGGCGATTTTTCATTTTTCGCCCGGGGGGCCTGGGGGCAAGTCTAGTCAAGTGGCCCGTTGCACCATCGAATCAGCCCACCAATGGCATGCCATCTTTTCTACTGATTTTCTAAACGCATATTGATGTATGTGATGGTATTAGGAAGTCCAACAGTGCACTAAAAAAAATCATCATACATGGGACGCCTGAAGCCACAATCTAGTGCCACTAATCCTTTTTAATAAAATATGCAGATTGAAATAAAGTAAATAACACAAAACCTTTACTTTTCCTCTCACTGATTTCTGAGCCTAGAAAGTTGTGTCCTCTGAAGTGACTACAAATTAAGGAGGGTGTATTATTTCTGGATAAATAAAAATTAACTAGTTCAATTTATCCCCACAGTAAGTAAAGTGCCATGAAACAGATAACCAAATACACACCAGGATAGGCTTTGCCACACCGACACCCAGACACACACACCAGGATAGGCTCTGCCACACCGACACCCAGACACACACCAGGACAGGTTCTGCCACACTGACACCCAAACACACACACCAGGACAGGCTAAGCCACAACAGTTATCATTAACCCCCCTTTTATATTTTGCCCCTTGTGTATTAATGCCCAGGCAACCCCCCCTTTAGTATTTGATGTGTTCTCCCCACAACATTGTGTATTGCCCTTCCTTGTGTGGTGATGCCCCCACCCCTTTTGTAGTGGTTATTGTGATGCCTCCTGCCAGTCCCCCCTTTAGTATTCATTTATGTGATGCCCAACAACCCTCTTGTCTATTGATGCCCCCACTGCCATGTGTATTACCCCCAGCCACCCACCCCCCTGTTTATATTGATTTTGTAATGACAAAACCCAGCCACATACCCTCTCCCCACTCCCTTAAATATGGGTCCACTTTCCTCTAACCCCTAGCTATTTAAAATACTTACATTTTGTGTTTCTTTTTCTTCCTGCTCTCCTCCAACGTGACGATCCTCTCCTTGTCACGAGGACCATTTCTGTGAGCCCGTCCCCTCTAGCGTCACATCTTGAAAGGGGCGGGACGAAGAGCCTCAATGAGGTGCAGCCAGCGGGACTCACGGTGTGTGCGCACCGACGGCTTTCATTTTATTAGGCGGCCGGCAGAGGCGGTCTTACAACCGTTTTATACCTCTCGGCATACAGCCGTTTTAAACTTTGTGGATGCATTTTTCTTATTAGAAGCACATGGGTTTAGATGTGGAATTAGTGCACTCTGTGTTGTGGTTATGAGAGATACGCATATTATTGAAGCAACTAATTTTGTCTACCATCATGGAGCACATTTTGTTGACCTTTTACTTGTTAATTAAAATTGCATGTAAAGTGCAAATATCAAAAACAAAAAATAAATATTGAGATGGGTACGTTAACTTTCTCAGTTACAGTCACAGATCAGTTTATATGTATTTTTGTTTTTTAAATGTTTTTCCTTTATGACCATAGTCACTCTCATTGAAATGTAGTCAGAGCTATGTGCATGCATTGTTTAGGAGCAGGCACAAATTGGGAGCAACTTTTCGATAAAAAAAATGTTTTGCAGACAAATACGTATTAATGTGCATTTTGCAATCACTAAATTTGAGCAATTTATGTATAAAAACATTTTGAGTGATTCATTTTAATATGCTTAAAAACAACTTTTTTTTTCTCTTACAAACTATATTGGCTTTGTTAGTTGGGCAACTGACAGTGACCATCCCATGGTGTGGAAATCCTTCTTTTCCTGTCATGATGGAGAAACGGAAGCATATCTGGGATCAATTAATGTGTCAAAGTAGACACCCAAAACTGGAAGTAATGTTTGTCTGGCGAAGCCTAGATAATCTCTCTAATCCCTGTAGATGTACCATTTTCCACAAAGTTTGCTTGGAACCTTAAATATAAATTATGATGTCATATATTTTGATGAGAGTCAAGCCTGTATTTATACTGCATTACGTATATGTAAGTATAAATTACTATGTGTAATCATCCAATTTGCCGACATCAAAGGGCATCGCTCTGTTAGCTTCCCCATGGGCAGTATCACCTGGAAGACACAAGCCTAAGTGGCCAGTACAGATTTTATCTTATTCACTCTGAAGAATGTAATTATTTAACATCATATCAGCCTGAATCTCAGGGTTGAGGGAACACAGCCTATGACATAATCCTTGTCATTCTACAAGCATACTTATTCAGTACCTACTGCACAAGGCATTTAATATATGGGCAGAGAGGATCCTGGTGTATAATGTGATATAATTTAGATCCATGATGCATATATTTGTTTAAACACCAATCAAATATTTCTGTTTATTGTGTCTTTACCCAACCACGACATATATCATCATCTCTGAAATGTATCAAGCAATTAGTTAACTGCCCATACTTACCTGCATCTGACCACACAAAAGGGACATTCTGCGACCAGTGAGGCGATCAGTGAAGAGAGGGACAACTGGGGATAGGTTCCTGAGGATTTTCGAGCCTAGACAGCTGCCATTTTGCTTTGTGGTGAACATGGCCCTCATTCCATAATTTAAAAGTATATATGTTTATTTTGTTATATGACTTAAGAAATCATGGATATTCTGTACAGGTGTTAGAGTAAAATGTTATCCACTGGACAGCGCAGAGAACATCTGCTGTTCAGGCATGCGGCATTGTGGATCGCATACAGAAACGTACGGAAATGGACATGTTTGTGATTCTTGGAATATATGTGAAATGACTCAGCATTTGTCTGTTTACATTTAGCCAAGAAAATAAGAAATTCAACTGTATGTTCCTGGCATGTGTATATCTGCATTTGAAAGCCATTGCAGCTGTCCATACTCCAACATTAGTAATGTAAAAATGGCACAAGTTTTCTCTTTCCTGATGCTTCTGCTAAAGGAAAATTAAAAAATATATGCCCAGTACACGGACATAGGCAGAAGAAAACTGTACTGGTTAAAAATCTAAAGCTATATTGCCCTTGATTTGATGATGAGAGCTGTATGTCTATAGATACATAAATAATTTGATATATAATATATTGGACACAAGATAATAAAACCACCACTGAGGACCACCTGGTTCCAAGGGCCACTGAGTACAAGATAATTTTCTTTCTGTACACTATAGGACATTACTACCTAAGTGTTGTGCGAGTAGGAAACACTGTTATGTGTGTTTTACTGTAAAAAACAAAAACACAATCTCTACTGGTTTTTGCTTCCTGCTGATGGCACCGAGACACTTGATCTATAGACACATTGGAGAGAGTTCAGAGGAAAGCTACAAAGATGGTAAGTGGTTTGCAGGACAGAAATCATCAGGAAAGATTAAATTATTTGTATATATATATATATATAGCTTGGAGGAAAGAAGACAGAGGGGGTGCAATAGAAACATTCATATACTTAACAAATTACAGGAGGCAAGCTTATTTGAAAGGAAGAGCAATGTTAGAACAAGAGGTCATGGTCTACAACTTGAAGGCCAGAGGTTTAGATGTTACGTAGGGAAGTTTGTTCTGCTTTATTCAGAGGGTAAATGGATAAATTGAACAGGCTCCCAGCAGCAGGGGTGGTGGCGGCTAATACAAGTAATGGCATGCAAACAAGCATGGGACATAAAGCTTTTCTCACTATAGGACCTGACCAAAGATTGATAGGGGTTTAAACCCCTTACATCAGGAAACATGGGCAGACTAGATGAGCCAACTGGTTCTTATTTGTCGTCAAATTCTATGTTGTTGTTTTTTTTTTTAAAAAGTCCCTATGTACGTTTTTGGGGTTTTCTTTAATAAGATTTATGATCATGTAGCGGTAGGAAACTGAAGCGTTTATTCTTCCCTTTCTAGTGCATGACAAAAAGTTTTGGAATGAATAGGGTAATAAGTGACAGATGATTATAGGGCGTTCCCATTATACACTGTTCCTCAGGCGATGCTTTGCATGGTTAGAAGCTTCTTTCTCTCTGGGAAGAATAGGCAGAGCCTGTGAATCTCTGTGTTGTGTACCCACATGCCTACTGTTTTTTTTATGGTTTTTTCTTTTATTAAGTGCGTAGGCGGACAAGATGCTTTTGTCACAAGAAAACTGACTTTTTATTGTACCACAAGAAACTAATAAATAACACTACGTTCTTTTGTGAGAACTCAGACTGCCCGGTGATTGCTAAACCAAGATCTGAATGAATTGGCTTTCTAACAATGCCATATGCAATTACGGCATGAAACTTTAATCAATACCTTGTTCTCTCATGTATGGAGCTATATGAACGTGCAGTAAGACATGGAGCTTGACTATAAAACTGTCTGTTTGGATGTTTTACGTTCTTTTAGGCAGGGCTATTTCCTAGCAGGCAATGCTTAGGGCCAGCTATGAGTGTTGCCATGGTTACTGATACGGTGCCTGAAAGTTAGGACGTAGACGCGTTTTCAGTCTAGACATGCGAATCTGCAATGATCCCCAGCACTGAATTCCGGTGTTTTACATTCCAATGGACCAAAGCATCTGCCTAACTTGTCCCACAGATGTGCATCTTGTGCCACTTCAATATCTTATTTAGCGAGATCACATTAAATGCGACTGTTTTAACCGGGTGTTCTATTTAGACATGTGAATCTACTAACTAAAAATATTTTATTTTTTTTAAACCTAATCCCCTCCTAGTCTCAAGAAAGAAACATAGCACACTACTACTTCACGCTATTTCTAATTAAAGTTAGAACTCCAGTCCTATTGTTTAGGATTAGCGTTATAACCGAAACCAAGTAACACAAATGTCGTCCATATCTTCCCTGCTATGTTACAGCATTTTAAGATCATGATTCGGCCACTTTATTTCTGATTTTATGTATTAATAGCAGGTCAGGATTACAGCTTATAGTGGGTAAAACGCTCACCGTTTTAACCCCCATTGAGCGCTGCCAGCTGATCGATCTGATGGCCACCATACTCTGCACTACTATATACACTGTACTAATACAGCCCTAATTATACTTAAGACAATTATTAACATAAGGTGGCCACTCTGCTTACAGTAAACAAAATAATCACCTTTAATGTGAGGTCTGTGCTTTAAATATATAAAAAAATATATATTACCATTGTAGTTCTAGGCAATCATTTTGTACCCAGCTCCATGGCCGGTGACACATTTAGTAATATTTTGCATTTATACATAGTTTAGCATTTTTCAGCATTTATACCGATGTATGTTCTTATATGATATGCTCTTTAGTATTATACGTGTTCGTTGTAGACACTTTTTGAAATCAAGTAAAAAGGAACATGCATTAAAGGCCAACTCCAGCCATCATCTGCACTTTAATGCATATGATTGAAGTGGTCCCTTCATATTTTTATCGTGTCCCATTTGCCAATCCATGGATGTTTTCTGCAGCATCCCCCCCCACCACATTGATTTGTACCTTTCCCCACATGAAAAACGCTCCCATTGATTTCAGTGCAGAAGATATTAGACTATGGAAGAATGTTATGCTGTACTTGTGATTTTATTTTTTATTTTTTTTTGCACGTTCGGTTAATGAAAGTACTTTCATATGGATTTATTGAGTGGGTGCTGCATTGGACACCGGAATGTCTCTTTAATGGGAGTTAGGTATTAAACTTTGTATATTTTACCCAACACAGATGTGCTTTTCCTTAAGAGGATTTATCTCCTAGATTTATCTCTTAGTGACATAAATCCGTTTTTTTTCTCGGAGTCTGCATTTTAAAAGTGCATCCTGCCTTATGGATGACTCTGTGTCCCATGGGGAGTTTAATGGCAAGAAACAGTTGACACCCTAGGAAGGGCAGTGAAAATCCAAAAACGGAAACCACCCATTGAAAAAAGGAGCGTACAGTATGTGACTGCCAGTGATTCAGATGACTGAAAAGTGACTGGACAGCATTAACACATAGACTTTAACCATTTCAATCACACAAGAGCTTCGGCTGCATTCAAATTGTTGGGGATTTCTGCTCAGCTAATGAACAAAAAAGCTGGATGGCTATAAAAACCCTGTTTGATAGACAATTCTTATTGGGTCCCTGTTGTGCCCGTATGAAAGAATCCTCAACTATCTTGTAGTTAAGGTCGTAACAGAATCTACCTTGGCGATGTATAGGGTGTATGTATGCTTGCCATTCGTCCTGTACTTCATCGGGCATTAGGCACATGTCCTGTTATACATTGGAAGACATGTATGCTGCTTAGTATAGTGCTTTCTGCATTTATTCTATAAAGCATAGTCCCTGTAAAGGTGCTGTTCCACTTACACAAAACATTGCATCTGTTGTTTTATTGTCTTCTATGATATTTAATTACATAAAAACAACATACAATGATTTTCAGTTTGTATGATGACAGTGTCTGCTTTTGCGTCACAGGGCAATTTAAGTGTTCCTGGTGAAAATTAAGATGTTGCCACTTAACAACCCAGTCTAATGCTTGTCATGAACAATAGTATAAATGTATAGGGCTGTACATATAAGTTGTCTACCTTTTACTGATTTTACTTTAATAATAATAATTGGAAGGATTGGGTCTGATTTGTTACGCGGCTCAGTGGAGATTGTGTATGTTAAAATTATTTCAGGAGCCCTGATGGAATAATTCAAAGAGATAAATATAAAATGGAACAAACCGTTGTGTAATCCCAGACAGACTCCATGAAGTTGAGATCCGAGCTGTGTTGGGCCATACCATCACTTAGAGGACTCTTTGTTCCTCTTTACACTGAAAATAGTTCTCAATGATTTTGGTTGTATGTGTGGGGTCGTTGTCATGCTGCAGAATAACTTTGGGGACAATCAGATGCCTCCCTAATGGTATAGCATGCAGGATACTTCTCAGCATTGAGGAGGACAAATCCCCAAATCCATTTGCACAAATGCAGCCCCAAACATGCATGGGACCTCTCCACTATGCTTCACTGTTGCCTGCAAAAACTCATTCTTGTACTGCTCACCATCCTTTCGGCGAACAAATGGCCTTCCGCTATAGCCAAACTTAACATTTTTACTCATCCGCCTGGAGCACCTGTCGCTAGTTCCTGTGTTTTCATGAATATTTCAGTGACTCGACCTTGTTTCCAGGTCGGAGGTATGGCTTTTTGGCCGCAAGTCTTCCATGAACATATGGAAAACCTTGTCTGCCTTGAATTTTCTGCCTGGAAGAATCCTTGCTGATGCAGAGTAACTTGTGTCTTCTTGCTGTGCTCAGTCTTGCCATTGCATATGACTTAACACTAAACTGTCTTCATCAGCCTTCCCTTGTTAGTGAGTTTGGCTGTTCTTCACCCAACTCCTACACAGCTCTTTTTGCTTCAGTTAATGGTTGCGTTTCAACCTATACTGTATATTTAATTGATGTCATTAGCATCTGTATGGTATCATTGTTTAATAATTCACCTAACCATATGCCTACAACATCTCTGACTTTGTGCAAGTGTACCTAGAAGAATTGATGCTGTTTTGAAGGGAAAGGTTGATCACACCAAATATTGAATTGATTTTATGTTCACTCATTTTGCATCTTGTTATATGATAAAAAAATAAACCATTAACAAGTCTATTTTTGAAAGCATTACTTGCCAACATTTTTTCCTAAAATGTTTGCACGTATCGTACAGGATGTCATTTCTACCTGGTTGTGGGCAAAGTGACTGAACGCTAAGCATTTCGCATCCCACCAGGAAATCTAAGGACTGATTCCACACATTGCTAAAAATGTGCGCTGTTTTGTATATTTTATTTTAAGAATGGAATATTTTTTATCTGCCCTTCATCTAGCACTCTGCTTGTCTTTTTCTTAATTCTGATCTCTATTTTCAGTGTTTGCTTTCACAACCAAAATTCTGGGCCATCCAAACCAGTTCACTAATTCTAAGGACCAAAATGGAGAAAGGAAGTTCTCGACGTGTTGAAAGAGCAATGATGCAGACTCAGGTAATGTTTTTTTTTTCTTGTTTTGTTAATCACTTACCGATGGCATTTTAAAGACTAATATATTCCAATGTGCTGTATGTAGTTGCTTTAAGAAGAAGAAAAAAACTACCATAATTGTCAGATGAAAGATGTTGGCAGATATCTACCACTTGGAAAAAAAAAACTTCATGAATACAGCATCATCAACATAGAAATAGATTTCGTATTTATGAAAAGGATGGATTTTATGAAAATCAATGCATAACTTTGATTTTATTTCAGTTTCAAATTAATGTTCTTTTACCTGTCGGTATTCAGCAATTTTAAGCATCATGTATAATTTGAGACCCCCAACTATCTTCTGCATCAGCGTCTTACAACTTTTCTTTATTGGCGAGGGCTGTACATTATTCAAAAAGATTTATTAGCGGGGCAGACGCTAATGATTTAATACAGTGGGATCTATGTTCATTTTTAGACGGGGACATACATGAAAATAGAGAAACAATGGGGGATGGGCGCAAAAATAAGAAATATTTTATTTTTAAGTATGCCGGTGGCCACATGTTTTAGATATATTGTATACATTGTTTAACACTTTTGGCGTGTTCCTTACCGTCTATTTGCAATTGTTTTGTCTGGAGGTAGCATTTTTTTTGGCACACTTGCTTGTGGTTCTGTTTATAATATAATACTTGTTCATTACCATGTTATGAAGATCATATATAAAATATGTCTGGCATCACTTCAGTACACATTCAAACAGTGCATTGTTCCTAGAGGGTTTTTTTGTCTGTTTATGTTCATTTCAGTGCCAAAGTCTACATTCTTGTGTGTGTGTTGTCTCTGCATGCCAGTTTGCCCTTTGTGTTATTAAAACGAAAGAACTCCTACCATAATTACTGAATATGTTATATATACATGAACATAACATATAGTTTGTGTTGTGCCTTAATAAAAGTGGTGCTGTAGTATATAATACCAGAATTAGCTCCCGTCAGAATAAATTGCCATATAGCATGGGAAAGGTTTGGATGGGTTGGGGGAAGGTCTTCTGAGACCTTATCATTTGGTGGTATGAGCTGATCTAGAAAGTGAGTGTTCTGCAGGTTCTCATAATAGCTCGGCCGTTTTAACCTTCATTGATCTTGAGAGAGCCCCAACTTCTTAGAACACCATTGTGTGCAGATGAGAAAAACCTTGTATAGTGAAGGCATAATGCAACTACCTCCTTCTGTATCACTTGTGATAGACTAGTATATGTCTGACAAACCTGATGACATGTCAAGGAACCTAGTGTGCCTAGACATAAGCAGTGGGCAAATCAGCCATGACAAAAATATGTATATGGTAACCTTCCTACCTACACATACATGTGTGAAATTGTCTGTGCAAGCATGTGTATAGAAGTATAGTGGTACTATTTCCATCTCTATATTGTGTAACAATACACCTTTTTTTGCAAAATCTTGGTTGGAGAACTTTGGAAATACTTCGCTCTGTGGTAAAACTGAAAAAGATCGAAATAAATTTGAAACATGTAGAAATTATTTTATTGGTTATGCTGCCAAGCAGAGTTTGAGACTTTCCCCCACCTGTGGCCAAAATTCCAATGTAAAATTGAAAAAAATGCAGTTCAGTTATATCCAGGTAATTTAAGGACATTAAATCACTGGCAGAAAGGACAAAAATAACAACAACACGAAAATACTACAGGATCTTTTGTCTGTGGCTGGATCACTTAACCTCAGATAAGAAGGTTGATATAGTCACAAAAACAAATAGATGCACCTGCTACCTACCACCTTTTTAGATGTTTATTGTTAAACATTCAGTCTGTAGAAAGAAAATGCATCAATCTCTTTAAAACAACATCTACAGTTACTAGTTATTTTGCATGTGTTGAATGTATAGTCTAGTTGTGATCTACAACTCCTTATTGCCCATTTCAAACTGTAATTATTAAAACTACAGCAAGCAGCTATTTTATCCGATGCCGCATCAAGTAGAGCAACACATAACATTGTTTTTAGATGATTTACTTTAGATTATTGCCAATTAAAAAAACAAAACAGAGAATGGCAATTTATTGACCATGGCTGATTTGTCAGATAGTAGCCTCAGATCTGATTTGGTTCTATATGATCTGGACTTAAGTACCATCTGCTGTCAGGTTGGAACATTAATTCTGTACTCAAAGTTCCTTAAAGTGTTTTTCACAACGTCTCTTTGGTGACATACTGATAAATTGCTGCACCTTGATATATATCAGACCTGCCTACATATTGAAGCCATGTCTTTATATTCTCTTGTATTATCAGGCGGCACTTTTGAAGGGGCGGCACTTTCTTTTTTTTTTTAAGCCGAGAAAGAGAGAGGGGCGCCGAGTGGTTTTATCTTACCAAGTTGTCAGTACCAGCTCGGCGCCCTTCACTCTCTCCTCTGCGAGCCCTCTAGCTCGGTCTCAGTGCCCAGTTCTTTATGCTGTTTCAGGTGCCAGCCGTCAGCGATAGCCTTTTTTTAATTTATACTGAACAGGGATCTCCCGCTTCTGTACGCTCATAAAAGTTTTAAATGATATGCCTTCCAGAAAACTTGTTCTGGAGCCAGAAAGCTGTATTACTTTTTTTCTGAGCCACGAGTCACCAAGATAAGTATGAAAATGGTGAATCATTATGAATTATACAACTCTCCTTATATTATATTATTATTATTATTATTATTAAACAACTCGGTGCTTTAGCAAATTGATCTCGAAATGTTAATGGTGTTATAAAGTGCTGACTTGCCTTTTTTTTCCATTGAGTGAAAGGTAACACTTTAATTAGGTTGTATCATACAAATGGACATTTTCCAGACTTTTATTAAAAAATAAAGCTTTTATATTGTGTCACAGCAAATATTTATCACATTTTTATAAATTTTGCATTTTATTCTTCAAAGCTTTGTCCGATATTTTCTTAGTGGTAAGGAGCTTTACAGTGACATTTTTAGTGTTATCTTAAGGATAATTTCCATTTCACAGTATGAAATTTTTGCAATTTTCCCAATAAACATGTTTGTTGTTAATTGGTGTGGACTGATGTGTTGAAGTTTGGCAAGCATTAATAAATCTAAAGTAAATCTAATCTTCAGTCACTATGGTTTAGATAACATATCCAAGCCATTAAGTGGCAGATTTAACATTTCCCCCTTATGCCTTTTATCTTGATCAAACGGAACTCGTTCTAGTATTTTGGAAATAATTTTCCATGTTTGGGTTATTTTAGAACAGAAGAAAGTAATTGTACTCATTAGCCGGTAAAGGAGCTGACAATGCTTTGCCAAACAACATGTTTTAATCTCTTATCTGGAAAATGAGTTAAAATAGTAATTTTGAAAATGTAAGCATATTTCTCTAATGAATGGTATTCCATTAGTTAAAGGGAAAGTGATGCTTTATAACAAGGTGACCTTGTGATTATATAAATGTGTGTGTATATATGTGATTCTAGCACAAACTTTGAAAACTATTTTTCTAGTGTTATGGCCACTTTTCAAACTTTGTGACAGACACTATGGCTACTTGTGAGGTGTAGAGTATGTTTTTTGTTCTAAAACATGGACAGATTTCATACCCTCCAACATTCAAGTTGCTCGAATTGGGACGCCTGTGTTGAGATGTGGCAAGAAGCAGGGAAGAGTGGGGCTGGGTCACAAGAGGTCACCTGGTGTCAGGGTTCCACCCCGCCAGCCTGGACTATGCGATAATTATTCATTGTCACTAGTGGCCACCCTTCCCTCTCAGGAGCACCCCTTTCTCCTTTCTTGGGACAGGTGAGCCATGTTACCTGAGTGTAGCCCTGCCCTCATATACCTGCTCTGCCCCTTCAGTCTGGGCCTTTGCATTGAAGTGTATTCATCTTTGCTCTTTCTCTGCTTCCTGGTCCTGTGGTGTTCCTAGCAATTCTCTGTTTGAGTCCAACTGTTTTGACCTGACTTTTCCTGACCTTGATCTTGGTTTCAGATTTGGCTCTTGTAATCTCCTGGTGCTGACCTGCCTTCTCTTGACCTTGCACTCTGCTTCTGATTTGGCTTTTGTTCATGTGATCTCCTCATATTGACCCGGCTTATTGACCAGTCCTGTTTCTCCTGTTCTGCCAGCACAGTCCAATATAGACTGATATCTGCATATATATATATCCAGCCTCTTTATTTGCCTGTCTGTACCTGTCTGAATTGCGCCTTGTGAGGCTAGGGCCAAGAGAAGGCAAAGTGGGAGCTTCAATGAACAGTGCCCAAAAATCACTGGGACTATTAGGAAGGATAAGATCACCATGCCTAAGGATCAAACTTGTTTCCAGAAATGCTGCAGAAAATCTATCAACGTTTTACTTTAACAAATGTAGAAACCATCTTACCCTTTCATTTAATAATTTTGCAGATAATTGCTGTACAATGAGAAGCCCAGCACAAAAACTCCACAAAGGATTTTTTTGTTACTCTCCATTTACAGAATAGTTTGCCCTTAGTACAAGCTGAAATAGAACAGACATTACATTTTCTTCATAGTTTTGAAGTATGTCAAGACGATTTGTCTGTGTCTAGACATCGCATTATTGTAAGCATACTCTTATTTTGCAATTTAATTAATAAAAAGCCATTGGGTTGAATCGGGGAACAAATAGAACATTTTGAACAATACTAAAGAAGCCATTCCTCTATTTCAAATTCTATTAATGCCATAAACAAAGGCGTGTAAAACAGAAACATCTAGAACCTTGGAAAGTAAATAAGCAAATAAGCATCCTCAAAATACTTAAGTGCTCAAACTCACAATCATTCAACATTTTCCTTTACCCTGGAATCCCATTTCATTGCATCTGTTTGAACAAAGAAATCCTTACCTGTTATGGAATGAGTCCTCTCCATCTGCTTTTTGTTCCATGTACCCAGATCGTACCCTTGCATAATAAATAAAGAAAAGTTGCTTTTAGGAGACCTTTCATTGATTCTACTGTTCTTCTCCCCTTACAGCTTCTGCCTTATTTCCAGATTTGATGCTAGTGAAAAAAAAATCAGTTCTACAATTTCATCATAACAATAGATCAACAATAATTTATAGCACTTACTATAAAATCACTGTATTACTATGGCTATTTCTTAATACATTTTAAAACACACAATCTTTCGGACCTTTAATACAAATAACTGTTTCAAACCCCAACTTTGATGTACTGCTGTATAACGGGGTGATCGGATGGCCTTGTTAACTGGAGAACCTGGTTCTTGGTATGGGAAGTCTTAGCTCCTTTTCCTCTTTTAGTACTATTTTCATTTCCGCCTAGTTTAAAGGCTTACTCACTACATCGATGTCACGCACATATTGTTGTTTGCAAACAGTTTGTTGAAGTCGTTTGAAGTCTGCATGCACGCGGCTAAGGGCTTCCTGCTTAGGTTCAAAATAGGGATCATAATGAGCGGTTGCTGACTTTGAGCCTAAAAGGAATTGTAAGAACAACAAAATGTACAAAGAGAACCCTATAATGAGGTTATAGGTCATCAAATTGAGCACAATTCTAAGATGGCTCATTTTACGGGGCTGCTCTTGGAGAACCAGTAAGCAACTCTCTCCATGGTATAATCTGTTCCTCTTAGAGGTTGAATACTTTATATATGATATGATAGGATTGTCAGAAATGTACCCCCTCCTGTTCCTTTGGGCTTCTAAAGCCTCTAAGAGTCCCTCCTTGGTTCCTAATGGTAAATTTATTTCCCGCAACCAGTGTTCATCAGCATATAGGCCCTTGAAATAGTACAGTGTGTTTTGAAAAGGAGCGTTCCATAAATTCTTTACTCATTTAGAAACTGCCGTCTGGCGCTCGTCCGTCATGTCTACCATTTTTACATATTGAGTGTCTAACGTACTTCCTGGTAAAATATTTGAAAATTGTATATTTTGACATTTCGTGAAGTTGTCATTGGCAGCAGCAGCAGCAATGCATTTGAATAATGTAATTATTTGTAGCTGTCTAAATAAATAAAAAATAGATTGTTGGCATAGACAATATAAAGACTGCTTCCATTGTATTAATAAAATATGTTAGATCTACTTTGTGGTCCAACCATCATACAACAAAGAACGTTTTCTGAGTTCTGTTTCAGTGGCTTTTGACCGCCATGTTTTGATTAAGAGCATGGTGTTCAAACTGAGTGTTTACTGGCCCTTTAATATATTCATATCTAGCACCTTTCTATGCGTGAGTGTATGTGGTCCATGCATTCGTGCCAAAGGATCTTTTCTATTGATCTGGTTTGTGTAACAGATCTAATTTGTTTTAGTTGATGACGTTTGTATATGTGCTGTGTATCTGGACTACAATAGGAGAACTTCGGCACCATTGTTTAAAATGGCCCCGGCTAATTGTTTTAACCAATTTGCTGTATACATTATAATTCACGGATTGCGTTAATGACTGTGTTACCGCACACGTTTAATCGTAATAAGCACTCAGTGGCAAACAGAACTGATCACCCAGCTGCACACAGAAGAACACCGACCATTCTGGAAGGGGAAATAACTGCACATGCCTTTTTAATAAACCACTTAAGTATGTAACTTTATATTGTATGTAATCAGGCGCTGGCATTTGCCAGTTAATTTCTGGCAATTGTTTCTGCCCTACAGAGCTGTTTATAGGCTTTTCATTAGCTAAAGCCTATAGAAACAGCCTGTTTAATCCTGCAGTACGTCATCTAATACTTTGAAGTCTCTAGAGCTTTTTGATATTGAACATTCATTTTCAAATGGAATTAACAAAAATGTTATTAATGCTAACATTGTTATACTGATTATAAACCGCCCGTGCTGGCTGGATCCTTTGATCACTACAACCTTGCTAATTATGTTTTTGTCCCCCCTCATTGTTAATATCATTCATAACCGTGGCTTTAACCCTTGGATGCCATAATGTTTTTGAATATGATTTGCGGTTCACTAACATTTGGTACTTCTTCTATCCTATGATCCATTGAATTCTTAGTTTGCTATACATTTGATCTGGTGCTTCTCGCTGTTGTCCAAGTGAATGCTCTCACCATTCCTTAATACTTTAATTTTATGCTATGTTTCCGAGTAAAGGACAGCACCAAGCATTGGCTCCTCTCATGATCCAACTGGAAAGATAGGAAGTGGCCATCACTCAAGAAAGTTATATCTGCCAGTGCCTCCTCTACAAGTCATGCTAATCCCCACAAATGTGTCTTAGAAGTCTATAGGGTTCAGCGTGCGTCAAAAGTGTTTACATTTTGCCGTGATGCTCTTTGCAGTTATTTGTGGAAGTCTAAATTCGGTGATTTATATAAACAGCAGTAGCCGACAATTGTAACAATAATTGCAAGAGACACTTCCCAGGAGTTGGGAACAACAAATGTATATTCATAAGGAAACACTCAACAAAATATTTTCGTGATACTTCCCCTTGCAATGACAATAACCAGAGCCCCCTTATTTTAATCTGCTTTGAACTCTTTCCCCTTGGATCGTTTGGTTTCCTATACGTCTAGTAATTTGTTGACGACTGCTTCCTATTTATTTCTCGAAATCGGCACAGGCTATTTCGGCATCCATATGGGGCCTGTATGTCCTACAGAGTCCATTATATGAAAGAAAACCAGAAACCCGTGCTTGCTTGTTATTTAAAATATACTTTTATTGTACACTGGGGTCATGTGGTTATCAAATTATAGCAAAGTAGGAGCTTTGTATTTCCTTTTGAAACTTTTTATTGATCTGAAACTTTAATTCCGTCTCGGTATATTTGCGTTCTCTTTCCCAAGCTTTATACTGTAGTGGTTTGGGCAAATTTTCAAAGTTTTTGGAAAGTGTTTTGATGCCAAAATGCTATTCTGCTTTCTATCGTTATATTCAGTATTCAATATTAAAAATGACAGGTTCTGAAATATCAGCTGAATACTCGTAGATCCCTCAGATTTGGCAGGTCTTAATTCAGGTTAGCAAGTCAGTGGAATTCCAATAGACCCAAAACCTACAATTTAACAGATGACCTCAATGTGATTTCCTCTGCATATTTGGTAGTCTATATCCACAGATTTGCAGATTGCCAGGAATTTATTCCTATGAAGAATACTAACTTTGCCAATTTTTATTACTAGATTTTTACTTACAAAAATATCTATCAAGTTACACCGAACTGCCAAACCTTGTTAATCTTGTTGTTTTTAGTAACAGTAACAGTGTTATAGGTTCTAGATCAGAGGTGTCCAAGTATTTTCTGCAGCAGACCCCTTCGTCAGATATTAATGTGTGCGTGGGCCGCTCTTTTTTCATTGAGATAAAATATACAGGGTGACTCCTATCAGTACATAGTACGCCAGACACATACAATGGTACAGCATGGCCCTATCATTACAGAGCGATGCAGACAGAGAAGATGGTATAGAATAACACTATATACTTAGCAAAATATTGACCGTGATACTGCATAACTCCGATATCTCCCAACATCATTATTTGTGTTTGCATTTAGTTGCGTTTTCACTCTGGCTCGGTCTTACTCAATCTCACACTCTCTCTCAGTCTTACTCAATCTCACACTCTCTCTCAGTCTTACTCAATCTCACACTCTCTCTCAGTCTTACTCAACCTCACACTCTCTCTCAATGTCTCCCTACCTTGTCCCCTAACTGCTTCCCTGCCTCTTTTCCCTCAGCTCTGACTGAGCCTCTGGGCATACCCTCTCGCCAACTGGAGGAACTTGGGAAGGCTGTCTCCGGATCTCTGCTCTTTTACGGAAGAACTTTAAGGAACCAGGATAATGCAGCCAGATTTGCGGAGAGAGAGAGATGCAAAGAGTCTTCTCTTTCTCCGTGAATCCATCTTCATTTTTCTTTTTTAATAAGTAATATTAACTACAAAGAACACTTGGAGGTTTTAAAAAGCAAAAAATACCGTAGAGTACTGTTGGTTGCTAATGCCATCAACAGGATATTTTTTCACTGCTTATATGGGAAATTCTTGATTTAGATTTCAGACATTACGAAAGCCTTCCTCCTGTTTCCTCTTCCCATAGTACAATAAAAGTATTTAACATGCTGGAGCCTGACCAATTAATTTACAGTAAGAAATCATTGGCATGTTTTGATTATAATCTTGTGATAACAGCCATAATTGGTTCTCTGGGAACAAAACGTGCCTTGGGATTAATGCATTTCTTTATCATGGTGTTCACGAGTTCTATATGTTGTATCCAACCCATTCCACCCTGATTACAAAGCAAAACTAGAACAATCTGCTGCTACATTTGATACGGTTACCATGAATACCAATGGAATTCTCCTGGTGTTTGCTCCAGAATTGACCCTGTTCCATCTTGCTGCATGTGGCTCTTTTATATGTTAAATATGTATGCTAAATCTTACCTGGGGATTCTCCTGGTTTTCCAGGTGAAGACCAGATTTTGGTCCCTTGCCTCTTTCTCCAGTTGAGCAGTGTGCCATTAAATATTTTTTCTTTTTTCATGTTACATTTTTGGGTTTATTCAATAAAACAGGAGCTGGTAGTGGCGGTGTGGTTTCATTTCTCTGAATTGGCTATTTCTGTTCATAGAAAACTCACGTCACTGCGGGCCATGTTGGTCTAATAATTCCTGGATACATTAGTTTGGTTTTTATTTATTTATTTTTTATTTTTTTTTTTTTTACCTAATATGGCATTTACAAGGTCATATTGCTGATTTCCCTACTGCCCTGCACTTCACCTTTCAGTATACTTTCCGTTAAATTCTCATCTTTCATATGATTTTTTTTCAATGAAGAATATGAATTATCAATTTCTTGAAACCACATCCAGGTGAAGCAGTGTAATTTATGGCAATACATCATCTTAATGGGCTTGCATCTGTCATGTGGCTCCTTGCATTTGGTATAATGTAGAACAGAAGCCTAGTTATAGGGTAACTGGACCCAGGCTGATCATGATGAGTAGAAGAAAAAGAAAATTTAGTCAAGATGTGACTTTAAACCATGATCCCCATCGGTATTCACTAAGGAATTTATGTAGTAGGTCAGTATATCGGATGCAATTGAGGACCTTTTTTCCTGACATTATAGTTGTTTTGTGTATTTAGATTTAACCTTTCATGGGTTAGTGCCAACAGGTGTACTTAGTGTTACATTATAGTATAGGGGATATACTTTAATTGGAATGTGTATATAGATATAATAACAGAGGATACAAAAAGTATTCGGCAATTACTGGTTCCAATGCTGATCAGATATTTAATTAAATCAATTAAATATACTTTATTTGCATAATTCCAGCCCAGGCAAAGGGTCAAATGGTATACACTGTACTTGACGGAATTAAGAAAAAAATTACCCATAATAAAGGAACATCCTTGGTGAACATGTTTTGCTTCAGATGTCATATTTTAGAACTATAGCAAATTATGGAACAATTTACTGAAATAAATCGACTCAATGCTTAAAGCAGACAGAACCTTTGACAGTCCCACATTAAAATGATCAATAACAGAAAGATATAGGGAACTGTGGCTGACACCAGTGTACCTTTATTTTGGACCTGGATATTTTTGGACTAAATGTTTTGACAATGTGATCCATATCCATTAATGACTCTGACTCCCTTGTACATTTTTCCTACACACATGCATTAGAGAAAGAGTATGTGTGTGATAGCATGGATGGGGCAAAGATGGCACAGGGAGGGTGCTGTGGTTGCTTTCTGGATGCCAGGGCTGGCCTTTGGGGTGTGTGACCTGTGCTCTATGTCTGCAATTTAGGTTTTCTATACATTATTTATTAAAACTATACATTCAATGCTGAGTTTGCTTGTTATTTTTCAGCTGATCTATACCTGCAATGCTATGTTTTATGTTCCATTTATTAATACTTGCAAATACAGGGTTTGTATCTCTTATTCAGTTGATCTATACCTGCAAAGCTGTGTTTCCATGTGGTGTTTATTTGATCTACACTTGAACTGCATGAGGTTAGGAAAAGAGAGGTGTGACACAGTGAAGGAGGGGACAAAGGGACTCTGAGGGTGATGACTGGGAGGGGGCACCACTCGCACTCCGTTTCAGGTCACTCGCCGACCCGCACCATTCATTGTCTATGAGATCGGCATAGTATTTTGCTCCTCCCCTGTGTGTTTGGTGTGAGGATGTCCTACGTGGAGTCACATTATGGTCAGAAGAAGCTGCACTGACTCTGACAGTCTCCTCCTAATCTTTAGAGTCAGTGTGGCAAGTACTTTTGTTTTTTGGGGTTTTTTTGGTGTTGGAGTGGAGGGTGTGATTGTATACCAGTGAGTTGGGGGGGGGCAATCAATATTAATGGCTTCCCTGAAGCACTTCAATGCGTATAGATGTGTTTTGCCGCAGATGCTTTCTATTAAACACATCTCCTGCTCAGCAGTGTGCCATCGGATAGTTAACCAGAGCCTGATTGATTTCAATAGGCATCTTTGACAGGCAACAATGGCAGCCTCCATGTCTACAGATAAAGGACATTAATGGCAACAAAATTAGATAAAACCTTTTTTTCAGTGCTAACCTTACATTCCCCTTTAAGTAACCATTGTCAATATTATTATTATTATTACAGTAGTGGAGCAAGCTAACAATCAGTAAGCGACTTTTGATCTTTCATAATATATATATTTTTTCTGATGCTTTTCTCCTTTTTTATTTTCACCTTTATTTCCCTCATTTACTCCTGCATAATATATGGGCTCTGTTTTGTCTGTCTGAAAATTCATTCACTGACGATAATTTTTTCCTTTTTAATCCCAGGGTCAAAAGTTAGGAAATTCCCATTTATTTCCTTACTGCCTCCCTCCTTACAAAATATAACAATGCATTTTACTGAAGAGCCGAGACAAGAATATTTATGATATATATAAAGTAAAGATAAGGCAGAGCTACAATTAAAATAATTGGCATTCTTCTGGGTTTAATAGATAAAAAAGTGCTCATTTAACCCTTTGAGTCTGGACATTGTCCAACATTCCTAAAAGTTTGGGTTTTTTTACATTTGTTGTCTCTTACATAATACATTTTGTAGACCTTTATAAGGGATATGATCTTTGCTTTTTACTTTTAATGGGGCAGAATAAAACTTTGATATGTCTAACATACACGTATTAAGTGTGATCTGTATACAAGGACTTGTCTTTTGTACCATCTATTTGTTAAACCCTGTTTCTCCTTTTCCATGTTTGATGAACTTACACAAATAATGCATCATAATTGTCCTGTACCAACATCTTGTACCAATGCTCAAGAGACAGCCTGATCTCCAGTGCAACAAATTCAGGATGTACTGGTACGTCCTAATGGGCTCCTTGCCACAGGTTTTAAAAACATACTGGTACGTCCTAAGAGGATTGAAATGGTTAAAATATAAAATTGTAATTGTGTAAGTGTCTGCTATAAGCAATGTTGGTGCCTATCCCTGGTCTTTGCTACAACTACACAGACCTCTGTTGATTTTACAACAGCCTGGGCCACTCGGTGACATCAAAGGATCTCTCCAACTGACATTATCCACATTGCTCACAAAAATGGGGCAGTGAGGAACCACGTATGTCAGTGTTTGAAAAGTGGAATTGTCCCATGAAAACCACTTATGCATTATTGTCTCTATATGTATTCTGATATGCGTCTTGTTGTAGTACGGTAATAACCTGCTGTAGTGAAGTGGGCAATCGATGGCATCAATGAAACTGAAGACAGAGGAGAAAAGGGATTTCTGTTTACCTGAGAAACATTTTACAAAACCTTTATAGTAATATACTTTATACTGTAAAGAAGTATGTGGTTACAAGATATTGTACTGCCTTATCTTTACTTTACTTTACTCTTATCAAAAAAAGTCTCCTAATGGCCCTCTGTGTTCTTCCCATGACCTGCTTCTCTCATCAACCCCTCTCGTTTCTGCCTACTCATGTGTCAAGGATTTTACCATCGTGTACACTTTCTCTGAAATTCCTTGTTCTGTAGGACTCTTTCTTACTAAAAACCCACCGATTCGAAGAAGCATCAAATCGACCCTCTTAATACCCTCAACCTGGATCCCCACCTCCACACCACTGACTATATCAGCCTTGGAATCAAATCATCCTTACCTAAGCAGTCTCTCTCTTTTCTTCTCATTTCTCCTCAACCTCCTAATAGATGTTAGCTTAGAAGAGCAGAGCCCCCTTCTCATTCTATACCAGTATGTGTTAACGTGTGTTAAAGTTGGGGCCAGTTGACTTGTTAATTCTCTGTGTCTCCCGATTGTAGTAAAGCTAAAGAATCTGATGGTCCTATAGGTACTATAATGTAATGTGATGTTACCTATAAACTTTTAATTATAAAACAACTGTGAAACAAATTGTGTCATGTATGCCATATTGCTGTGACTTCTGTTGACATTCCTGTTGTCTTTATTCTGCCATTCGTCTAGGAATTAAGAAGCCAATACTTAACCAAGTTCAGTTTTATTTATGTTTGTTAGGACTACCTGAACCAGACAAGTCTAGATGATGCTATATTAAGAGTGCCACTGGGATATAATTTACTGACACGTTGAAACCGTTCAGAGTTAACTGTAAGGCATTCCAATGCTGATTGATACAATACATAAAAAGTATGTATCCCAGTAATATCTAGGAATATGGAAATGTATATGTCATGTTAACTGTGTTCATGTAGAGCAGTTGTTAACATAAATATGCAGTTAGTATGTGATTTGGGTACAGTTAGTATGTGATTTGCACTTGCTCCATAATCTCTATACATATACAGGCCTTATCACCATGGGAATTGTCGGTCACACCGGACGGGGCCTTAAAGCAGTTGCTGCGCTGTCATTGGTCGATGCTGTGTTTAGTGTGACAGCTCCTGAGATTACTATGTGATAGTAGCAGTAGTGGCGAGGCTGTCATAGTGCACAGTTTATGATATTGGAAGCTATTTAAAATTAAGTATTTAACAATTATTTAATTAATCTATTTTTTTCCCTTTTGTGTTTTACGTTAAATTTACTTTACTTTTTGCCATCAGAATTACTAGACTCTAGCCAATCTAGTTCAAATTAGATTGGTAATGGTTACCCATGGTCATCTAACTTGACCTGCTGTCATAAATGATATCTGTGTTGTTTCAGCTGCATAACTTTCCTCCATTTATGGAATCCATTTAAAAGCATATTTCCCACAAAGAAACACAGATTTTTTGCATGACGAGAATTTGATAAGGCAATTGGTGAGAATGTTTCTTCTTGGAAACGCTTTACGGCTTATCTGTTTGCAGTGTCAGTGTTGCTGATGGATGCAGTTTTAATCTTCTCATGAAGAAAATCAACAGTATAAGTGTCTGAATAGGCAGGGTCTGAGGCCAGAGTGAACCTGGCACAGGGCTCTACACCTCTTGCATTGGATGGCCACATATTGGGCCTTGATGGTGCTTTAAGTCTACCCCCCCCCCCCCCCCAAAAAAAAAGGTAAAATATATACAATGTGCAGCTCAAAAAAACAAGGCTCAGGCAACATTGAACAATTCCACATAGTATGGAAAATCCATTCTTGCGATTGAGCAAGTAGTATGATATGTCCGTCACTCTTTGTTCCAGATTATAAGATTACCTCACCAGCAGTAAGTCTAAATTGTTACGTGGTACACTACTTATGTCCTATTTACCCATTGTACAGAATAAGATGGTACTATATAGTAAATAATAATAATCATACTATAAGCAAGTAGTGTTTAATTTTGGAAAACGGTAAAATACAGAGAAGCATGCCCTTTTCCATTAAGCTTTTGTAACTCTTCTGTTTTACCCCGAGCCTCCCTTTCTTCTCCATCAAACTCTCTGTCACTTTGTACACTCTATTATAATGCTTAGATGGCACCCAAAAAAGAGAGATGGGCGTTAGTTAATCATTGATCAACCAATTAAACCACCTTTCTTAGATATAAATGTAGAATTATAAATACCTTGTTAAGCAGCCTGTTAAGAGGCTATCATGCAGAAAGAGAAGGAGTCAAGTAGCCTTCAAGCCAGAATTGCAAGGGAAGTGTACGAGCAATCAGAAACAAATACATTAACATTGCTGTCCTCTAAATCAGTATGATTTGATTAGTAGTGTTCCAAACTCTTCTCTTCATAATTTTTAGTTCCAAGTGAAGACACTACACACCTCGCAACGTAAAATGGATGGTCTAAGATGCTCATGAGTGTATCATTGTAGAGCGTGGTGACAGATGAGCACCATTTATCCTGCGCACTCTTTCGGCATGAACAGTTTAACTAATATGCTATGCTCTGCTTGGAGCTCATCATTTGTGCATTTTATGCAGGTTCCTACTGAAGCATGCCATGTTTAAGGTAGGATGGGAAAGTGGGAGTCAGGTCCAAATGATGGAAGACCTTTGAGCACCCCATTGATTTGATACACCTGGACAGTTTTATTGCTCACACTGGCTCAGTGGTTCTAATGACGCAATTATATTCCTATGGAATATATATCTATATATACATACTGTATGTATGTATGTTTATACATGTGTGTGCGTGTGTATATGTATATATATATATATATATATATATAATATATATATATATATTAGAAACATCAATAAAGGACTAAAAAAATACTCAAGAACCTAATGAGTTAACTCCCAATGTAAGTGAGTCCCATTCTCACTTGCTGTAATCATATGGGACATTGCCTATACATTTCCTTACAATTGTTAGTCTAGAAGTCTCGAAACATAGTTTTTGATGGATTAGAGTTTGGATAAAATGAAATAAAACCTTCCCCAGTGCCTTTGGGAGTTGTTAAACATTCTGAATCGTATTTTGGATTGTCTGCTCTATTCTTGGATGATTAAATAATCCATAGTAAAATTCTATTGAGTTTAACTCCATTTACTTAATACTGAATTTTCTGGGCCATAAAAATTCTCTTGTCCTCCTTGGCTTTTTTCCCCCCACCTCCTTTGATCTACATTTCAGAACTCAAATGAAAAGCTGTGGGCAGTCTTTGCCCTGTTGAACTGTATCCCATTATCTTGTAAGAAATTGGCGCTTAGAAAGAGATTAATACTCTCATAGTGTCTGAAAATACAGTCATAAATATAATTACCGGATAGCGTAGCTGTGTTTCCCCCCCTGCAAATTTAGAAGAAGCTAACAAGATTTATTGTTGCCAGAGCTTTCAGACAGTAAGCGATATATATGAAAGCTGGTTTAACCCATTGTTCACTAACACACTTCTATGTATAAATATAAAAACATAAATATGTGTATATGTATAATATATATATTATATATATATATATAGAGAGAGAGAGAGAGAGATTTTTTAGTTCGGGATACATTAGATAATATATGACATCAGATGCATTCTTTCAGTTATATCCATCTATTAGTTTTAATTCCCACGCTGGTTGTTTGGAGTCTTTTTGCTAGTATTTAATTTATAAATAATTAGCCATGTAAAATAAGACATCAATTATGATTAAGCAGCAATGTATTGTCAGCTTTAAGGGCCCGTGTTCTATTTGACCTGTGAAAAACTATAACAACCAAATTCTTGTGCTCCTTAGTGAATGTGAAAATATAGTCAAAAACGTAATAATACTTCCCAGATGACTGCCGCAGCCCATAAACACTCTTCCTCAAAGTGTAGGTAGATCAATATGTAAATCGTTGGGGCACATGTACATACAGGGGAAAAAACGCTTGTTTCTCCCAATGTCCGCAGTAGTTCTGCCAGAGAGAGTCCAGTTAGTCCAGTTAAATCCTTCTCGACGCGTTTTGCCTGTTCGGCTTCCTCAGGAGCAATGTAAATAGTTAAAAGGAGTAATCGGTAAGTCTTACTGAGTAACATAGTAGTTTGAAGCCAATGTATTTCTTCTCTGTCTTTTGGCTTAGAGTACCTGTTGGTGGGGGAAGTGGGATCCTTAGACCGTAAGACTCAGACTTGTCATTTTGGAGCCCCCAGGTTAGGTCACCTGGGCGCTCATCACTGTGGTACTTGGATAAGAGGTATACTCGCACACTAACTTTGATTGGGCTGTCCACCGAAATGCACCAGGACCCTTACTTGTACCTTTTTGCTTTTTCCTCACTCTCCCAGTCCATGGCTGACAGGTGATGGCTGACAGGTTACTTTTTTTGTTTTTCGGAGTATATTCACTTATTGCATGTGGAGTCAGGTCCAGGAAGACTCGGATTACCAAGTCCATCCATCCCTTGACAAAGTTGGCAACCAGATGGTGAAATGTATGTCAAGCATTTATTTCTAAAATATGACTATATCTTCTCCACTAAGGACTTATCGGGCAAGAGGAATTAAACATTTGCACTTTTGTTCTCGCACACCAGGGATCCACATCTTGTACAGATGGGGTCCTAATGCTAATGGCATTAGATATGTTGAGTGGGAAGCTACTAACATTTGGGAATCTAGCCGGGTTACATTTAGGGTAACTATTATCCACAGCAGGTTCATTCCAGCTGAAGTTAGACTGTCCAATTAAGAGTAAAGTTTTAATAATTACAATGTAATCTAGTTTAGGAATTTCTTCTTTTTGTTTTATTTTTTTATTTCACCTTGACGTTATCCATATTATTCTAATATTGCCTTTACTACTCTGTGACCTTAATTTATAGCTTTAAAAAACAATTAAAACCTAGAAGGTTGATGTACAGATGGCTTCTTGTTACTCTGCAGGACACCGGCCAGGGGAACTCTGAATCAGCATTGAGCAGGAAGTCTCTGATCAGTGCCCAAATGTCTCAAAATGAGCTGGTTCTTTACACATTTCTGGCTGTGGCCTAACAATGTACAGAATCCATAAAATCCTTCATGCTTCTCCAGCCGACTGCATCTTAAGCTGCAAAAAATCAGTTTGCAAATTGCCTGAGGCTTTTCATTTTATGTTTTATTACCTTAAGTGTAGGACCAGCGGCTATTAGGATAATATCTGAGCTGTGCGGAGGTAGTTTTAGCACATAATAAACAGCACAGAGCTAGTTTATAGCGGAGGAAATATGCATAATATGGCCAGTTCAAGTAAGTGCGCTGTTCTGCTCTCATTACTCTAACAAGTGCACATTTTTCCTGGTCTCGAAAGACAATTAAAGTTTGATAATACATTACCTTTCAGTGTTGACTCCATGATGACTTTTTAATTGGCTTTATGTGGTATATTACAGCCATATGGTATTACTCAGGGATTTGCTGGAAGGGAGAATGGGGAAGAATGTGGCAAAAGGCAGGCAGCCGACTTTTCATCAATGGCAGATTTCTGTGAAGTAAATCCAGACGATTGGAGAGCTGCGCTGACCACTTTGTGTTTTCTAGGAGTCTGCTTAAAGCTCAATTTGTCCTGACTGTCTTGATTTCAGGGGCTTTCAGTTTGATAAAGAGCTGATGTCATAAGTATTTTCCTCCACTTGCCAGAAGAGTTATTGGAAGAAGGGCAGAGAAGGTTTTTTCCAAAAACATTTGGATTTTTACATTCATGCATCATTCGCAGCAAAGTGAAAAGGGAAGGGAAAACAGAAAATCTGGTGTTTCAAGGCTTTGTGCCGGATTCACACGGTTTCTTTCTGCAATAGATGGATATGGATTCAAACGCAGTATTTCATTTATTTCAGAAATGGTTTTTTTTGTCAAGAAAGAACAGTGAAGAGGAAAAAATATTTGATCCTCTGCTGGTTTTGTACATTTGCCCACTGACAGACATGATCAGTCTATAATTTTAATGGTAGGTTTATTTGAACCGGGAGAGACAGAATAACAACAAAACAATCCAAAATAATGCATTTAAAATAAGTTATAAATTGATTTGCATTTTTATAAATTGATTTGCATTAAGTATTCGATCCCCTATCAATCAGCAAGATGTCTGGCTCCCAGGTGTCTTTTATACAGGTGAAAAAGTTTAATAAAACTCTGGTTGGAATTTGGGAGGTATATCGATTATCTCTGATTACGCTCTTAAACTTGCGTCATGGGTCTGCAGTACTCATTCTACAGTGTACCAGGCAAAGACTCATTGAGGCTGCTGGAAAAAGGTTGCATAAATCCAGAACTGGAATCTGTAGCACAGGACGAGCTAACAAAAAACCTTGAAACCTTTAAAGTCTTCACTTTTCATGATCCTCAACAAGCCAAGTGCTGTTTGGAGATGCATGCGAACTGAAGATCATCAATTACTGGGAAGCCACTTGTTTCCCAACCCTACTGCAGTTTTGTGATACCCATACTAAATAAACCTGGGAACTCTCTGGGTTTGACACAAATTCTCTGGGTGAAGCGCTGGTTAAGTCTCTTCTTTTTTTGGACAGGGTAGCAGTGTATGGCCCATTCCCTGTCCACATTTTGTCTACTACCTGCTGACTTTTCCCTGATGCCTGGCCACTCTCCTTCCCAAAAATGTGCTTTGGGCTAGTTGTGGCTAACTTCCACTGCCCCAAAAAGAGGGAGAGCTCCAGGTTGCCTGCTCTGGGGCGTTCTCAGGGATGCACAATGGGTTAAACAATGTAGTTTCCATCTTAAGGTTTTGAGAACCAATGCATACCGTAATAATTAATGGCAATTTAACTGCTGGATATGGGATTATTTTAGAATTCCAATTTATTATTTTTGAGGAAAGATAGTTTTGTTTGACCTTTAAGTCAAAAGGACTTTTTACGAAGGAAGCAACTAAAATATACCCCAGTTAGAACAAGAAAAAGTTGCCAGAGGCCCATGTTAACACACCTTAAAACGGTCACTATGTTGCCTTCAAATCTCTCGTAGGAACATGCGGGGAGTACATCTTGAATTTGTTTTTCTTTTTCGTTTCTGGAATGTCTGTGTTTTTATTGGCACTTTCAGACCTTCCAAAAAACTCTACAAAATGAGAGCATCCCAAATTCAATTGCTGTCTTGCTTAGTATAAAAAAAATACTTATAATCATTTAGAATTTGAAATATTAACTTGAAAGACATCCAACACAACTATAGGGAAATTCTTCTTGCCAGGTGTTCAGAGTTGTGTCATTTCATGGTTTCGTATACATTTCCCAAAATCATTTTTTGCTGTTATTACATCATTGTTATCATTTGTTTTATAGCACAGAAATATAGCATAGTTAGCATTTTTTATGCATGTATACTATGCTAAGAAAAAGTCATATTGTGTACATCTGTGTACCACACACATTCGCTGTTTGGTGTTTGGACAATTAAATATATTTACCTAGTGTACTCTTGCATTGCATTGTGTTATGTTGTAGGCTGTGTTTGCTTAGACCTCCCATGCCCGCCCTTCCAATTGATCGCCTAGGCTATTATATGTTTCACTTGGTAGCTGGACCTCCACTGTACTTTAAATTATACAGATGTGTCATATGGCTTAATCCTACAAGCCATGAATATGATATGAGTGGCCCAAACAGGGGAGCAAACTCTATTTCGTACGTTTAATGACTGATGAGTATTTCTGCTACTAACATCCTTGGCTGTGGTTCATTGTTGACTGCAGACATTAAGCTCATTTGGCATTTTAAAATGTTCTTAGTTCCAATCTGAATCTTCGCTGAGTAGAATTTTAGGGGTGGGCTAAAAGGGTACAAAGTAAGTCATGGGGTGGGGCAGTAATTAAATGTAAATGTTCAAGCTCTTGACCTAACAGCTTATTTTGTTTTCCATTAAACTGATATGCCTATAAAGCCAAACCACTCTTCTTATATCCGCAAAACCTGATGCATTAGTACATACCTAATACATAAGCATTTGAGATATTATCGTTTGTCACTTGGTATTTTATATTTTTTATTTCTTATAATATATATTTTTGGTATGTTTTTCTAAAAAAATTTTTACTAGGCTCTTGCTGACCAGTTTGAAGGAAAGGAGCCAACTGTCAGTGAACGCCTGAAAGTTTTTTACTGTTCACAGATGCCTCCAATTTGGCATATTCAGGTATGTTATCACCTTACAACATGCCAGAGTTATCGCTTCCTTGTAAAAAGAGAATGCTGATTCTGCCCATTGGAGCTCACCAAAATCTTGGAGATGATCTATATAGCACATTCTAACTGGTCCTGGACAGTTTTTCTATGTAATATATTCTATGAATTTTAAATGCATCCCTTATGTTCTCACTGGGCATATGTTTGCCCCTTGTGTATGCTGTACCTGTTCTGTTCTTTTCACCTTGTCAAATTGTAACAATTACGTCCCACGATGCCGACATGCATATTGTAGCCATTTTTTCATTGTACAAACTAAATTCATTTCTGTCTTCCTAATTTCCTGCGCAATTTAATTACTTTTCCATGCTTATTCTAATTGTAAAGATTGCATGCTTTCTTTAGTTTGTACATCATCTGTCATACACATATAATTGGAACCAGCGAACATGTAATTGAAAATGTATACATTATTGTATGCAGCCTGTCCTGCACAGTTTAACATGATTGCTTTACATTTTGACATCTCTCTCCTGCTTCTTTGGTTCAATCCACCCAGAGCACAATGTCCTGTGAATCAAAACCCATTCAATCCAGCACATTATTAGGGGCTGTGTCATGAACATCCTAAACCCATTCTTACTTTCTCGTAGAGACAACTTGCCAGCTTACTGTTTGACCTGGGATGTACTAGTTCCGCTCTACAGATCTATGAGAAGTTAGAGATGTGGGAAGATGCTGTCATCTGCTATGAACGAGTAGGACAGCATGGGAAGGTGAGAAAACCAACAGCTTTAAGAAAGTAATAGTGCTGTCACTATATGGGTTGTTTATTCTTGGGCAAGATCCTGAGAAATCATTGATACTTTCTAAAAAGATGTCCCATTCTCACTCACTTGCTGGTCTCAGCAGGCTTAATCTGCACCAGAGATTCACTTGGGAATAATAATGATTGCTCATTGTCAATCAAAGTTTCAGAAAAACAAGTAACTAATGTCATTAAAATTATTTGAGATAAAAAGGTACTTTGTGCATCTACAAAGAAGACTGATTACTATTATTTCTGTTAGTCTGAAGAGATTCTGAGACGAGAGCTGGAGAAAGAAGAAACACCACATCTCTATTGTCTTCTTGGAGATGTTCTTCGAGACCACCAGTACTATGACAGAGCTTGGCAACTGTCCAAGCAGCGAAGTGCCCGCGCTATGCGCTCAAAGGGTCTTCTTCATCTACGGAACAGGGAGTTCCAGGAATGTGTAGAATGCTTTGAACAATCTGTTATGATCAACCCAATGCAGGTGAGAACGTAAAATAATATCAATTGAGCACATGCATCAGTCTTTGCATATAGGATCTTATTACAATCTTTAGATATATGACCAAACTTTAAGGGTTATTCTTCTTTAGTTACTTCTAGTATGTTCTAGACTCTCTGGTTCTTGCATATTCTCTTCTTGCAGATAATTCATACTGGGAAAACGTGGCTTCACCCATGTAACCCATATAGTGATTTGTCTTGAATTCACAGGTCCTCCTCAGAGACTCATTTTGTAAGCATTGGAAAAAAATGTGAAGAACATGTCATAGTGGAGTTTAGATTTCATAGTGTAATAGAATCTGCAAGAAGCTCAGCACAAAAGCATCACCTAATCTGTTTGAATAACACATATTCTAACTTGATCTCTACAGTATTACATCATTTAAAGTTGTCTATTTTAGAAAATGTAGGTTTTCCACATTGTACATTTGGGTATATCTATTGACTGACAGGCGCAAAACCTTAAGAAATCCATAAACCTTTTAGAAAAATATTTACATAACACGGCTTACCATCTCAAGCAAGGGTATGTTGAAGAAGGGAGCTGTGTCAATCAGAACAAGAGTTTATATAATGCATGTTTTATGTAATCCCCGTATAATTTTAGGACAGTTTTCTGACATTTTCAGATCATTTTCCTTTTTTTGTTTCTTCTTAAGGCTTAAAGTATACAGCACAAATATGCCTTTGGTCATGCTATGTTATTTCATGGTATCACACAATAAAGGAGTTATTATATTTTCCATTATATTAGTCACCCCTATTCTGATTATTCTCCTTTCTTATTTCTCTTATTTTTTTCTTTGTTTTGGGTTTCAATTTTGTTTTGCTTGCGCTTGGATTATGTTAACTAAGCCCATACTGCTGAGCTAACAAATCTCAAGTGCATCTGGCTCCTTTTTGTGTCTTCCCTACATCTCAGAACAACAGATATGGGGAACATTGACCTCTGACCATGGAATTATCCCCACCTGGATCATTCCACCTTCAAGTTTAGTACTTGACCCTAAGACCCTAACATGTTTTATTGACACTGGTCACATGTCTGTTCCTTATATGTATTTTATGTGAATTACATATAATGTGTCTCTTTTGTTGTGCTAAATAGTGCTAAAACACTTGTGTCAAGCATCAGAAAACAAGTTCCTCAAATGTGTTTCAAACTACAGAATTGTGTAAATGCAGTATGGTGTGTTGGTTGACTTGCTGGAAAGATTTGCCAGTTTAATTCCTTATTAAACTTAATAGGGACTTTTCTCTGCAACTGGACTTGACAGATACTGGACTTGGCAACTCTACTAGGTACTCACATGTTATTATTTATTAGGAGGAATTTATATAGCATCATCATATTCTGTGATGTATAGGTGGCAAACACACTAAAAGAAATAGAACATCATGTCACAATTTAGAGTTACAGAAACAAAGGGTCCTGCTCAAACAAGCTTACTTTTGAGTTTCTGTTGAGCTTGGCACAACCCCAGTGCAACTAATGGGTCCTCTTATGGCAGACCATGGTTTGCTTAGTTAAGTTCTTAAGGAAGTGAAGTTAATTAACTACTTCAGCTTTTGTCTGAGATTTGAGTTGAAATGTAAAACAAATGCATAGTTATATTATTCAATTAAATTTAAGAAAACTCTTTGCTTTAACGATGTACTTTAACGAGCTGCTAAGAGTGGCCAGGTTTTTAGCTCACCACTACAGTAATTACATTTTCTTTATCTTTTTTATCATTGTATTGTTTTTGTCTTCTTTATTATTCATTTAGTTAGATGTGCTGTTCCTTCAGGCTATTAGTCTTACGCTGAAACATTAAATGTTTTGAATTATTGTCCAGTGAAACAGTGTATAGGCAGTGTTTCCATTCTTTAACCGTTTTATTTAATTGTTGAATTGTTGCTTCACCTTAACCATGAATTCCTACCATTATCACAAGGGTACCACTCCTTCACTGTACAAAGAAATTTAAAAACTCACCTTATGTTTATAATAATGGGGGTACATCTACTATGTAGATTCAGTTAAAGTAATGATGCTAACAACTATTTCTTTGCATCCCTTACTATATAATGCTTATATATATATATATATATAATATAATCAATACACAGCCGATAGCTTTCACAGAGAATCCTCAATAAAAATGGGGTGTTATTGAACTTTTATCTGGGTGCTAACTTTTTAGTGCGTGTGTTTCAGGTATTTCACTCCTGTACTTGTATAAACTAAACAGCTTAAGTTATGCTCAAAATATACAGTTGGCATTGGCCGTGTGAACATATTGCTGGAAATCACAGCTTCTATAGACAAATAGCAAGAGCAGGACCCTATTTAATCCATAACCAAGGGTGTTGGCTCCATCATTGTTAAACTCAGTGCCATAAATCCTAACAGCTCCTCACTTAGAAAAGCATTTTCCATACTGATAATGACCTCTTGAGTTCTTATTCTAAGGATGTCTAGTGTTTCTTGCCTGCATTTAGGCTTTACTTCTCAGCAAGATGCCCTGTATGAGTTATATGTAGATGTGACCTCTGAGTTTGCACTCCTAAAGGCTTGGCTTTGTTCTCATATGGCAGATGAAGGGATATCATAACCACATGACTTTGTCTTTAGCTCAGATGTTTAATTAGCTACAGTCCCGTCATAAAGACTCACTTTAAAATTGGTTATCATTCCAGAGTTTGGTCACTGAAGGAAGAGTGAAGAGATCACCAAGCCCTATATGAGAAAACTTTAAGATGATTGCAAGAAAACTCTGAAATTGAACAGTATCAGGGACAAATAGGGGGGAAATATTCTTCCAAGCAGTTATGTCCCAATAGTATATAAACCAGTAACCTTGACATAGTAATAAAGTCAAATACATTTTATCATGGCAGGTTTCCTACAGGGGCCACTGGTACACTGGAGTGTCCTATCAACATTTAATTACAGAAATATAATACAATAATCTTCTGTCAATATTTTAAACTAATTTGTATTTAATTATCATAGCTAGCATAAGGGAACATATCTCAAGAACACAATTATGCAGGAAATATTGGTCAGACTACTGTATATAGTAAGAGGAAATACTTAATAGTGATTTAACCAAGTTTATGTCTACTAATTCATTGGCCCCAATGATTGTGGTACATCATCTTCAGGACTGATCGCATGTTGAATGATCAGCAGTACAATTGCTCATATACTGTGGATTTAAATCAGTGGTCAACTCTGGTCAGGACCGGTCAACGCAAAGAGGTATATCAATGGGAAAACCAGAGTTTTAAATCAGTTACATTTCTGAAATAGTTTTACAGACGCATAACGTGGTTCCATGATTCTGCGCACAACGTTTATTGTGTTATCTGTCTTGCTAGCATAAAAAAGATTAATGCTTGCACATTTCAATGGCTGCCATTTTGTCAGTAGAATAAGGAAACATTTTAGTAAGAACATGGGCAACCAATGAAGAAGAAAGACATCAGAAGAAGCAAAGAAAAAAAAAATATGTCTAAGTTTAACATTTTATTCTTTGCCTTGTAGCTTGGCGTTTGGTTCTCCTTGGGGTGTGCCTATATTACATTGCATGGATATGAGGGAGCTGCTAAAGCTTTTCAACGCTGCGTAACCCTGGAGCCTGATGTAAGTACCCTTTTTTAAATATTTTTTTTACACTGTTCAAGATTTTCTGTTAGACATCACATGAAGTGATGATTTGGATTGAATGGGATAGTGGGCTATGCGGCTCCACATATGCCACAGTAAGGCCATGAGATGTGTCATTTTCATTATTTTTTCATTAAAAAAAAGTCATAGCTTTTAGTTAGTTTATTATAATAGAAGCATTATATACTTAGATTGGGTCCCAAATAAAAGGTAAATAACTGCAATCTACATTGAGTTCTAAATTGTCGATTTTGTGTGCAATTGGCAATACATTACCTGTCATTCAATGTTTCTCTTACTAATACCGCCTTATTATTTGTGTAGGTGTATTTTTATTTCGAATTTCAATTTTTATTTGTATAAAATCACATCTTGCTCAAAACTTCAGATCTATGACCTTTATTTGTTCTCCCTTTTAACATTCATTACATTAAGACTTTCACATGCCAGTAGGTATACACATATCATACATGAGGCTACTTGCTTAGTATCAACACATAACAATCCCATCTCAGGTTTTCATGTATGTTGAGTTACGTTACCTTTAATCGCAGCACAGCTTTAAAGACACTGGCCTTCATTGCAAGTTTTTGTCTGTTTTGTTTAAATTCCAGAATGCCGAAGCTTGGAATAATTTGTCAACAGCCTATATCCGGCTAAAACAGAAGTAAGTACCTTTAGCGTGTCCATGAAACAAATTCTCACCTTCTCACATATAGCATGGATTAAACTAGCCAAGTAGATGGATTTCACTCATAACGTGTATACAGTTTGGTGGATGATAAACCCTTTGACTGATATAGTAGTGTTTTCAATGTAACTGTTTTTTCTGCGAAAAAAGTGTTGTTATCAATATGTATTCGTCTGTGCTCCCGCTGAATTACATATAGAGGGAGATGCCTTAATAGCAGACCTAATACATGCTAATAAACATGCCTTAACCCCTACAAGTGATGCAGGATCGATGTTGGTCGCTAATGCCTCCGCGTAATGGGTATTTTTGTATAATTTATACTTAAAATAGTACTTAAAATATGCGAAAGCTTTGCCTTTCCCATTAAATTTCTAAGGGCTCCTTATTTCATCAGATGCTTTTATAGCTTTTTTTACCTACTCAACATAAAAATGATAAATGGTGTTTTGAAACAAGCTTTCAAAACTGTGAATTCTCCTACATATTAAAACAAGCATGGAGTGAATAGCTCATGTATCATGTAATGTCTTGATCCTGTGCAGAACAATACAATGGAGCCTGTACAATGTTCTGTTGTGTTGAGAGCTCTCTGTTAATAACTGTCAGAAGCAACCAACTCCTATGCATATATGTGTGTGTGTATGTATATATATATATTATATATATATATATATATATATATATATATATATATATATATAGTATATATATATATATATATATATATATATATATGTTTCACATAATTTCTGTAGACCGTTTCGTTTCTTAATTGCATAACATGTAAACCTAGGGGCATAAAGAAACCATGCATTGAAATCTAGAATGATAAGAGAATACTTTTTTTTGGTTAAACAAGGGCGTAGTACAATCCAAATAAATATAGCTATTCCTGTTATACCACTCCATTGTATATTTTACTCATATTTTACCACATCCTCCTTCCCAACATTTTGGCCATTTGCCAGTTACTAACATTTTAAGTTTTTGCCAAATTGTTTAGAAATATAAGAAAGGTCAAAAGACCATGGCGTGGGTAATATTACATTTTAGTGATTTAAGTTTGGGGAGGTGGGTCACTTAGCCGTGTGTGGATCCCGCACAGTTAAAATGAGTATGAGTATGTCTAAGATTCCAGGAAAGGCCTCTTGGCTCTAAGAAAAAAGTGATGTATACGTCCCTCAAAATGGGCTGTGGGTACCAGTTTTCTTCCAACTCTTGGCTTTATATGAGATTTAAACCATACTGATTACAAAACTACTTTGATAAAAGGAAATCAGTTTTAGTTGATAACAAAATCAATCACCCATTTGCTCTTTCATCAACTATATCAGGGAAAAATATCATAGTCTACGATATCTTCAGGGAAAAGCAGGTTGATTTTGCATGCAAGTTAAATAGGAAGTTTGCTTCTGATTAATAAAATAACAATGGGTCCTGATGAGGCTTTTGAGTCGCATTTTATATTATTGTTACTTTACAGGATTTTGAACTGAAAAGAGCTTCCTGTAAATTAAAGGCAAGCCTCTTATTTTGCCACATGTATTTTCTTGGTTTGTCACGCATGCATTTTAAATATTTAAATACCGTAGGTGATTAAAATATAAACAATTCCCTTCTCACCCCTATGGGGGTAGTATGTGTCTTCCTGAGCCTCGGGACCTATCTCATTACAGTTTTTACCTGGCTGCCTCTACTAATACTGAGTATTGGCATACCTGGTTTTCACCTGAAGATACCGGGTAAAGCATCCCCTGCCTACATCTCCTCCAACAATGGACTCGTGTTACATGAAAATAGTGCTGGAGGGGCCCCTTTAATCTTTAAATACTACATAGGCTTATTTAGTGTATAGTACAATATATGCTTAAGAAAAGAGAAACTTCTTCTGAAAATGGTGCAGCTCTCTCATTGGCATATTATATGTATTAAAGAGTGAGATATTGTGAAAACCAGTCTCAGACCGTATATAAAGTGTATAAGATAGAATAAAATACAAAAGGGGGATATATGTATTGACAGCAAAAAATTTTTTAAAAAAAACCCCAAAAACATTATTTAGCTTAAATGGCAGCATTTGGCAAAATATTTTATTTTCATCCTGAAACATTTAAATAACTCATACGGTATCTGGTATAATTTTCTAATAGACTGTGATGTCACCTCTGTGAAGGCCGGAATTCAGGTCAAAGCGACCTTCACATATTAGCTCATTGCTTAGTCTCCTATGATCTATGTTACAAGAGTTGACATCATCATCTTAAATGCATTCGCTTCCCAGATGTTCATATCTGTGTAATGGCTGCTCTCCTCTTTTGTAATTTTCATGGCCTTGAGAACATGAAAGGGATGTATAAAGTCTTACAACCTGTGGTTATATTAAGTACGTGTATTGGATTAGAACACTTCTTTTCTCCTTGGTGGTCTTACAATTATGAGGGACAGAAAATCTGCAGTAATGTTTTGTCTAGTAGAGCCAAAAACAACAACAAACGGCACCAAAAACATATTTAAATAGTTAACTTTTACATCAGTGCACTCAAGTATGTTATTGATCAAGTCTTGGCCGTGAAACAGGTTTAATTTGTTTAGTGTATATAATTGGAGTACTTACATGCCCCCCCCTTTGGTTTACCATCAAAGGTCATTCAAGCAAATCTTAAGTGTGGCACAAAATGATCCAGACAGTGGACTGGTATATTCAACTCCTGCACTAAATGCAGACCAACCTTTGGACTGGACCTCATAACTAAGCCATTCCTGTGAGCTTAAAATGTAAAGTGAGATGTTGCATTGTGCCAAACTCAAAAGCAGAATTTACTTTCATGAATCTGCAGAATTTAATCGCAGGTCTCATGAAAGGTGTATTGTGTCAACATTTTTGCATGTGTGATGTCCATGAGATTTGTATCCAGCCGATATATATATATATATATATATATATATATATATATATATATATATTATATATACACACACACACACACACACACACACACACACACACACACAGGCCACTTTATTAGGTACACCTGTTCAATTGCTTGTTAACACAAATAGCCAATCAGCCAATCACATGGCTGCTACTCAATGCATTTGGTCATGTAGACATGGTCACGACAACTTGCTGGAGTTCAAACCGAGCATCAGAATGGGGAAGAAAGGGGATATAAGTGGCATGGTTGTTGGTGCCAGACAGGCAGAAACTGCTGATATACTGGGGTTTTCACGCACAATCATCTCTAGGGTTTTTAGAGAATGGTCCAAAAAAGAGAAAATAGCCAGTGATCGGCAGTTGTGTAGATGAAAATGCTTTTGCTGATGTCAGAGGCCGAAGGCGAATGGGTAGACTGGTTTGAGGTGACAAAAGGGCAACAGTTGCTCAAATTACCACTTGTTACAATCAAGGTATGCAGAGTACCATCTCTGAACGCACAACACGTCAAACCTTGAAGCAGATGGGCCCCAAAATTGGACAATGGAAGACTGGAAGAACGTCACCTGGTCTTGATTCCAGCTGCGACATTCAGATGGCAGGGTCAGAATTTAGCGTAAACAACATGAAAGCATACATCCATCCTGCCTTGTATCAATGGTTCAGGCTGGTGGTGGTGTATTGGTGTGGGGGACATTTTCTTGACACACTTTGGGCCCCTTAGTACCAATTGAGCATCATTTTAATGCAACAGCCTACCTGAGTATTGTTGCTGACCATGTCCAGCTGATGGCTACTTCCAGCAGGATAATGCACCATGTAACAAAGCTCACATCATCTCAAACCGGTTTCTTGAGTATGGCAATGAGTTCACTGAACTCCAATGGCCTCCACAGTCACCAGATCTCAATCCAATAGCGCACCTTTGGGATGTGGTGGAACATTTGCATCATGGATGTGCATCCAACAAATCGGCAGCAACTGCGTGATGCCATCATGTTCATATGGACCAAAATCTCTTAGGAATGTTTCCAGCACCTTGTAGAAAGTATGCCACGAAGAATGAAGGCAAAAGGGGGATCTATGTGTAAGGGTCCCTGGGGAAACCTTGAATTGCTGTCCTTGTCAGCATACGCTAGAATACACCAATTATAATACTAATGGTACTGAATCTGCTGGCGCAAATGCAATGTAAAAATATTTTTTATTGTTATACAGCATCACCTTTATGCTGGCATGTTGGCCTTTAATTATGATATTTTTCATTTTAGATTATATGTGACTGGCAAGCATAGTATGGCTGTGGTGCTTTTTTAAATATATATTGATTACAGTAGTACTATGAGGTTCTTGGAAGTCATCAAGGGCATTGCTATGCAGAGCCGCATTAATTTGGGGGCCTGGAAACTACATGAAATTACTGCTGACAATTCACAGGGGACATCATCTTTGTTGGTGCTCTGGAGATCAGATCTCATGGTAATGCTTAGCCTATTGAGGTTTATGAAAGTTATGAAAATCATGTGAAATATGTCTTTTTGATATTCATTCAACGCACATGAAAAAACAATTATTTAGCACATGTGTTTATAGACCAGGCGCCTTTCTGCTGATTGTTTTTCTTCTAAGTGTCAGAATTATGAAGCCTACTCTTGTTAAACAGAAAGCATATTTTGGCCAACTCTCTGATTGTGTTCAGCTTCAAAAGTATGAAAATATATGCCAGGAACACTTTTCACTTTTATCAGAAGCTGATTAGAAAATCATAAATTTTAACCCTGTTTACTGTTCTAGGAATTAGCACTTCTCCCTTCTTTGGATAACCAAAATGTTAAAGGTGCTGTTTTATTCTCTATCATGTAAAGCAGGGGTGGGAACTTTTTTCCTTCCAAGGACCATTTGGATATTTATAACATCATTCCCGGGCCATACAAAATTGTCAAATTAAAAATTAGCCCCACGTTGTATATTTATGTCACCAGAAAGCCATCCCTTTAGTATTGATTTATGTGATGCCCCCAGCCAGCCCCCCTTGTGACCCCCGCGACCGCAGTTGCTGCCCCGTGGGCCAGACCAAATGATTTTGTGGGCCGGACGTTCCCCACCACTGATGTAAACCATAGCAAGCCTGTAATTTTATGATTTCATTTAAATGTTTAATCCCCCCAAACCTCAACAATGTATCAGTTCCTTCAAAATGCTAAATGATTTCTAAGAATTATGTTTATAATTCTGCTTTAGAGAAAAAATGCATTCTGTAATAATCATTTCAAGATAATTGACATCGTCTGACAATACACATCACTGATTGGTTGCTTGAAACAGAATTCCTCCATGCATTTGCATTGGAGACCACATGAACATTTGAAGGGACCGCTCAGCTATCATATGCATTAAAGAACATGATGCCATTGTTTCCTCACTTTTGTAGATATCATTATATTTCCATTGTTTTCTCTTCTTCACAAAGGCAAAGAGCTTTCCGAACTCTGCAAGAAGCCATTAAATGTAACTTTGAACACTGGCAGATCTGGGAGAATTACTTAGTGACCAGCACAGACGTGGGGGAGTTTTCAGAGGCAATTAAAGCTTATCATCGGTTAATGGACTTGCGTGATAAATACAAAGATGTACAGGTGGGTCGACGTTTACGTTAATGTCTGTGTTCTGTTAACGTGACCTAAGCATTGTATAGATGGACTTATAAGAACACCAAGGACTTCTGAAATTAACTCAAGGCCAGGAGTCATCTTGTCTTTCCTCCTGTTGATGGTGGAGGAAGAGAAGTTTGACCTCCTTTGGTTTAACAGTTTGTAAGACACAATCATTCCACAGTTGACAACATTTAATTTATTTTTATGTTGACAGCGCTCTAAATATTTGTAGTTATTGACCTTTATAAGATGAATTTCCATATTACTTCAACCTTTCTATCCCTTAAAGGGGTAGTCCCGTGAAAAAAAACCTAATACTTAAAGGGATTTATCAGAGTACCGGAGGTCAGGCTTACATGTAATGTAAGGAAGATTTACTTTACTGAGAAGGTGGTAGATAGGTGAGATAGCCTCCCTGCAGAACTGTTAGAGGTTTAAGAGAATTTAAACATGTATGGAGTAGGCATATGTCTATCCTGAGTGTGAGACAAGTACGAAGACTGATTAAGGAAATAATCTTTAAAGCAGGAAAAAACAGGCAAACTTGATTAACGGAACTGTTATTATCTGCTTCCTTATTCTATTTCTGTATACATATTAACACTAATTTAGTGGCAATTGTGTCCGTTGTAATGCCAAGACACTCCTAAAGTTTTTTTCTGTTACCTGATGCAATATTAGTAGTTACATGCAGATTTGTGTATAAAAAGACAAAACTATAGAAATATTCTGTTTCTGTTGGCATGCAATGCACTGAGAAACGTTTGTCTTTTCTTATTTTCAGAAAAAAATAAAGTGTAATATATATGTTCTAGAACTATTTATGCTTTGTTACGTGCTCCCTTGTGATTTGTTGCCCGAAGTCGGTAAATGGCAACTAATGTTTTTTATTAATTTTATTTCCTGTGTTTTACAGCGTGCGATATTTCTTTAATATCTTTTTAACAAGCAAATAATCTATAAAGTTGCTTAAATGTATCTGTGGGAATATAATCCGAACCTTCGGCGTTAAGTGAATGCACTGCTGGTGAACCCTTTCTCATTAAAACAACAACACACGGCTATGTATTGAATGATATAGGCTAGTTTTTTTTTTAATCTCCCCAGCATCATTGATCTTTCTATGGCAGGCTTTATTACTCATGCTAAATGTATACTTGAGTTATTAATATAATGAATCATACATTTTGAAATAATACTTTTTTTTTAAAACATGCTATGTTTTCATTAAGAGGTCTACAATATAATGGAACGTTGCCGTTAACAGTCCCATAATGCAGATTTGCCATGTTGGTTTTGTAATTTGTTTTTCATAGGTACTAGAGATATTGGTTAAAGCGGTTTCTAATGGCATAGAGGATTGCAGGGGTGAATCTTCAAGCAGCCTGAAAGCCAAGCTACAGGAATTGTTTGGTAGAGTGACCTCAAAGGATTCCAGCGATGCCAATATATGGAGAGCCTATGCTAAACTGTATGGGAATGGTGAATCTGAAAACATGGACGATAATGAAAAGGTAATTGCACTTTAGATACCTATTCGTATATAGTGATATTGTGCTAGTTGGCAATGTATGAAAAATAGGCCTTCCATTACCAAGAGCTGCATATTTCTGCAACAAAGAAATGTTTCGATTAGCTCTGTTGAGTAGCATGGATCATATCTGAAAGTCTAGACTACATTTTTTCAGGAGCACAGTTATAATTTAGCCTCTGTTGTTGGGGACAGAGTTCAACATCTGCAGCACAGCTGCAGCCTTAAGTTTATCTTTTCCCAATTTACAAGCAGTCGCATGGAAAGGATCATAAGAGAATACTAAGCTGCCTGATCAGGGAGAGCCCAATATTACAAAAAGTTCATTGATTTGACACATTTTGTAATCCATTAATGCAATCCATTTATCTTGAAAAGTTGTAGTTTGAAAGGTGAGTCCAACAAATCCAGTGAGGCAGATAATCTCTGCTACTTAGACGCCATGCTAACTGCTAGTAAAGGATTTTAAAATATGAATTGAGCAACATGTGTTATGCCCATTATTTTATTATTAAAAAAAATGGTAGGGCATCACCTGTCTAACTGAAAAGTTAGACTAACCTGGCTATGCCATTGACATCTAGACTTATCTTACTGCTGTTCTTCACCTCTACACAGTAGAGCTTTCTCCCTCTCGCCTTTGAATTCAGTTTATTACAACGTGTTAAAAACTAAGACATTCACTTGATTCCAGGCCTTGCAGTTTCTGACAAAAGCTCACAAGTGTGATACTCAGAAAAGCGGCTGGCAAAATGATATTCCTTCATTCAAGGAGATTGTAAACGGAGCTGTGGACCTTGCACACGGTAAGTGAATTATTTAAGTTGTATGGTTATACGCTGATGTACATGGTGTCTCCGGATGGCTGGTTCTTTTAGGTAAGTAACTAGATATAATGCAACCACCAATTAAAAAAAAAAAAAAAAAATATGTACCATTTGTACCGAAGACTGTCTTGCGCAATTTATAACAATAATTCATTATAATAGTTACAGTTAGATAATGTCAGATACATAGCAACAGTCAAAGGCCTCTATTTTGGTTACTACAATTAGGAGTGGGTTGCCGGTAATTCCTAGTGAGATGAAGCATTACACTTGACCAGCTTGTGTATGGATTAAGAGCTGCCTTGCCCTTGTATGTCTCAAACTTCACCACTATTTTGAATACCTAGCACCAGCAAGTTTGCTCTTTAAGAATGACTGAGTTGTCCATTCTTCATATAGTAAAACAGGGGTTGAGTTCTTGAATTTCTTTTTACCCTCATTTTCGCTATGCATTTTTCGGGGCTGTATAATTATGCTGGGTTCTGCCATCAAAATGTATGGTCTTCTGGCCACAGTATATGACTTTCCTTGTGGATGCTAAAGTAACAGCACTTCAGCACAAGGTAATATAAGTATGGGGTACTGTGCATCACCCTACCACCTTCCCCATACCATACTCCCAGGTATTGAGGCTTTGTACTGACACATTTATATTTTTCAATCAACACATGTAGACAAATCTGTCTAACTTTAATTTACATGCCATTTCTTCACCTTACATTTTTAAATGGCTTTTTGGTTTGTAGCTCCTCATATTTTTCTGATACTGCTGATTAGCTAATTCTACCAGCAGGCATCCTGTAATTAGTTGCTTCATTCATTACTCCCTGCCTTTAGTTCAATGTGTCAGCCTTGTTAAATTTGTTCTTGGCTTCGTGAAATTGGTCACAAATGGAATGTGATATGTTTTTTTCTAAATGCCAGTGAATGCAAAAACAGTGATGAGGAAAGTGGAGGATAGGGCAGCTGTAACAAAACAATATTCACAAACCAATTATTACTCCTCTAAGGTCAACAAGCAGAAAGATATGCGCAAGCAATGGCTAATATTTTCTGTTTGATTCTGTGAGTCATTGCACAGTTAGGCACAGGGAGGGTACAACATTTCCATGGTCACATTTCCTGCATGATAAAATAAACTATAGGCTGATGGCTTTTTTGAGAGTTGACTGCCATTCTCCTGGGATTCAAATGGCATCTTGACATTACATTTCAGTATCCTTCATCACCATCAGCTCTCAATCTGACATGTCTATCAAAGTCATAAACCACCATTATAACTCAACTCAACTCAAGCTGTGCTCCAAAAGACCCAACAACAACATAACTCTACAATCTATACACCACCAGCTTCCAGGAGGCCAAAGCTCTCCACCACCATCCCCTAACAGGACAAGACATTGTAAGGTATACCTCACCAAATAATCACCAGAAAATAACTCAGAAACCCTTCACCACCATCCCCTAACAGGACAAGACATTGTAAGGTATACCTCACCAAATAATCACCAGAAAATAACTCAGAAACCCTTCACCACCATCCCCTAACAGGACAAGGCTTTGTAAGACATAGCTCATCAATCCACAAGAAGGATACATTTCCAAAAATCTACATCACTAGCTAATAGCAGAAAATAACTTTTTGAGGTGTATACCATTGCTGTAATCTGGTAATGTAGATATAAATAAACAGGAGGTATTAAACATACTGTATGTAAAAATTATTTAATAGACTTTTAACACTGAATATTTGTTTTTTTGTGATATGTAAACAGTGGTTGCTAACTACACAAACAAAACACTAACTGCTGTGTCGTTTGCCAACGAACATAAATGTATATCTATATTTTAATGTCCTCTGTTATTTTCCAGTGGCAATAAAATGCAGTAGAAACAAAACGAATGCTCAGGAAGCAGTGCAGATGCTGTCCTCGGCTCGTCTCAATCTCCGTGGCTTGTCCTCTAAAGCAAAGGTTAGTTATGGAACTGTATTTACATACAGGGGATGTTTGAAGCACAGGCATGGAATTTCAATTTAGCCTTTTGCACAGCACTATTCTGCCAAAGTCATTCAAACAATCATTTTTATAAGATGGTTTAGCTGCAAGAATGGTGGCGTCATAGACTTCACATTTAGTACTTTTTACGAAAATGAGTACATTGGTATGTAGTAGTTAATGGAAAGCTGCAGCGATTAATTTCACATCTTCTGATTCTTAGTATTTTAGTATTTAGTTTAGAAGAAGAAGAAAAAAAAAAATATATATATATATATACACGTACACAAAACCAATGATATGCTATTGCACTCCAAACCAATTCTGTTGTAGCCTGGTGCTAGGTAACAAGGCAAAGTAATATACACAGTCTATGGATAGTTACCAGCACTCTAGGTCTTTTTCAATAAAAACAGATTACTCTTTTGTAGGTCAACGTTTCAGTCTTTATTTGACTTTCATCAGGACACAACATATATATATATATATATATAAAATATATATATATATATATATAGCCATATGTTGCTAGTCAAATGTCCTTAATTAATTGATAATCAGAAAGTGTGATCACTTCTATAAAAGCCAACGTTTTAGCAGTTTGCTAAACGGAATGGAGCGTTCAGGTGTGTGTTAACGCGTTGCCAAGAAAGAAATACATCATCTCAAAAATGCAATGATACTCGGTTTATTCATAAATGCCACACTAAAACACTAGTGTACCTAGACAAATTGGTATTGTTTTGAACGCAAAGGGTGGTCACAACTGAATATTGATTTGATTTAGATTTTTCTTCTGTTTACTCGCTTTGCATTTTGTTAAATGATAAAAACTAAACTATTAAGCTAATTTTGAAAGCATTTTTACTCTACAGCATTTTTTACACCTGTAAAAAACTTTTCTACTGTACTATATACTATATATATATATATATATATATATATATATATATATATATATATATATATATATATATATATATATATATATATATATAAAAAGTAACTATGGCTTACGGCAAAGGTTCAATGAGTGTCTGGAGTCCGATTGGACCTTTACATTGAGCCATGCTTGACATGACCAACAATTGGCATAGTGATGTGCCATTTTCAGCGTGATTAAATGTAGTTTAAAATTCAAGATGGTGACATAAAAGAGCACGTTAATACACTTTTGTTGCCAAAATGTATGAGCCAGTTTTCATACACTGCAAAGTGTTCTCCAACCACTTTTTTCCTGGAGGGATTCACTTTAATTTGAGAACCAGACATGTCAGTATAACCTTAGAGTGGCTATGTGCGGACATATTGTTATGATTTTTAACAAATTGTGATTGTAATGTAATTACAAGCCTCTCAAAACACATAAAAGAATGCGTTTCTTAAAAGTGAGCATAACGGTGAATAAAATATGTTATGCATTGTGAAATTAACATTGCAATAAGCTGTCAATCACAACCAAAGCCGGTTTTGTAGAAGTAAACAGAGGAACATATAAAAGTCCTATTTGTCTTGCCTTGTTGCGTCGCACAGTCAGCACTGACACGTTGAACTGCCATAGTTATAATTGCCTGCAAATTGGATGTGTCAGGTGGAGTAAATAATGTTGTGGCGCCTCTTATAATGATGATGCCCTCTGATCTTACTTTGTCCAAGTCATCAGCCTAAAATCCATGCCCTCAAATGGATTATAAAGACGGAGCAGGAAATTCCTTTCTACTGGCCTGGCTTGGTTCTGCTTCCTCATTATGAAATGGAGAGCTGATGACTTCTACAGTAGACTGTACTGATTCCTAGAATTCAGATTGTTTTTATACGTACTGCTGCATGTTTTGCTTTTTAGGAAGTTAACTACTAGGATTGGCTATTGGCTCACACTCAAGATAACAACCAGAGTAGTTCCATTGAATATGCTGTCAATCCTTTTCACAGTCATGGTTACATTTGGAATCATAAACTGAGGTGGTGCACCATAAAGATATGCTTGATGATCTATGGTGTCATTTGTCAAAGCATAACTCTGTTATGGTTGGTTCCCAGCGTGCCTCATTCTGCCTTATTCATTGGAAAACTTTGAGAGTAGCAGAATTACAACCTTTCCAAACTTGTGAAAACATTTCTGAAAAATTCTGGGGAATACGAAAATGGATATAAAATCTATCCCCTGTATAGCACAGACAATGTAAACCGTTTTCGTAACAATTAAAAGTTTTTTCCCCCAATGATATCAGTAAAATTGAAAGGCAGACAAGATAACATGAAACGACTGTCTCTTGATATCGAAATATAAACCGACTATAAAAAAAAAACATTTTTTTCTTATTTGTAAAAGGAATTGATTTTTTGTTTTGCTAAACAAAAAGGGACATATGCCTAATGTGGACATATTTGTACAGAGACAGTGTTCTATCATGTTAGAGGCATACAAAAGCCCCCTAAGACTTCATCCGGCCTAGGACCTCCGCTTTCACAGCTCTAGTTTAATGAATGACTTTGTACTTTAAAACAAAAAAAGGAAACCAAATACTTCTTTGACTGGAATTTCTGATTTCAAAACCCTATTCATTGTGACAGGTCTATTGTCGACTACGATGCCCGCCTTTTTGTTTGAATTTAATTAAAAGCACCCAGATGGCAGATGCGATATTATTAATCAAGAGCAGGGATCTAAAGATGATTTCATCAAGAACAGTTTGTCTTGAAGCCACGACATGGTTCTTGTTCTTTTGATCAAAAGGAGACAAGAAGAAAGACAGCCATAGCTGCCAAGCTAGGGAGAGCCAGACATTCCTTCCTGGGCTTTTAAAATAAAAGCCGATGACCTCTTCCTAAAACAATGACTCGTGGTTTTAATTTCTTTTTATACACAGACAAAATAGGATGTGTTGTATTGTTGCAGATTATGTTTATTATAGTTGTAATGATTATTTGGTTCCATAGCAGGGATCACTTCATTGTCCAGATGTAGATTCTTACACTTACTATCAATAGTAAATATGTTTATTGTGTCTCACAAACAGCCAAAATTAGCTGTTGTCTTCCTTAGTATGTGGTAGCTTGTCCGTTTACTGTCCTATTCATATTTGTGATATTTATGATCAGTTGCATGGTCGTAAACTATATCTAATTCTAGAGGTTAACGCTCAGCCTGCTAATCTAGGTAAAGTCCTTGATTAGTGTTCCAATTTCCTAATTAGGCTGATAGTAGTGTATCAATATACCGTATGCTTGGGAATCATGAAATCATCAGAAATTTGCATTGGCTATTCCTTTGATAAATGTAAAACCTGAAAACATGCAGCTATCATTGCAGCTACTATATGACCAAAAGCATGTGTACACCTGACTATCACACCTATATGAGTTTTTGAACATCCCATTCCAAAACAATGGGGATTAATATAGAGTCCGCCTTCCGTTTGCAGCTAAACCAGCTTCCACTCTTTTGGGAACGGTTTCCAAGATTTTGGAGCGTTTCTGTGGGAATTTTTGCCCATGCCTCCAGTAAGGCACTGATGTTGGATGAGAAGGCCTGGCTCGCAATCTCCATTCCACTTCTTTCCAAAGATGTTCAATTAGGTTTAGGTCAGGGCTCTGTGGAGGCTGCTCAAGTTCCTCCACATCAAACTTGACAAAGCACATCTTTATAGAGCTTGGTAATTGAGCACTATGTTTTACGTTATAATAAAATGGAGCTATAATAAGTTTAGTCAAATAGGTGAAATGGTTTACAGACCGTTTAATTACAATTCTTATGAATTCATTTGGTAAGGAGGTCCCTGACTCCTGAACAGTCTAAAGATGACGCAATCACCTGGAACTAGGTTGTTAATCTATTCAGCAATGATATCAGCTCTATTAAAATTGTCTTATTTTACACACAACAAATATACTATTTGGTGTTCACTGTTTTTATATGAAGTCACAGTGTGTATTTTGCGGTAGAAGTAGTTTAAAGGGAGTTTGGGAAAGTTAATTAAGGAAAGTAAGATTCATTTTGCAGTACTATTGACAACACCCACGAAGAAAAGGGGCTGATGGTTATTACTTCAGCTGTTTAGAGTCTATAGTTAACAATATATGAAAACAGCAGGACAGCCCAACAAACTACAGGTCTTTAAATTATGAATTTATAGCAGAAGTTAAACCGAGACAGTGATAAAATAACATTTCTTTTATTACAAATACCTCAGAATTGTTAATAGAATTGTTGATAGGACACCTGAGATCTCACCAACAGTCCATGTCTTAAGTTTAATTTTATTTAGCATATCTTAAACTTCTAATTTTGACATATACATATGTAGAGAGAAATATGTGCATTTTAGATTCAGATCTCACCAATGGTGTAATAATCTAGCTGAACCATTGTTTTATAATGTCCTGGAAGCCTCTTGGGTCGGTTAATAGCATTTATGAGTCTGAAGACATGGTTCGTCAAGCAATTGTGGCTTTGTATTTTTATTCTAGATTTTCAAAGTAATTTCTCATCTCTTCTTTTTTCAGCAACTCTTTACAGATGTGGCAAGTGGACACGTCTCTGCAGAGCTAGCAGAAGAAGTCCAAACAATGGACAGTCTTATCATGGAACTCCAAGAAATCGGAAATCACTTCCGAAACCAGTGTTAAAGGAAAATGTAAAAAATAAACATACTTTTGTGGAAGAACTCAGCCTCCATGTGTAACTTTGCTTAATAAAGACTTTCTTTATAAGAAATATTTTTTCTTCAATCTCTTTCTTACGTTTCTTACTGCAGATTCCTAGTCAGTTTCAAAGACATTGGTTAATATGTATGTAATGGGTTTGGACATTGTGGAGTGAATGCGATTTGTTTTATTTATAAGGCAGTGATTTAGGATTAGTTGTACATGAGTGCACCAAGTAATTGCCTGTACTGAAAGAAACCGTTGTTGACAGAGTCACTGAAAATGTCCAACTGATGTCATTTGATGGAACATTGCATAAAAATGTTTCATATTACAACATTATTTAAGCAGAGAAAAATATTGGTACCGTAATCCACGCAGTGGTTTTTTCATCCAAATGTTGTATCAGTATATGCCAGTTAGATTCATAACATATTTTATGTTTTATGTATTTTTCAAACTATGGCAACTGTAGCTCTGGTGAACTCTCTTCAGTGTGTCAGTGTCCTTATGGAGATGGGGTCTCTTTGACATGTGCAGGTACAATTAGGGCCTCACTTTTGGACGTGTGCAGGTTCCTAGCGGTGCTTGGTTTACTGAAAGATAGGGACGTGAATCAAACATACTTGATGCTGGCATTACACAACTTTGCTGTACCATGCTGATGCAGTGGACATGAACTCCAATCTCTGTGGTCACATGGATACCATGCACTGCTGAGAAACAGTCCTTAACAGACTTGCCTTCTAGTAAGTAAATGAGCAATGTTTCTGACCAAATCACTGCATGGATTTCAATTTAAAAAAAAAACTAAATCTCGGAATGACACGTTCCTTTAAACATTCAGTTTTGAAATTGTTCACCTCTAACGCCAGTACGTGTGGTTGTTTTCGGATGATTCCAGCCCCCAGTGGATAACTTCTAAACAGTTAGAAATCTGGAACCATGTGAAGTGTGATGTTCCATTATATAGGTTCATTTCTGTTTCCACTTAAAGAGTAATACATTGAAAGGTTAGATCTTAATGTTGTTCTATTGCACATTAACCTGCTGACTTTTCCCATTTACAAATCGTTCACAAGACTGTAGCAATGACATAGACTCCGAAAAGGGACAATTCAGTGCAAGTGATATTACCGTAGCTTTTTTTTTTTGTAGTTCTAACCTTTTGTGAGGAGCAAAATAGCTGTTGTGGAATGACTAGCTTGGGATTATTATTGGCAATAACTCACTTCTTAGCAGTTTAATGGCAGCCCTTATTACAACCAGTAGACGGGTATAGTTCTTTCAGTGACCCAGTCAACCGATGTATTACAGATGTTTCTATCTGAATCTGATAGATCAGGGCCAGGTAAATGTGCATGCTCTTTTCTAATTTGTGAGATGGCACATTGCACAGTTAGACCATCAAATTTTATATTTATATTCTATGTTATTTATTAGAAGTCCTCCAAAAAAAAAGGATATGCCTAAATATCTCACCAAAAAATGGGACTCCCAACTGTCTCTTTACATCGAAACAGAGTAATACAAACATATTTTTAATAGCTGTTGAATAAACATATATGCTGATGTTACAGGTAATTATTAAAAGGTAAACTGACCATTTTAACCAAAAGATAACTTTTGTCAAAACGATTAATGCTAGTCAGAATAGAGCATTCAGAAATTTGCCACTTTTGTCAATTCATACGAATCTTCAAAACCAAGGTTCTCCAAGAAATGGACCAAAATGAAGTAAAAAGGTCTAAATTTTCATCTGAAATTTGTGGGCTCTTTCACTGTCACGCTCTCTGCCGACCGCTTCCATGTTTCGCATCATCTTGTTCCGCATCATCTTGTTCTTAAAATTTCTTTTCTCCTTTCTTTAGTCTCTCTTCTTTCTTCTTCTGCATCTCCGCAGATCAGGAAGCATTTTAAAAACTGTTAGCTTATCTTTTGAGCCCAAGGTAGTCATGCCTGTTATTTCTGTATATAGTCTCAATACTGATGGACAGCTTTAGTATTAAACTGTAGTATTGTACATTACTACTAACTACTTAATACTATTGGTCACTAAACTGATAAGGCTTTGCAAGCAATTCCGGTTAATATTTTTCTGAAAGAGGGCCTTTTTATGGCAAAGCCAGCATAGAATATTCCCAGATAAGCACTATTTATTCTTGGAAATAAACTCTGGTAAGATAAATAAACCTCTTTGTAAAAGATTACTCTATTACTTATGTTAATCCATTTACCTAAATCTTTGCAATTGAATAGGATTCTCGTATGGAATGATTTTGCAGATAAATGGAATGACAATTCCACGTGCTTAATGTCTTCAATAGTAATTCAGCCCTATGCAAAACTGCCTTTGACAAAGGTTTATAGCTACCTGCTAAGAATATGGCTGTTCTAGATAAAATGAAATAAAACTTAGTGTGTTCTTTCTAATATTTTATAAAGGACAGGATCTGCAGCATTATCTGCAATCAAGATACGTGGTAGGTACCTGATGGACAGTTGACGCCTGGTTATATTCAGAAGTACTTCTGTCATCAAGAAGTCTTGTCATTCAGTATGACTCCAGTTATCCTGCCTGCTCAGAACCTCAATATTTCAAATATACCGGTACAAGCTTTTACGCCCTTCCTTCATCTATTTAAATGTTTGTTTATAAATGAAATCATTTCAATAAGTTTTGTTCCTCTTTTGTGTCTCTCCAACTCTCACAATTACCAATTTTGTATCTCTTCTCTAAAAAGAAAAGCTTCCGTGCCATGGGCTCCTGGATGGGACTGAGTGCCAGCCTCCTTCCTACAGACTATGGGCCCTGGTTATCCACATTATCCAAATCATAAGAGACTCTAAAGACTGTGGAGCTCGGAAACAGATTTGGGGTTCCTGCATTTTGGGACTGTGAGGGTTCCTAGAGTCACCCGGCCCCTCAATTAATGTTATCCTTTTGTGTGTTATTAATAAAAATGTATTTTATTATCGCCTTATTCCCTAGCCGTTTACACACAGCACACTAAGGTCTGGGAGATAATCTAACCAAGACAATGTGTATTCCTTATTTTAGTGGTGTCTGTTTCCTTTTGTATTGTTAATCCCTTTACTGACCCTGCTGTGTCTGGGAGGCAGATTAAGGGGGCGGTTTGTATCCCAGTATCTTGTTTTATGTTAATGTGTGTTTTGCTGGCTATATTGCGTACGGATTGCGGGGAATTATTGCCCTGAAGGGAGAAGTCGTCTCTTGGCGGAGAGGGACAACCTGAGGTCTCTGATCGGTCCGTCACAAAAACCTTCTTACTTCTGTCTTGAAAAAGTGTGTTCCTATGACATCTTCTCATAGTTTCTGTGATGTCACCAACATGTAGATTGTAACTTTTTCTTTAATTGTTTTCCATACTTTCAAAATGCTCCTCGTTAGTCAGGAGAGTCTGGGTCTGCCAATCCAAATATTTGTAGTGAACTTGCCATACAACTGTCTCATTAGAAACATTATTTTAATAAATAATATCAGTAGGAATATGTACAGAATGAGTAAAGAGTAAAAAATGTATGGTGGAGAGACACTTGACAGCATGAATGAGGAAAGGCGAGGCAGAGGTAGGTGGGAACAGATGAGTTAACCTGGCAGCTGATAGGCTTTCCTGAATATATGTGTCTAAATGGATAAATGGAAGGGCTGGAGACTACTGTAGAGAAGAGTCTAATAAGCCAAAGTTGGACATTCCATACCATAGAGGAAGCCCTTGGGGAGTTTTGTATAGAAGCATGAGAGATAGAGATTAAAACTCTCTATAATCGAGGGACTGGGTAAGTGTGTATCTGGGGATAAGTTGTATGTAGGGACACTGCTATGAAGACTTTTGCATGTGAGAGTCAGGCAGGCCTGGCTATCAGGCAAACTGGGCAAATTTTTGGAGGGCTATTGGACAGTAGCGCCAAACTCATCTCCCGCTCCGGTGCCAGGGATGCCTCAACATCATCAGTCCCACCCAGGAGTCAGGATTTTAAAATCAATCCTGGAGCATGCAGGCGGCCACAGAAGAAGACTGACAGAGGGGAGTGGTGTTAGATGGGTATGGAAGATAAGCCTGGCAGCAGCATTCGCAATGGATGTAAGGGGGAGAGATGGGTATAAGAAGACCAGCTAAGTCGCAGTAGAAACTGGTGTTAGGTTACATTGTCCCCCTTCGGTCATTCATGTTTGACATTATACATGATTAATGTTCTTTGCAAAAGAAAACACGATTTTAATCAGAAGACATTTATCATGTTCAGTAATGAGCATGTGATGATTCTTTACTTTGCCCACATTTTAGCAGCGTATCATTTTGGTCAGGAAATCATTCCACTTGCAAATTTAAACTTTTCATAAAATCCGGAGAGGAAACATGGTCCCTGTACCATCTCTGGAAAAGTAAAGCCTTCAGAAATATGGATTTAACTACTGTAATCATGTAAGGATGTTGCTATTTATTTTGCCATGGAGAATAATGTAATGCTGTAAAATGTTGGACAGTGTTATTCCTTTATATTTTGTGTCTAATAAAGTTTTGTGAAATCCCATTAAACTGTCTAAAATGATTTTTAGGTAGGTCTTGTGCTATGTTATGTTTTAATAACTACTTTATTGAAGAAACCTTCCAGTATCTGAAAGGTATAAATAATATAGATGGGTAAGTAATACAATATTGATAGTTATATAATGATAAAAGGTAGAAGTTTTTGTAAAACAACTTTCTATAATCCAGACTTATACTCAATACGGTTAGTTTTCAAAGAGAATATACTGTTCTGAATTGCCCCATAAATTTTAATTTTAACTAATTCTTGGCTTTTTGGTGTGTGTGTGAAGTTTGTGCTTCATGAAACATACTCTGCAGGCTTTGTTTGTGAACTGTCCAGATGGTTAAGAGATTTATTTTATTACATATATCTTTATTTTATAAATAAACTAGCAATTTGTTCTTATCTTTAAGTCAAAATGCATCAAAGCATTGAGACTTGATATCAAATTCTCTATCAAGATAACTTGTAGACATCTCTGAAGATACCTGTCGATCTTTTAACTAGGCTGAAAGACGGACAAGCAACTCATGAACCGGCAACATGAAATCCCAATGTGGATATATTTTGCTACCGGTCTATCTAAAACAGCAGTCCATCTGGTCTGCGAACAGCTAAATGATTGAGATGTAAACTGATCTTGCGTAGAAAATTGTTGTCTGCAAGCTGTCTGTAATTTGCTTGCTGTGATTAATAGTTTTTAATGTTATTATTTGCTTTTAGTGGTGACCTGATACACATAATGGTTTGGCTGAATTATAGTTCTGGCTAATCATACCCATGTCCCACCCCATTTAAACCACGCAACCCATTCTGAAGGTGACAGCACTGTGTTCTTAATGACTCTAAATTGATTGTAAAATATAATATCACCTTCTATCATGCCTTATAGTTCAGAAATTATACAATAGAGACATGGGCAGATTATGAATTATAGAGGTACGGTCTGCTCCTGTAGCCCTCTAGTGCTTTGACAAAATAGCAATGAGACTTTGCAGTAGCGCATGTGGTTTCAGCTCCTTTTCATTACTCGTTTCTCCAGCAAGAAGGTCTATGCTGGTATAATGCTTAATGCAGAGGAGATTTTGCAGGAATATCACTGAATTAACTATGCTATAACTGCTGCTTAATCTCTCTAGGGAAGAACCTTCATAATGTATAGTGAAGAAGTTGAAACCACAGCTCTCCCCTCACCTTCCACATTACTGTATACAGATCTAGTAAAATGGGATAAACAAGGTAGCCTTTTCGCATCTCTCTCCAAGTTATTGCAGAGCCAGGATCTGGCTAAACAAAAGCAGACAAATGGGCATTGAATGTAACACCAGCAGTCCTAAAGGGAACACAAGGATCTATATAGACCTATAGAAACTACTTGACAAGAAGATGCATTTAATTTGGCTGTGCTTTGACTCACAGTCTTTCAATCTATGTCAGGTTCTGGGCTCAAGCTCGACCAGCTATTGCTCATACTCAATACTCATAGCATATACTTTCCCAATAGTGGAATCAGTCCTGGGCTATGTTTGTAATAATTTGCTAGGAAAGGAGAGAGAGTTAAGTCAATGGGTGTTTTTCAATGTGAACATTTTGAAAGATGACTATTTTAAGAACAATAAAACCAATAAAATAGCAGTGAATTGAGTAGAGCACATATGCTGCTGTTTTTTTGTAATTATAATAGTTTTTATCAGAAAGAAGGTGTGATTTGGCCCCATATAATGCATAGTCAAACAGATAGCAATTCTATAAATCCAGTGGTGCTCCATTTGAGCCATTGTCATGAAAAATGTGGACAGAGTGCAAAGATGACCAATAGGCAGAGCAACAACCTAGAGGACCAGGATGTTAGTATTTTTCTTAAAAAATAATATCTGTTAAAATGTATTGGTATAAAAAATTTCCTCACACTACAATCCACTAACCACTACACTTGTGCATTCTGATTTGTACAAAATTCAGTTTTCCTGATCCATTCATTTGTACAGATTTCTGAAAATGAAGATGGACCCCAGCGAAACAAACAAAAAAAGAATGATAAACCTCTGAAAATTAGATACTTCTTTCATTCATTTTTTCCCCTCACCTCACCCTTCTTCTCCTTAGCTTAATCACTTGAAACCTGGCCCAGATTTTCTAGGATGTCATCCAATAGTCAAGTAACGCTTGTTACATTTTATTAGAGTTAAAAAAACAAACAAAACAATCAAAGTGATAATTGTTGGATGACATCACAGAAAATATGGGAAGGTTTCAAGTAATTAAGGAATAGAAGGATGAGGTGAGGAAAACAAAAAATTAAAAAAAATGTATATTAGGAGTTTGTATGTAGGTAGAGCAGTGGAAGGAGGAAGATATAGAGGAAGACAGAGGAAAGAAAAGGAGAAAAAGAGGGAGAGAAGAAAGGGAGTGACAAAAAGAGACAAGGTAGATAGAAAGGAAAAAGACTTAAGAGAAAAGGAAGAGGTTATATAGTTATATAGGCTGAAAAAAGACATGCGCCCATCAAGTTCAGCCTTTTCTATATCTGTTAATTTGTTGCTGTTGATCCAAATGAAGGCAAAAAAACCCCAGTTTGGCTCTTTCCAATTTTGCACTAACCAGGGAAAAAATTCCCTGATTTCTCCTTGGATCAATAAGCTGGTTCCCCATAATTAAAGATTATATCCCCGAATATTATGTTTTTCCAAGTATTCATCCAGTTGCTGTTTAAACGTCTGTACAGACTTATTGTCTGTGGTGTTACGTGATCTTCCTCAGCAAGTGATATATTTACCTTGGGAGGGCAGACCCAGGGCAGCGCACACCACAGCCACCCCCTGCACAGTTGGCATTCTAAATGCATTAAAAGACTACATGCGCCTTTAAGACATAAGCACCAGGATACAATGTCATATCCCGGCGTGTCCTTCTACACACTGTAAGTAGGCCGGCTGGGGATCAAAGATCTCCCTTGTAACCAGTCCATTGTGCAGCAGGACGCTGGGGTCTTGATCGCCCAAGAGGGTGTTCTGCCCTCAGTTTTGTAGCGGGGAGCTTCAGCCCTAGACCTGGATATGTCACTTTGCTGGAAGCCAAACTGTGCTCCCATTAACAATAATTAGAACACAACAGATGCCCCCTCACTGAACACATCTCCTGCACAGCAAATAGTTGAGGATTGGGGAAAAGGGTAAATGCATATGGGGGGATTCTGCAGAATCCCTCTATGCATTTGCAAGGAAGACAACATGAAAATTTAAAGAGATCGCCCACCTATCATATGCATTGAAGTGTATATTACAGTTGGAGTATACCTTTAAATTCCTCATAACATTTAAAGCGCGAGAAAATATGGGAAATATTTTTTTAAAAAAATACCCATATGGATACCCATTTCCTGCTAAACAGGAATATATTTAAATATGTACGCCTCACAGGGTCTTTTTGACAGTAGGGTTAATTTTTTCCTCTCTGGGAATTCCGTAAAACCTCAGTGATTAATGACCGATAATGCCTTTGAACTTGATAGATGGAAGTGGTTTAATTAAATGTGAGATTAAATGTGCCAATCAATTTTTATAGGCCCACGCTGCATTTCTTCAACAGGAAGGAATGCATTTCAACCTCTTGCTGTCGTAGAAATTTAGCTTCATTGCTGTCAAGCTGATAATTATAGAAAGGGAACTTAAGAGTTTTAGGCAGCACTTAAGTTCTACCAATCTTTTTATTTTGCATGGGTACAAACTAAAGCAGTTGAAACTTGAAAGTAGAAATAGTTAATGATGTCTATAGGAAATGAAATTCCATAATAACTATCACAGCATTCTTTTTTTAAGATACGGTCTGCCCTGGGGATCACAGACATGTGGTCATAATAAAAAAATTATAATTGCTGCTACTGCATGTTATTAGCTCATACATAATATGGATGTAATGCAATGCTCTGTATTTCTCCCGGTGGTTGCCATTATTTAAATGGATATGTAACAATAATCAATGTGCTTAGCATGTACGTATAATTTACAATGTTGTCACCAGTTGAGCATGTTTAGATTTATTAATGCACCATGAGAAGAAGTGGAAATTAATATATATCAAGCACTATTGAGTACATTGAGTATTATAGATACCTCACTGCATTATGCGTATTTAAAGGGACTTTTAGAGGGCAACCCATTGTTTTGCTGACCCAGTTTAATGAAAGCTAAAGTGCAACAAGAAACAAGTCAAGACTCCATTTTGTTAATTGAAGAAGTGCCATACCACAAAGTAAGGCAAACTAGGGGTGGTGCCAGTCATCCAGAGGTTTTAGGAATGGAAAGCGAGTTTCAAAAGTAGGTTTCAAAAGTGATGTGTCCACTATTCTGGGGGGCAAGGGTAATGCTAGACATTCTGTATGCTTCAGGTGGCGAAAACCAAAGGGTCAGCTCTGCTCACATCTGCTCAAGATGTGACACCAAGTGACCACCCAGTATGTGGTCCAGTGGCAAGCGACGCACACAAGCAGTGTCTTTTTTGCATATTCATAAGATATAAGAGCTAATTATTTTATTTATTTAAAAGACTTTCCAGTATTACTACCTAGTTTTGCTCTCTACAGTGTCAAGTATACTGGGCCTAATTGTTGGGTATATCACATAGCTATTACCTGTTGTCGATGGATAAGCTAATTTGGAAGCACATTACGGTTGTCTAACCTTTTATCCTGTGCTCAGCTGTTCTGAGATTGACTCAGTTGTCTCAGCGCTTCACGTTCCTGTGATTTTTACCTGGCTAGTGTTCTAACCTGCGTCTGGACCTCTACCTGGTCATGATTTTCCAGGCTTGTGTCACTTCTGAAAATTGTTACACTCTTACTGTGTACTGATTTATTCTGATTGCATCTCATCCTTTGTGGTTGCAACTGTGCACCATCTCTTAGTGACAAGAAATTCAAAGGGTTTAACCCTAGTGTGTGAGTGGTTGGCTGTGTGTTTTGGTTTCCTGATACTGGAATTCAGCCATTGCTACACCCTGGCCATTTGACCCTAAACATTGTATTTAGTGTAATATTTTATTATATATGTGTAGCCAGAACTTGCCACCTTGCCAGCCTATGACTTCTGCATCTCAGTTAAACCACAAATAGTTCAGATTGCTCCGTGTGTGGCTCATGTTGTTTGTTCAGAGCAAGCTATTTCATAATAGAGCAATGCAAAGGGCTAAATATGAGAATCGAAATGCAGATCATGCTGAAGACATGCCAGATATGGTCTTCTTGCAAAATGCTTTTCTCACTCAGCAAGGGGTATGAGCAACAGGTGTTGAGAAACTGTGATCACTGCTGCTAGCACAGCAATAAATACCTTGGCATTAAAAAGCGCTCTTTACAGAAGCAAAGTGGAATCGGAAGTGGTAGTTTAGAGAAAACTGAGAACCTGGCATTGGATACATATCCAAGGAATCAATAAAAATGTCTAAAAAAAAGTGCATGTTATTGATAGGACACACTCATTCCTCTCTTTCTGGCTTCCTATTTGTTAAAGCATGTTAAAACTTTATTTTAAAATTATCTAGATTAGCCCATTAAAGGTATTAAAAATAAATTTGAAAAGTGATCAGATCATCTCAGTCTGAGTTGGCCTTTGTCATATGCCAGCTATGTGTGATATTACTGATGTCCTATATACACAGTTGCTCAAAGAAAAGACAACTGTTATTATTGGAAACCAGTCCATTTTCAGAGTTCCTTTACTGTGTTTGTGTTTACACAAACTCCAGGTATCTACCATCGTTCCTGTAAAGTAGAACTTTTTCTTATTACCCATCAGTTTCCACTCTTAAACCATGAATCACTATTTCTAGCTCTGGTTTTTCTCTTTTTTAAAAATGATTATCTCTTTACTCAATCTATTGAATGTTCCTATGATGTCTTCCTTCACACTTTAAGGTGTGCATATGTTTTGTTATTCAGACCACATACCATCATAACAAATTATTTTATGTCCTTCTAAGGGCTGTCCAAACCTGGACAAGGCCTTCTAAATGAGACCTCGCCAGTGACCTATAAAGAGACATTTGTACATCTTTTTTCTTGCTATATCTACATTTTCTATATACTGTTACTTCGAAATGGTTTCTGCACTACGCTACCTTCTCACATTTAGGTCATTTAAATTCTCTTTCTTTTTCTCTTTCTACAGCAATACCATTACATCTATATTAATGTGTCCTCAATGCATTGCCTTACAATTAAACATGTTTGTGTTAGATCCCAAAATCTACTCTATCCCTTTAGATTTCTTAGATCATTTATTTAGCTTGTTCCTCCTGGAGTCAAAAGCATTTCAAATCTTTGCGTCATCTACAAACAGGCACATTTTCCTTTGCCGACCATTCCTTACATCACTGATAATTGATGTTTTAATAAGGGACAGTTATTTTGTTTCAAAGAAAAATATATTACAGCTTTGTATGTTAAAGATGTCTGCCATAAATACCCCCTAGCGAAATGCCGCTACATGCTGTCGATGAATAAGCCTGGAGTTTCTCTTGGCATGAGCGGCAGTTAAAAAAAAATGTCCAAACCCTGATGTTTAGCAGTGATTCTTTGATTAACTGGAGTCTTCCTTGGATGGTTGCTGGTCTAATGACAGGTGCAAAAAACAGCATCCCGAGCATTAAAGAGATTAAATCATTGGTATGTTGGCTGAATCCCTGTGGTACCATGATACAGGACAGCTGAAAATAGACAGAACCTTTTTGCCTGCTATCTATGAAATGAGATTAGATCATTGCATTTTCCCTTCCCTGCTATGCATTAAATTGATATCAAGCTGGTTCACCTTTTGTTCGTAGTTCTCCTTAAACACAAAATAACAGATATTTTGTTACAGACAATATATTCTCAGATCAGTGCTCTGCTCTGTAATTCACGCGTGCTGCTTTCTATACAGATAATATACAGCAGCAATATATGCACTTCCACGAGAAGCAGTCCATTCATGAATGCAGAATCGATAAACTGAACAAATACACTGACATGCCTCAGATGCTAATATATTTAGTTCCTATATGCTCTTATTCATTGTTTAAATGATAACAAATGCTGTTATTCTGTACTGCATTTATGTCTAGGTTCTTCTCCAGATTAAATAAATCCTGTTCTAGACGTAGCTATAAATGGACTAAAGAATATTTTACAAATCATTTTATTGTTTTATAGCTGTGATATTGTATGCGCATTTGCTTTTTTTACTCTATATGGCTGACTTTGTTAGATAATTTAACTCATATGTCCTTTATGCGCTTCTGCATCCCACTTTATGCATTACCGTATTGATACCGCTTGATTATGAGACTTTCTCTCTCTCTCATGCGTTCTCTCAATGTCTCCCTACCTTCTCCGTCGACCATTTCTGTGTCCCCGTCTCCTTTTCTGCGGCTCTTGCAGAAGAAGAGAAGCAGTGGAAAAGTAGACAGGGTCACAGAAGCGGTCGGCGGAGAAGGTAGGGAGAGACTGAGTGTGAGAGAGTAAATGAGAGTGTGGGTAAGAGAGTGTGAGAGAGAGTGAGCGTAAGAGCCACTAAAACATAAAACAGTGGTTTTGCTTTTCCCCCGTTATGGTCAGGTCTTTTCTTTTTATTTTATTCCAAAGTTTGTGGGTCATTGTATATTCAGGGTTATCCTATAATCGAGCATTCATATTATTCATACAATGACAGCACACATATCTTATTTTATGTTGGATATTCATATGTCAAAAGTGATTCTATTATATATCATTTCTGCCAGTCATATGTTGTCTATTTACTAAAAAAAAATGTAAACAAATATTTATTCTTTGTAAACCAAGAACCAGCTAAACTTCCTGGTTTTGCCTCCAAGGTTCCAGTTCTCTGGGCTGGACATCACCCAAATATCATTCCAGGCAAGAAGCCTTTTGTTTCCTCACCAAATCAAAGTGCATTCATTTTGTACAAATTAAAACGCCATCTTAGACATTTATCTTTGTGCATGTCCCCATGGGCATTGTGGAGGCTGCTATTGCACCCCTGTCAGGTGTCAACTTCTATACATTGAAAGAATTTTGTAGGATGACTGTTGGTGCTCCCTTGGTCCAGGCATCTGAGGCAACGACTTGACTTACAGTACCTGGCACGAAGACCAACCCTGCAGGGGCGTACCTAGAGTATTTGGCACCTGGGGCGGATCCTGTATGTGCCCCCCCCGCACATACACTTTAAAACTGCATAGCTTCTACCATTATATACCGGCGCAGACACTGAAGGTGGTACAGCATTACTGTTATCATTATATACATTGACGGTGGTACAGCGTAATCCCTATCACTATACACTGAGCCAGACATTGACAATAGTGCAGCATAACTCCTATCACTATATACTAAGCCAAACATTGATGTGGTGTAGGCCTACCACTTCATTGTCTGGCTTAGGGATGCCCTGAAACTAAATCTGGACTGAAACCGAAAATGCAGCATTTACCTGGCCGAAACCAAATATGACCTCCCCACACCATAAAAAAATCTAACACATTTATTTAAAGTAAGTAATAGGACAAAACAATTAAATAACAATAGTAATAATATATATATATATGTAACCAAAGAAAAAATGGGCACTCACGGGTCTTTGCAGTAAAGTGCATTAAACACTAGTTTATTTCAATCAGCACGGCCAACGTTTCGGACCACCTCCGGTCCTTTCTCAAGGCAAAGACCGGTGAGTGCCCATTTTTTCTTTGGTAACATATATCTGGCTATTTTTGGAGCACCCGGACAACTAAAAGCCTGTGTATATTAACAATATTTCTGTGCAGCCGCTCCCTTTGGTTTGTGTGTATATATATATATATGATTGTTAACAGCAATGACATTCCTATCATGTCCAGGCATACCCAGATTCCAGGATATACTGGCAGACTTGGCATGATAGGAGTATGATTGCCCTATCTACCCCTTCTCACTCCCTTCTGCCCTATCTACCCCTTCTCACTCCCTTCTCCCTATCTAACCCCTCCTAACTATCTACCCTCTCCCTCTTTGAAGTTCACTTACCTTTCAGGAGTCCTGTGGTGGGGGTGCAAGGCCTC
>VKOC01000002.1:22658942-22685573 GCA_009364415.1 Spea multiplicata
TTATGCTAAATGTAAGTGTGTGAGAGTGATGGGTGTTATGGTGAATGTAAGTGTGTGAGAGTGATGGGTGTTATGCTGAATGTTTGTGAATGAGGGTTTCAGATAACATGGATGTGTAAGTGTAGCATAAGGAGGCTGTAATCACATTCTTATCATGCCCATGGCTGCCTAGGCATGAGTGTGATTGCTGTTATCAGTTATTTTATTTTGTCCAACTTTGGTGTGTTAAAAACACTTTTATTAAAAGTAAATTACACACCAAAATTGGACAGAAAAATCCAATAACACTATATATATATATAATTGCAAACAGCAATCACACTCCTATCATGCTAAGTCAGCCAGCACATGCTAGAACCTGGGCGTGATAGGATTGTGATTGTGATATATAACAGCAATCACAATCCTATCATGCCCAGGTTCTAGCATGTGCTGGCTGACTTAGCATGATAGCGAGTGTGAATGCCTGTTAATATATATATAATATATAATGTATATATATAATATTAACATTTGATGCAGGAGGGCCTACCTGGCAGCCCCCTTTTTTCCCCTCCTCCCATAACCACAATAAAGACATACACCAAATGTAATTTTAACAAATTGACTTTATTTATTTAACAATGTCAATAAAAGTCAGATATGGATTAATATGTCCACGGTGCAATCCAACTTGCATCTCCGCACCGTGACACTAACACAATTAACGTGTCAAGGGTTAAGTACCATTAACCCTTTGTAAACTTTACACCAATATGTTGGGCGCTTAACGAACGCCCCCCTTTTAACAATTAACTAAACACCATCAAACTGAAACAGTAACCAGTGAAACCGTCAATGAATAAACACCATCTGGCATAGGCGTGTAAACCATATACCCGCTGTGACTGACGGCGTCCCTTGCCCGTCAGCCCGTGGCACCAATAGGAATCGCAAGGGCCCTTAGCCCAAGGAGTGTCTTGCACTTAAGCCCGAAGGCTTGTGCACCACGAGCCAACCACCCCTAAAGGTGAGTAGCTCTAGCACCATGCCAGCATAAAACCTACACCATAGAAACAAACACAAAAAGAGGGGAGGGTGGGAGGGAATATTTTCAGGCAAAAGCCAGTAAAGGAATAATGCCCTACCCTGTAGGGAACCAAATTTATAGCCCATATAATGGGGGGTGTCACCAAGGGGCTGCTGACCAACCCCGAGTGACCCCCTAATCTGCCGATTTACATATAGCTGGGCAATTAGTAACTTTTTACAGTTCAAAAGGTGAAAGTGGAGGAGGAGAGGAAGGGCAGCCCAGGCCCCCCCAGTCATGGGCCCCTGCGTCCATTTCTCTCCCTCCAGGGCTGTGCTGCAATCACAAAGTGTGTGTGTGTGTGTGGGGTGCCACATACAGGATCTGCCACAGGTACGCCCCTGCGTCGTGTGGCAGTCAGGCCCAATGGCCATGCCTCAGCTCTTCATCCCACCCCTTTTAAGACATGGGACGAAAAGCTGAGGCACAGCCATTGGGCGACGCGGTGTGTGCATTAGGCGCCGGTGGCCTGACTGCCGCACAATGGCCACTTTAAATGTCGCTCACAGTCGCTTTGGTGGTGCAATGGGCCACTTGACTAGACTTGCCCCCCAGGCCTTAGGCTGCCAGCCCTCCCCTGAGTGGCTCAGTAATAAGAACAGCCCAAACACATTTGCCAGATGGCACATTCAATATATTATAACATACATCCACTGAGAAGGAACAGAAAACCCATAAAAAGAGTACAGAAAGGATCCAGTCCTCAAGCCCATGCTATAAAGTTCTAGTTACTCTAGACCCCTGGTGGAATGTGAACTGTTAAGCAAAAACACATGAAAGAAGTTTCATACAGGGTCACAGAATCTTTAAACCTGAGCAGACCAGAAGGCAATTAGAAACCTGAACCTGTTGTCAGCGACCCCCCCAGGCCAGTTGCCTTTACGAAAACTTTATGAAGAAGCATGATCAGCAGCACTTCCACTGACGCCAATGCCATCTAGCATAAATGTTATTGTTGCCTTTATCCATCATTGATTTCAAAGGCACTTAGACCCTAAACCCAGCTGACTTCACTGAGCACTAAGAATGTTCAGAGGCAGCCAGGGTCTGGAAGATAATGAGACAGAACTCCAAAAATGGAAAACGGGCTCTAATATTCATGTAATTTGAAAATAAATCTGGGTTTGCCTTTTAGGCAAAAAAAAAGGTTACTTTTTAAATTGGTCTTATGGTTATCATTCAAACATCAACTGTTTCCTCACTAAACCACAGTTTAGCTTATGAATTTGCTGCTGCAGAGCTTTTATACAATGAGATGACTCCTATTTGCTCTGTAGCTTTATAGGAATACTACTAGCTAATCATCTAAGAAATGGTAACAATAAAACAAACATTATTTTAACTGCTTAATGACAAAGGGACCGCCCATTGTCCTTAAGGGGTTAAAAAGTTAGTTGGCTGTACAATTTAATTATGTAGCGCTAAACAAATATATAACAAACTTTTACACATACAACATGAGTCGAGGATCATGCCATTAAACTTGCCTTCTAGCCTTAAGGCACTTTAGACAAAAGGAGGGGTAAATCCCCAGTTTCATAGTATTTGCTCATTAACTATGACACAATGTCAGTGAGCTGAAATATAAAAGGTACTTACCCAAAAATAAACATAAATACATTAAACACTGCTGTATCTTGGAATTCCTGGTAAAATATTACCCCTGTAAAACATACAAAAACAATGTTTTATGTTTACATATTAATAAGTTAGGTTATCAGAAACAAAATAAATGTGCATTTAAATACAATATATGAAATGGCCAATTTTATGAAATTTCTATCCTGCTAGATCTGCCCCGCTTCGCTGTAACTGCTATTATTATGAAGTGGAGGAGTCTAGGAGTAACAACAGCTCAGCCCCAAAGTGGTAGACCACGCACAGTGGAAACGTTCTCTGGAGTGATGACTCACACTTCACTTCTGGAAGTCAAATGGCCGAATCTGTAAAGTTTGTTGGAGGAAGGACATGGGTTTGGGCTCTTTATATCCAGTTAAGGGTAATGCTAATGCTACACCATACAAAGGCATTTTAGACAATTGCATGCTTCCAACTTTGTGGGAACAGTTTGGGGAAGGCCCTTTCCAGTTCCATCATGACTGTGCCCCTGTACACAAAGCAAGGTCCACATAAACACTTCAACAGCTTGTGGAAAGCCTTCCCAAAAGAGTGAAGGTTGTTATAGCTGCAAGGGAGGGGTGGCAACTTTGTATTAATGCCTATTGTTTTAGAATGGGATGTCCAACCTCATATAGGTTTGATGGTCAGGTGTCCACATACTTTTGGTCATAAAGTGTAGTGTACATGGCGATACATTTTCCTGGGCAATACTTCTCAACCTTGGGCCTTAACAGACAGTGGATCAGTTTCAAAGGTTCAGAAGTTCATCCAGAACTGATCATGATATGTGCCATTTATTTTTTTGTACATTATTGTCACTCCTGTGGTAGCACACTATGGTAAGTTTCAATATGTAAATACATCACTTACAGTATGATGTGAGATGTTAAAGAATGGTTAAACCACATCTTCCCATATAAACTCTTAACACCGTGGGTCCTGCAGAGACTAACAGGTATGTTCCGGCATTGACTATTTACGCAGAGCTCGTTAAAGTGCATACATCCAAAGGGTTTGTCAAAAGTAGACTTGACAGACTAAGTTTGCATTAGGTAAAGAGGGACTTGCTCTGAAAATATATTTTTTTGTTATGTTAAAAAAAACACAAAAAGCTGGGGGGGCATTAAATGCATTTTTGAGGAGGTATAACATGGCGTAACTAGGAAACACACTTTATTGACATCATACCAAATTACAGATGAGTTATTAAGCTTATATGTGCCAGCAACCAAATGAGAACTATTTGCTCCATTGTAGCTCTGCTGATCTAACTTAACACAGATGGTGCCAAAAAATTAAAATTAAAGCAAAAAATATGGGAAAATAACACTTCTACTTAGTAACATTATGTAAACATAAACAACATTAGTTCCAAACAACATTTTTAGTACCTGCAAATATGGCACTTGTAGTAAAGAACACAAAGTTAATTGGCACCACTTCTGTGGCATTGTAAAGTTGCATAGCTTGATTTAGAAACCTAGAAGAAAAACATAAATATGTACAAAATTATTCCGCTGGCATTCTGCAGTTACCATCATCATAAATATTTATGCAGTGTACTATTCAGCGAGAGCCAGAACGCTTTCTAATGCACATAAGCTGAGAAACACAGAAAGCCTCATTAAACAAATGCCTTCCACTCTGAAAGCCAAGTATTGCTCAAGAAAAAAAAAAAAAAAACATGGTAAATTATAATGAACCTGATAAAAATGCACTTGTCTTGTGTGTATAGAGATTTTATATTTTGTTCTTAAGTGAAAAGGAATATATAAAGATGATACAGACTGTTACTGGGGGTTATAGGTACTAGTGGAGACAAAACAGGGTATGATGGGGACATGGCCATACCTGGGAATTGTATAGCTCCAACTACCTGGAGCCCCCCGTGTGGGATGCGGGGGCAGAAGTCCTGCTGATGTAGCAGGTGTCCCCGCTGATGTCAATGGGCATTCCCGCTGATGTCAATGGGAGATGCCGCTGTTTAAGGGGGAAATTGCCAGGAAGTGGGGCATGTCAGACCGTCGCAACCCATAGTTTTCCGGTGCCGACGAAACACAGAATTCCCAGGTATAGACATGGCGGGGGCCGATGCGGACAATACAGACGTGTTATGTGATCTGGTAGAAGAGATATGCTTTCCTGCATATCTTAATGTATTGACTTGTTTTTAAATTAATTATTGGTCATTAATTTAGCCATGTTCTTTCAGTGACCCTAATTCTAATGTATAAATTCTTCTGTTTAGGGTCTACTAAAGTAGGAGCACCACATTCCAACACCCGTTCAACAGAGGTGCTCAGCTGGGCCACGTAACACATCGATATGTGACCCTGGATTAGTAACGAGGCAGCTTGAACAGAGAGTGTGGTGTTAAGATTGTGTATTGGCATATGTTAGAGTGACTGTGCATGTTGGAGTATAGTGTGAGAGTGTGTTGAAGTGATAGTGGCTGTGTATTAGCGTATGGTGTAAGTAGATGATGCTAGAGTGTGTGAGTGTTAGGGTGAGTTTGCATGTTAACATGTTTTAGTCTGTGTGTATGCAAGTGTGCCAGGGAATGGGGCACCAAAGAAATCCTGGACCCAGGCACCAGTAACACTACGCTCAGTAAGTAATTTAGTCCAGGACTGCAAAATACAGCCATGTGTGTGAAGGCAAATGCCTAAAAATTGTGTAAGTTTTACCTAAGCAACATTTTAGGTCACGTTTAACTACCAGTCTAAATCCCATTTGAATATTTGTTCAATGTTCATTGTAACACGTGTGGATAAAAGAAAAAAATAGATGTATAATTAAAAAGCACAAAGAAGTACAACAAAAGTCTACAAAAAAGTGCAAAAATCCCAAAGTACTTACTTGACCTGAAAGACACAGGAGGCAACCATTACAACAAACATGACATAGAATATAGGGTACGTCAGTTGCATTTTACCCTTGAAGGTTTCGGTTATCATACCAGACACGGCTTTTACTGAAATTACTGCCATAGACGCTGAAAATAATAACAAAAACATATTGTGATTTTTTCCTGATCATGAGAAGTTCCCAGATTCATTGACGCAGTACAGGGTTCACTGCTTAGTAATATGTTCTTAGGAGAGAACACCAGATTCATCTGAGATAAGGAAGAGATAAGGTTAGGAGGTTACTAACTTTTTGTTGTCCTTTTCCCAATTATCCCAGTATTGACAGAAATCCAACACAAAACCATTACTAGCTCTCTGTCTGGGCATATGGTGGAAGTGCTTGATGGGAACGGACTTACCGAGCAATGCTACCAGGAGTAACAAAACCACGATGTGATCCACCCCCTTTCTCTTGTAGAAATATAGCAAGGTACAGAAGATGACTATTTCTAAGATCTGGAAACCAAAGGATGAAACATTATTTCCGTACATAGTTCTTACTTCAAATACCTATCACATTTATTACCAGACTATAACGAGAAAAATAATTCTAAAACAATGCGGTACATGCAGTATTAACAATTAGATTAACTGTTTTAATGGATCTCCCAACAATACAATTTAGTGCAGTGCATTAATTATTTGCTTGTGCCTTAGTAAATTCTCATCTGAACACTAGGTCACTAGTTTTAGTGGGATACCTAATTTTTATATTCATTATTTCCTCCCTCCATTGATCTTCTCATACATTTACTAATAAATCCCTTAGACGTACAGTTAGTGGAAAGAATACTAAGAGCTTTAGGAGAAAATGTCATGTTTTTTCATTCTATTGTTAATGTTGCAACTGACTATAGCAGCTTGAAATGGTGACCCCAAACTTTTGAACATAATATACACACACACATCCAAACAAACCTTTCTAGACATAAAAACCCCCAGAAAGGCAATATTTTATGGGGTTTTTTTACATTTAAAAAATTACAGGGATTTTGTTTCAGGACAGATGGGCCTGGAATGCGATCCACATCACTATATTAAAGAAGACATCAGTTATAGCAATAAAACTGAATTTATAAATCAAATGAAGTAGCTGCTTCTACTAAAATCCTCCAATGACATCATTAATTGGAATGTTTGGCCACTTTTCCTGCCATTTTAGATTGTATGCATAAATCCCCTACTTTAACTTCTCCTTCGTTTCCACAATGACTTTTAGATGGGCTTTTGACAGCATGATACAGTTACTGGTGCAATCCTCACAAGTTAAATCATAAATGGCTACGACAGCAATAATGATGGTTGAGATAAGTAGTGCGAAGCTGAGAGGTTCAGTTTGTACTAATTGATGTCAGTCAGCTGTCAAACCAGTGAACGCCGATGAAGCCAACATCCTTAAAAAAAATGCGACATATTTTCATTCTCCAGTGGGATTTCAGAAAAATATACCTTTGGGAACGCAGAATGGTTTTGGAGCAGGGCAAGCAGAATGACTAAATATACCAATAAACACACACATGCATGATTATAACTCAACCGATAAATACCAACAGATAGAGAGTCCTACAGACAACTTGAGATGTGTTCTGAATCCATAAATCTTTATTCCCACATTAAGTGTATAGATCATACATATGAGATGTATAGATATAATAATGCTTAGGCAGGACATGGGTGGGTGCGTTGACAGGGTTCTCAGTAATATGTTTAATTTTTAAATCTTAAAGTGATGGAAATATACATTTTATGTAATACACATGGTAATTTACAACTCAAAGCCATTATTAACTCTTTGTAAACTCTTAGAAAACAAAGAAAAACTCACCAGATAAATTAGGAACTGCCAGCTTACAAGGTATTTCTGTACTTTGACGGCAGTTACCTCCTGAGATACATATGGTGAAAAAGTGACTAACAGGTATGTTCCGGCAATTGCCAGGGTTCCACCTGAAAGGAAAAAAAAAAGGACCATGTATCAACGTTAAACGGCTGTATTTTTCACTCTACTTAAATCAGAAAACATCTCCGTAGGCTGCGGTGAAAGTTATAAGCCTTGCCTTGTTAGCACACTGCAATAAAACACGTATCCAAGTTCGATGCCGCAACAGCACATAACAATAAAAGAGAAATATTTGGAAATGGGTGTCCATAAATCTTCGCAAGTTTTCCAGCATTAAATTATCTCGGACAAAGTAGTGGAATAGCTTGGAGGCCAATAGTTCATACTTTCCTTAAAACAAATCTTTATAATTGAAAGTTTACGTAGTCCCAGTGATGTGTCAGAAAGTAAGATCTTCCTACGGTGGCAGTAATAGGTTAGGATTTATTGTGGTTTGAAATGGTAGGTTTGGAAACACAGAGCTATGAAGACTGAAGCTGGTAAACCTGGTGAATGTAAAAGGGGTGACCTCGTCTGCTGGTATAGGAAGGTTTAATGACTACATGTTATGAAGAGAGTGTTGTGTGTTTCCCATTCTACATAAAGACATTTGCCTTGCACATGAAACATCCATGATTCTGTATTTTGGCAAAGAAGAGATGGAAAGGTTGTCACATGAACTCTATACAAAAGGACAGAGAGAACAGGAGGATTCAGCCGTTGTTTCCGCAAAGTTTGGTGGAACTTCTTTTGTTGTCAAGAGTACCTCTCTAGCTAGGAAGTCCCTAACTGAAGGCATCTAGAATGCACTCAGATCTCCAGCTCCTCCGTTTGCCCCAGGTCAGGATATTTACTGTTATTTCGGCCACTATCACAGTTGGTGCTTTTGTCGAAGTACATGTTAGGTCATTGTAACCATTTTCTGTTTTGCCTAGTGTTTTCCTGTCCCAGTGTGGCATTTCTGATATACAGGAGAGCCTCTTTGAAGTTAATGGGATTATGATTTCATTTTCAGTCCTGGACCACAGGAGAATTATAAAAATCAAAGAAAACAATCCCATGTGAATAAGTGAAAAACCTAATTAAAAGGTTTGTGAGTGGTATTGATCTACATGATAAATGACACTTTATCTATACAATATTGCACTATTATTTTTTTATTTTCCCATGTACATGCACCCCATGTTGTGTCGATCCACAGGAGAATTATGTCAGGATGTTGAAGTCATGGTGCAAGATCAAGGCTGATTTCCTTTTTTTTTTTACTCTGAACATCTTCTTTAGAGACTGTTGACTCTTGCGTTGACCCAGTTTGTTACAAATATGGTAAATCCTGCTTTTTTCACAAAAACAGTTTGTGCACATTTTCCAAAAAATTAAAAGCAATTACATCAGAAAAACGGAAAGGCTAGATGTGCCGAATTGTTATTTTCTGCCATCAAATTCTACATTTCTACAAGCTTTCACACTTGAGTCTTTACACCAAGCACTCCAGACATACCAAGCACTCCAGACTGAATCTCTGCTGCGCTGAGAAAAAGAAAAGTATCTCACCTATTTCCCAAGACGATGAACCTAGATTTTTTGAAAAATACGTAGCATTTGAGATCTAAAACTAGCATATTTCTGTATACCTGTTCTATACATCCAAAAAACAGGGATCAGCAAAGCTTCCCATACCCACTACCCAAACTTTTTTCACATCATAAAATATATAAAATATATAACAATATACCTGTTCATCAGAATTCTGAGCAGCGGAAACAGCTGACGATAACAGAAACAACCAACGGCCAGACTAGACAGGCCAAACAGTTCTTCTGATTATATGCAACCATGAGGCCACCTTTTTGACATTAGCCAGCCAGCCATTATGACTCAATGAATCTCCCCACCGTCCACCCAGAGCGGCGTCAATGGTAATGTACCCTAACAAACAAGCAAGGGCACATTACAAAACTGAAGGGACTAAAACACTTTTCAACAGGAAAGGATTAGGGAGGTTTAAATATAAAATACAATTGTTATGATAAACAACTGTTCCTTCAAATATTTTGGTAGCCTTCTAGGGAAAAACGTTGCCACACTGTAAAAAAATAAATCTAAGTGTGTATATATAGGCATGCAGTTGTCCAGCCATCATTAATATAACCCACAAAGCCTACATCTGCCTAAACTGGTCTTCAGTAAAGTTAATTTGCTAAAAGGAGAGTTGTGGTTTCTGATGCTTAAAATTCATTTACGTTATAAAGGCCCAGCCTCAATAAGCGTCTGTTGCAGGCCCTGTAAAATATCTAGCTAAATCAGTGAGATTTCTTACATGTAACTGGAAACCATAGGGCCCCGGAGTGAAAATTGCCCTGTGCCCCCCCCAATTTCACAATCAACATGTCCTACAGGGCCACATTTGCCCCCACACAGTTGTGAGTCCCACTTTAGCATGTCTGCGCCATCTTTGCCCTCCAAAAAGCCTGCCTGTGCCATCTTTGCCCCCCAAAAAGCCTGCCTGCGTGAGCAGCCTCAATTTTACCACAACACCCTTTGTGAATAATTTTGGACCCGTGGTAAAAGTGAGGCTGCCAAAGAGCCCTTAGCCTGCAGGCAGAGGGCAGACAAACGGAGGTAGGAGATGCCTGGGCCTGATAGAGGCTTTTTACAGTTGTGGCCCCTGCAACTCCAATAGTTACGGCACTGCTCAGACAATAAATTATACAATACGCAGGGCCGGTTCAGCCGTTATTGCTGTTGGCCCTTCATATTCTATAGTGGAGCAAGAATATTTAAACCACAGCTATCCTGCAAATTCTCCTTTTAATGAATAAACCCGAAATGATCTTCCATTTACCATTAATGCTAGGTCTACAAATTGTGAAAAAAAAAAATTAAAAAAAATACAAGAAGTACAAGAAAATGAATCAAAATCTCTACTTGGTTTGCTTTTTCATGATTTGGTGATCAGCTTGACGTGCCTGTTCACATGTAGCCAAAAAATATTTATTAGCTGATCCATCTGGAATGCGACTTCTCTAGGCTTACACCCAACCCAAAGGAAAACCTTGAACTATATGAACTGACAAAGTGATTTTTAACATGAAAAAAATGACTTCCATATACAACAGTGCGATAAAACTATTTCACTTAGTCCTTTCAGTGCCACTTATCTGGATGCACAGTTTCAATTACTACTGGAGGAACCTCTACATATTCTAGTAGAATTAGCCCAAGGCTTCCCTTTTCTACATCTAAAGTGGAATATTTACCAAATACATCTGTAATTTGCTCATGGATAATAGTACATAAAGACAAAATTTTGATATCTAACACGTTTACCCCGATCACTTTATGGTTTGAACTAGTACCCTCGTCACTCAATTCTATACTTCAGGTAGCCCCATGTAACAATGACGAAAGTAATGACGAAAAAAAACTACCGGACTGTGTGAGAATTTTTTTTTAGTTTAAAAAAAAGTTTTAAGGTTTAAAATAGCTTGCTATCAATTTAAAAAGGATTACGGAGCTGGACGCAGCCAAAATACTATAAATTGACAATATTTATATATATTATTATTTTGTCCCTGTCTTTATCAGTGGTAGTGTCCTCTTGGGCATAACAACTCTATATAATAAATGCTTGAAGACCAGGAACATGTATTACTTTAAAACAGAGTATTTAGTCCAAAAAAAGACAGCGTTTGTTTTATGATCTAGGTAATTCTTAGTTACGTTGGAATACTAATAAATTCCTCTGTTAACCGATCTAAAAGCTGTGATTATTTAGTTTTTTAATGTTTCATCTGAATAAAGTGTGGAACTAGAAACAGCCGCATTATCAATGACGTCACTTTTTAGAAAGATATTAACTATACAGAATGGTAATGCATGGTAAAGAAAATATATTGGGAAAAAAATTAAATTTAGGTTTTTTTTAAAGATTAAAAAAGTAATAGATACAAACAAGCTAACAAAATGCTATATCAATTCTGGAATAAGTTACAGAAAGATCAAGCAAAATCAGAGGATACTTTATTTAAACATGTTAATGTCTCTGATTTCTGGAAAACAAAAAGAAAGAAGAAAAAATGCTGAATTTGCATCAATGTGAGAGAAGCACATAGATAAACCGGAACAAATGCTAATGGCAAAAAACAGGGTATTTAAGTCCAAAATGTACATTTACCTTGTGCAACATTTGATCGGTTGTTAGGATAAAACTACAAATTTGAGTATGGGCAAAAAATAAACATTTAAACATTAGTGTTTTTTTTTATAATTGTAACAGTGCATCCAACAGGAAAAACCAGAAGAATAAATGAAAATTGTTATCCCATAATAAACAGATTTTCAGCCAGGAGAGAGATTGTGACAGTGTTTACTGTATCTGGCATCTGCCGTTAAGGATATTTCATGGTTCTAATGTATTTACTACAGTAAAGTGGGTATTGGTTTTAGTAAAGCAATTTATTTATGCTAAAAGTTATGATAGAAACAAGGTGTCCTTTTTGTAAATCCGTGTTACTGTTAGAGACGCTTAGACACTTAATTTAGTATACACGGAGACCTGTGGGTGCATAGGCTGTAACTTGCTTTATCTAATTAATTTCCTGTTATTTTCCTTCTCGCATTAACCTTACAGGCCTGCCTAACCCGTGTGGAAGTAGTGCTGAGACAAGAATGAGCATTCTGGTATACTTCAACAACAGAATAATTATCTTAATTAGACGGAATCATAACCATAAATGTAAACTAGGTTAAATTAATTCTTCTTCCAGCAGTTCAGAACATTAGAACTTTGAGTGTGTTAACATCACAGGAAACATATGTCCACAATACTTTGTCCTTCTTGAAACCTTTAATCAATAATTTGTAATAAATATAGGCTATTCAGAGTTTGTAGGTAACTGTACCCTAGCCATAACTAACATCTCCCATGCCAATTTGAGTTTTTACAGAGTAGGTACAGATGCCTGAACTTCCTAGCAGACTACAGTTATAACTTAAATATGATAATTCGCCTAAGAAAACAATACATTAAAATATTATCAATAAACTATTCATTACAACACCTTAACTAACATGGCACAGGCCCCACCAGAAACAGTTATATTCTTCTATATGCATTCAGCTAAAAATAAATGCATCAATAAAATAGTTCATTTTTCAATCTGAAAAAAAAACAGAATGAGCATGTCTGCAGTAAAAAAAAAAATATTTTCAAACACATCCATTTTTTTTGCTAGATTATTAATTGACCCTGTAGTAGATTTCACTTATCAAAGATTTGTTTCTAATAAATAATGTTAAGAAACCTTACCAATGACATCAGACGCTCTTAGAGTTTCTTTCAGGAACACAACAGAAATTGCGGCGCTACCTGGAGATGAAAATAGGCATAAAATTAATACTTGTAACTGATTTAAATAACACACATTACAGAATAAGACATGGGTACAAGAGACTAGGATGTGATGGTAATACCTCCAAATTAAGTTCACAACTCTCAATACTTTGTGTCAAATAAAAAAAAATCTGCTTTCAATAAACGATGAGTTGCATGTGAGACATGTCGAGTTTTAACTTGGGAATGGCGTAAACGATGTTAAGAACGCTTACCGGCGTCCTCCCGGCACTCTAGCAAAACCGATACAAACTCCCCGGGGCCATCCCATGGGGAGTCCTGCATGTAGCCGTCCGGCTAATGCCACCCGAGTTGCCATATCTCAGATGGCCAACTCCTGCACTGACGCCAGACCCCGAGGGACCTCCTGCCATACCCTGAACACAACAAAACAAGGGAGTGCGGGAACTTCACTTCTGTAGAACTTTCTAAAACTGAAAGGAAACCCCCCCTGTGCAGAAATAAATACCCTGTGGGAGGGGTAACAGATAACATTATCCTTATCAGAAGGTCGCTATTGGGCTACCACCTAAAAAGATACATAGGTCAATTTACAATTACAATGTACAGGTGTATGTCCCCTTTCAGGCCAATACTCTCTGGCTTCCCTGTGCATTACGAAGGGCCAGCCAGGTGAGCTTTAAATGCAAGAAGTATGAGTGGACCTTGTATATTCTATAGTTGGCAATGATGTTTTCAGAATTATACCTATGATTCATGCTGGGCCATTTTTGCATAGGTTGGCCATTGATAAGGAATAGTTAAGCTGGTGTGACTCTGATGGTTGGTTCAATAAGGTGAGTGTTCTGGTAAAACAGGTCCATGCAGGTACTTCCTCATTCTACAGCGAATGCACAGTGTCCACCATTTTAACAAGGAAGGTTAAATAGAATAAAGGCTGGCCAAAAGAATAATAGTGCCAGACCCATGGGGTATATTTTATAAAGCACTTTAATTAACAAATATGTCCAAAGACTGATGGTAACCCATACACTTGTCAAAGCAAGCCACACAAATCAATTGGAATCCTAGCAACAATAGTAAATATAAAACATGACTTTTAATAATAAATGCCACTAAAACAACTAATGTGCCACAATAATAATAGCAATCCAACCATTTAATTGTTTTAGGGGGATTTATCATTAAAAAGTTATGTGTTATATTTACTATCATAAAAAATCATGTGAATTGAGTAGGGGGAATAGGTCTGAACATAAGAGAAAGGAAACATTGGGCAGAAATAGGGTTGCCTTGCAAATGATTTGGATGAAATCGATGAAAACAACCTCTTATTAAAGTTATGTATTTCAAATATGTATAAAATGTGGAAGATACAGTTAGGATTAATATAACATGCATACTTTATGCAAACTATTTGCCAGGGATTTTTTCACAAATATTTGACAAAAAAAGTCATTTATACATCCTTTAGCAAACTGATACTGAGAGAGGTTTTTATAACACGAAAAAAATAATTTTAGAAAAAATGTCATAGAAATGAGTTCATCATATCGCCACAATTTATCAGACATGAGCTGGTCAAGTGATTAGTTTCCATAGCAATTGTTCAACGACAAAATGTATGAAAGCATTGTGTGGTTATCTGAAGCCTACCACAAAGAGGGCGACTTACCGATTTATCGCATAGCAGTGTGAAGCTTAAAATAGACCATATGAATAATTTTCAGAATGTTGTTTTGAAGGGAAACCTAATTTTTTCTTTTTATTAACATCACATTTTTAGGGTGGTGGTAAAACCCTATCGCACCAAGTAATTGGGGGACCCCCACAATGTTTTTCCTTTTATTTCTGCATGTGGTATATTTATGGCATCGGTAGGGTATATAATAATGTGCAAAGTGGCTTTTTGTTACTTGATTTTGGTTTTGCATCGCTGTCAATCAGTTCCTGACTTTCCCAGTTTGATTTACGTGTAACAGTTGTGCGTTTCCTTTCTGAGCTGTAAATAGCAGAGGATCATGGGTAGGAATAGCCGATAAATAATACCTATTCGGAATAACTGTTAAAATTACTGTTGCAACTTTTTTTGCCACAAATATTACATCCAACCCTAGAACAAAAACTAAAGGATATTTCCACCGCCAAGATTGATAAGTGGACTATGGTCACCAGAGCAGCCAATAAAATGATCAGGTGATCCTGCTGACTGGATCATTATCTGCTATGGTAATTTGACCACTTTTGATACAGTGATCCAATTGTGGTTATTCCCAGCGGAAACGTGCTGATTCTAAGATGGTTAAAGACCAGCATCTCAAAATAAGCATCCTATTTTCTGAATGAAGTAAACATTTTATCTTAATGCCCTTAAATCCTATCAGACATTAAAAATCTGAGGTCAAGAAACACGATCATTCCCCTTGATGTGATGCCGGTCAATGGGCCGGCTACAAGAGGGTCTGTGTTTACTCCAATCAACCTATACTATGGCGGACTCTGTCGAGTGGGCACCGACTTCATACCACGCAGTAGAGGTCACTGTGTGAGCAATCAACATGGCACTTGCGGACAGGGCAGCTAAGGGGTAGCCTCAAGTTAGGCCTCGGGCAGCACCCAGGGTAAATACATTAGGTTTTGAATGGAATAACATTATTTCAAGGTGTTAGACACAAAACTAATGACGTATAACCCTTACCTATAACAGCCACACACCCCAGAGGAGCAATCAGAGTTGCAGGAGCGAAGCCGTAAGCAGCAAAGTTTCCTAGTTCACCAATTCCCATCAGCACCATTCCACTCCACCATAACTTGCTTTTGTAGTAAGGGATTGGATTTTGCTGGATGGCGAGTCGAAGATGGGTATATTTCTGAAATGCAAACATTTGTGACGTGAAATTCAAATTTTCAGTATGTTAACAGGTGCAATGACATTTTCTAAATTAGAGATCTGTCAACTCTGTACGTTTCACATCAATAGAAAATTTCATTTCGCTTTGTGTAGGTCCAGCAAACCCCAGTAGAACACGTATTCATTATAGATGTCTGCTGGTGGAAATTCATTTATCACCTCCTTTTTGCAACTGTCTGAGCATAAGGTCAAACAAATATAGCATAAGGATAAGAAAAAACAACATACAACATATGTACTTACTAGTTAGTGGGACAAATAGTATATTTTTATATTGTATGTATCTCTCACAGGTATATGTATGACCGCATAACCTGCTGCACAGTGGCGTAACTACAGAGGTTGCAGGGGCTACAACTTAATGCAAAGTAAAAAGTACAATTTATTGAGGAAGAAAATAAACACCAAATATCTGATAAATATGAAGGTCAATATGAATTAGAGATTAAAAGGGAAGAACTCTAGACAGCATTAAACATACTGCAAAGCAAAACATGTAGATTGATTAGGAAGATCCAATAATAATAATAATAAATACACATATGCGTGTTCTGAATGTAGGTTTTTAATCAACAGTACCAGTATGGGTTAGTTCTTCTGCATACGAGATATGTATTCATATGGGGAATTTTATTTCTGAAAATATTCAGATTTATGTCCCAATTCAGTATTACGAAATAATGCACCTATAATTTTTAGCCAATTTATTCAATTTGTTAAATGCATTTAACTATCCAGAGATCTCAGTTTCTGTTAACCGGTCTGAAAGAAGGAGCCGTGTAGTTCTGAGTTAACCTTTACATTGAGAATTGGTTAGGGAACAACCAGAATAACAATTATGCGTCAATACAACATATTTTAGGAAATAGACAATAAAGAAAAAAACTAATGTCAACATATAAGTAGTTTTGTTACCTGTAGGTTAAGGGAGATGCTGATTAAGAAACTTCCAACTATTGACAGGATAATTCCAAGTATTTGGTTCTGAAATGACAAGAAGAACAATATTATATTAACAAGGATAACAAAATCAATTTACATTTAGCAATAAGTGTAAATTATCACAGCAAAAGAATAAAAAAAATTGTAAAGCAAAATTAGGACAAATCATTAATTTTACTGTACTTCCTCTAACATTAAGTCAATCCACTAATATCTCTCAGTTCAATAATGCACCTAATATGACACAAAGGAAAAATTGCTGCTTGACCACATTCAATACATTTCTCTGTGGCTGAATCAATAATTATACTCAAGACATGGTGAGTGTTTTCTGAGGATTTGCTTAACAGCTTATGCTTGTCTCAGTTACACTTGCCTCCCAACTGTCCCACTATGCATGAGACAGTCCCAATTTTGCCACTCAATATCTCAATAGGGGATCAATTTTCAACCTCTCCATTCATGCCAATAATATGCACAGTCAATGCAAACCAGCCGGCCATTTAGCACTTACGTATTGGCTTAGACTTTGAAATTATGGACATATGGACTTATCCCACAGCTTTCCTTATTTATATGGTAGCCCCATGTTTCTTCTCTTAGGTGACCAGAATTTGAATGCGCCCTACTTGCTGATCTGCATACCTAGGTCATGTCAAGTGATTAAATCCCCCTTCATCCCCATTCTAATGCTCGGTATAGTTGTGTGAAAAAGAATGTACACCCTCTTTGAATTCTATGGTTTTATATATCAGGACATAACAACAATCATCTGTTCCTTAGTAGGTCTAAAATTTACAACCTCTTACTGATGACAGTAAGTATATGCTCTGAAAAATATCCCTCGTCTTATAATCGGGGTCGTCTTCTAATCAGACCCCAAAAAAATGTCTGCTGGGGCCATGCTGCTTACCGGTCGCGAGCAGCGTCTCTTCTGTTAGAAGCAGGAGGACAGGAAGCTTGCAGCTTCCTCACAGAACTCTACTTCCCCCTCCCTCCTCTGGGGGCGGGGCCAGAGAAGTTGCTCGCACAGCCGGGCCCCTGCAGAAGTCTTCAGCTGCAGTTCAGGTAAGGGGGTGGGTTTTTGTGATTAATGTGTGAAGTATGTGTGATTAATGGAATGAATGAGTATTTAAATGTTTGTGAATGAGTGTGTGTTTGATAGCATGGATGTGTAAGGGGGGTGGGGGTTGTAGCATGGCATAGGAGCTGTAATCCCACTACTATCATCCCAGGTCCAGGTTCCAGCATGTACTGCTGCCTTGCTTGATAGGAGTGTGTGCTGTAGCAGTTTGATATATAGTATCAAATGCTAACACAATCCACTCCTATCAAGCAGGCAGCAGTATGCTGGGTTAAAAGGCATCATGGGGCTGAGTGGCATATAGGGGGTTAAAATGCATTTCTGGACCTCAGCCCATGATATCCCTATATACCTCCAGAAATGCATTTTAACCCCCTATATGCCATCACCCCATGATATGCCTTTTAACCCCCATATGCCAGTGGCAGATATGGTATAAGGCATATCATGGCTATCTATACCAGCAATTGCTCCAGCTGCAGAAGCAGCTTCAGGGACAGGGGGAGAGGGTTCTTTCGGTGTCCACATGAGTGTGGAGACCGGCCCCAACCCTTCCCCTGCTGCCTGATTGCTCCATGAGAGCGACAGTGCAGCGTTAACCCCTTCAATGTTAACTTGTGCTTGTGGGGACTAAATATCAGTCAATGCTGTGCTCCAATGGAACATCAGCATTGAAAGTTAAAAAAAAATAATTTATCAAAAAAATTAAAAAAAAAACAACAAAAAAACAGCACTGACCTGAAAGTCCAGGGTCCAGTAGGCTGATGATCAGATCACCCCTGACCAACTGTTAGTTTTAAAAACATCCTGGCCCCTAACTTTTTTTAGCTGGCGCCTAGATTCTCAACAAATTTGTCAAGCCCTGATGTATATGAACACATGATTATTATGTCTCGATATGTAAAACCATAGAATTCAAAGATGGTGTACTCTCTCTTTTACACGACTGTATTTCTAGATCTAACATAACTCAAAGCCTAGAGAAACAAGTAATTCAATGGACCCATGAGGTCAGGCAAAAAAATAACACTTATCCACAAATAAATCAATTTTTAATATATTGTTTTATGGCATTCGGACTTTAGACTTCTATGTCATTTCTGTAAAATAATAAACAGTGTAAACACGGTTTCACAGTCGCAGTATTTTCTTTTATGTTTGACCAGGGAAATAACAGTTATGGAATCTAATTAAAATATATTAAAAACTGTAAGTCATATTAAAACAGTGTTTATAAAACACAATGAAACATTAAATTATTGGGTAAATCTCACACTGCAATGTACAAATGTGTAATAATGTGTAATACTAAAAAAACAGACATGGCCTGTCAAAGGCCCTTAAGCAGTGGAATACTGGGGGTGCCTGGACGTCCCCCTGGAGCTGCCATCCTAAATCGGCCTAGGCCAGAATATGTCACAGCTTCTTGTACCAAAAAGGATTAAAAATAAAGTATTTTGGAGCTGAAGGAGCAGCCACTATACAGTCTGATAAAAGACAGGTATTGGCGGGGTAACCCACCAACAGTGAGCGGAGCGACAGAAGTAAATATAAACGTAACTCACCCTCACCCCAATGGGTTATGTAGAATAAATGACACGAAAAAATGACAAGAAAAATAAATATAATATAAAAGGACCTTTTATATTATATTTATATACATATACTCCATACACTCTGCTGGATCCACTCTGCTGTCCATCACCTTAAAGGGGGAGTACTGCCCTAAGTCAGTACAATGTTCTTTATCCCTGGAGCCAGGTTACCGGCTCTGGGCAAGGTGAGATGCTAACTGTAGCCACCTTTTTCTGGTCCATTTTGGATGTGTTGCAATACAGCTCTATGTGATTTTATCCATTTGTAGATATCGCCATTCAAATACGTTGGGTGTGTGATCCCTAATCACTCCAGGCATTGATTATTTGAGTCAGTCTTTGTCTGACTCATCAGAATGTGAGTTTTTTATACATTTTTTTTAAAAAAAATTGCTATATTTTATCATACAGAGTGCACTATTATTATTGTTATTATTTTCATGCCATTTATTCTACGTAACCCAACCCATTGGGGTGAGGGTGAGTTACGTTTATATTTACTTCTGTCGCTGCGCTCACTGTTGGTGGGTTGCACCTCCAATACCTGTCTTGTTGAAGTGTGGGATTCCCACAGATTGTTGTAGCGCATGTACACTTTTACCTATTGTTTTTTCAATTTTGTACTATACAGTCTGAAGTAACTGTTTACTGCTGCCAAAGACAATGGAAGAGCAATTGACATATTAACACATGGAGGGCTAGGTGTAAAGTATCTTTGCTATAAAAACAGAGCAGTTGTGACAATGTCTACATCTATGTACTAGCTGTGTCTTAAGAGAAATGTGTCCAAATGTTTAATTAAAAGTAATAAAATGTCCCTCTTTTTGCTCTTAATTAAACTCCCACTTAAACTACTTTATACACTTTTCCAGTTTTTAGCTTCTCTTTTCACACACACACATATATATACACTCACTGGCCACTTTATTAGGTACACCTGTTCAATTACAAGTAGCTAATCAGCCAATCACATGGCAGAAACTCAATGCATTTAGGCATGTAGACATGGCCAAGCCAACTTGCTGAAGTTCAAAACGAGCATTAGAATGGGAAAGAAAGGAGATTTAAGTGACTTTAAAACATAGAACGGTTGTTGGTGCCAGACGGGCTGGTCTGAGTATTGCAGAAACTGCTGATCTACTGGGATTTTCACACACAACCATCTCTAGGGTTAATAGAGAATGGTCCAGAAAAAAAGATAAAATACCTAGTGAGTAGTGCGTCAGTTGTGTGGATGAAAATGCCTTTTTTGATGTCAGAGAAGACTTGGCATACTGGTTCGAGATGACAGAAAGGCTACAGTAACTTAAATAGACCCTTGTTACAACAAAGGTATGCAGAATACCATCTCTGAACGTACAAAACATCAAAGCTTGAAACAGATGGGCTACAGCAGCAGAAAACCACACCGGGTGCCTCTCCTGTCAGCTAAGGACAGGAATCTGTCCTTACAAGTCCTACAAGTCACACAGGCTCACCAAAATTAGACAATGGAAGACTAGAAGAACGTTGCCTGGTCTGATGAGTCTCGATTCCAACTGCGACATTCAGATGGCAGGGTCAAACTTTGGCGTAAACAACATGAAAGCATGTATCCATCCTGCCTTGTAGCAACAGTTCAGGCTGGTGGTGTGATGGTGTGGAGGATATTTCCTCGGCACACTTTGTGCCCCTTAGTACCAATTGAGCATGGTTTTAAAGCAGTCTACCCGCAGTCTATGACCACAATGTATCTATCTTCTGATGTCTACGTCCAGAAGGATAATGCACCATGTCACAAAGCTCACATCATCTCAAACTGGTTTCTTGAACATGACAATGGGTTCATTTTACTCCAATGGCCTCCACAGTCACCTGATATCAGTCCAATAGAGCACCTTTGGGATATGGTGGAACGGGAGATTTGCATCATGGATTTGCAGCTGAGAAATCAACTGCGCAAAGCCATCATGTCCATATGGACCAAAATCTCTGAGGAATGTATGCATATAATTTTTTTAGTGCCTTTTCACCTTTTCAGATGCAGTGGTGTGTGAAAAAGTAAAAAAAAAAAGTAAATATAAGAGTGGAAATTCCTGTTTGTGAATGACACGTGGTCCTTGCCTCAAGGAATTTCGTCATAGGCGTACAGAGGCACGACCTTTTGTCATGTCCATCGCTCCTGTGTTCAAATGGCACATTGTGTTCGATAATCCAAGTTTGAGTTTAAAAGGCTAATTGATTGTTAGAAAACCCTTTTATAATTATGTTTTCCATGAAACAGCTAAGTGGCCCCAAACTTTTGAACACTAGTATAACTATTAGCACCCACGGACATACTATACAATAAACCAGATATTCAGAGTGTAAAGAAAAAAGTAGCAACTACAAGGGTTACTGAATCTGTTTCCATGCGAAGAGACCTCCAGACACCCTGCAATCCTTGGTAATACACAAAGTCACAGGCATCCAATGTAACGTTTACTTCTAGGACAGTTACATTATACATGCGTGTTACAATTTAGGACAATCATGTTGTTATTTTGGTGTGGATGCAAGAAAAAACAAAGTATTGTATATTTAGTACAGTATACCGGGATATGCAGATACTCACAAAAGCTAGCCCTAAACACTGAAATGTTATCCCTATAAGATATTATTACATGTTGTGTTCATATACGTCATAGATCTACAGATTAATGCTGTATAACATATTATAAATAAAACATCTCCATACTGTAACTAGCCTTGTTGCATGCAAATATATAGTAAATTACATTATCAGGAAAGCAGTATAGTATATAAAGAGCCCCCTCAGCTGTTTAGTGTATACACAGTACGTCCTACATCATCTCTCGATGTAGGACAATGTATTGTAAGATGACGCATTGTGCCTGTTTGTACAGCCTGCTTACTAGAACAAGCAACTAATGTTCAAAAACAATTTCTTCTGCACATTTCCCAGCTAATTTGTCCGCCCAGCGTATAGAACGCATTTCAACGGCAGCACGTATAGAACCTAGCCATAAAATCGTGAAGGACAGGAATAATCTAATAAGAAGCAGGGTGCAGAGGGATCATTGTTATCCATCCAAATTGTTTAACGACGTAGTGTGTCCAAAACTCCTCTCGCTAAGTCAACTAGCAAACGTTATAAAACAAGATGTCAAACCGGGAAACACACAGATTTTTTTACCCCTGGCAGTGCGATGTCTCACTGTGGGCCTAATTAATCAAAGCCAAGTAAATCACACTGAAAGTATCTATCGCCTTATAAGAGTCTCTCTTCTATGTGAAAATCACCATAAATTCATGAAATAGTTTTTGAAGATCTTCTGTGATCTCTCAAGTATATGCTGGGAAATCTCTCTACCGATGCAAAAACCTTTGGGTCTAATATTACATCCTAGTGGTCGTTTAGGCCTATGGTCATTAAGGGGTTCCAAAGCGACCTGGTATATAGTAAAGGCCTGGGTCTGTTTTGGACCGCAGTCTAGCCCCAGGGGGAAGCAGAGTTTTACCATGAGAAATATAGGTATCGTTATCAGAACGAAGACTATTTTGTGAATACAGTTTAAAACACTGTTTCCCCTCTGGGGATTAATCCGAACCACTCATACACCCATATCTGAGCAAGGCCCAGCACTCTAATTCATGCTAATGCTTAGTAATTCCCTGTTTCACTTATTTCAGGTCCATAATCTATGGAAATAGTTCAGTAATCGATGTGCTTCACCAAACAGAAACAACACTGATAATCTATCACGTTCTTCTGGTATGTTAGTTAATATTGTGGGGCGGACACGCCGCTTCATCCTGTAAACACAAGTTGTGACGTTTATGCTGTCTATAAGGTCTCTGGCCTCTGTAAGAAAAAAAATATGCAGTCCTGATAACCGATAGTAGCAACTCTCATTTAGAAACCAATAGCCAACTATTGACACATATCATCAGTATGTAACAGAAGAGGAACATCTTCTTCCCACCTACTACAGGAGGTCAGGAAGTGAAGACAGTATCCAACTTGGAAGTAAAAAGATTCCGGTCAATAAGATGCAGGCAGATCTCTGCATAACAATACGTTCTTTTGTGTCCCAGGATAAGATGCTAATGTATTTAGCCCCAGGCTCATGCAATGTATAGACTTACAAAGGTCCTTTGTGCTAGTTAACCCCTAACATGCAGATTGTATTTTGCACGGCAAGCCACACGAAATTGTCCTTACAGGATAAGTAGAGGACACGTGACTCTAAACCTTTTAAAACATTTGTACACATCACATATAACCATCATAAATGCTATGAATTAGCAAAAATGTAGATCAAAATTCTTCAACCATTGATGTGAAGTTAAAAAAAAAAAAAGTTGAAATTCAGGTTTACCGATCATGTATAGGCAATGTATAACATAAAAGGCGTCCATTAACTTACATCGTACAAAACAAATCACATCTGAACATATTTCCAGCAAATACGTATCACATATAAAAGAAGTGCTAAGGTATAGCGATAGGGATTCTTAAATTTCTTTATATATTTGCATTAAAAAATAAGCATTACATTTGACAGCTATCATACGCATTAGATTGCATAGGATAGCAAAGTTACACAAGGAGCCTTCCAGCTGTGATGGTTTTCAAATCACAATAAAATGCAACTTTAAACTGGGATCCAGCTTTGAATTTTTTGAAGCCCAAGGTGTTAAACAGGCAATAGAGCAACAATAGATCTTCAAACACCATGCTATATATTTATACATACATACATACATATATATTATACACACCTCTGAATGAGGGTGACTGGCAAGCCAAGCATTCCATGTCCTGCATGACCACAGAAGTAATAATTTAAATGACACACATAAATAAATAAATATGTTATACACTTTAAACCGTGCTGTCACCAGTACTTCTGGGAAGTTTTTTTTTCAGATTATTAAATTACACCAACAAATGGAATTACCCACAATACATTTAGACAAGTGGCCCATATGCTAGAAATTTTTAAGACCACTAGCTGGTGACGGTACAATAATAATATAATATATAATAATACATTACTTAATATTTGAGAAAAGACATGCTGGTGAAGTTTGTATGCGCAAAACACAAGTCAATCAAAACAAATGTTTTATTATAAACATGTAAGAGATTGTTATATGTGACGTTTAATAGATCCCTATGGCCAAATATATTTCAATTCAGAAAATATGCAGGTCCTTCCTGCTAGGAGGGGGTTTGCCAGCACATCTGTCTTCAGGGGACTTGATGAGCCAGAATACCATATGTAACAGAATAAGCAAGCTACTGCATTCTAAATGGAGATACAAATATATAGGAAAAGGCATGTTGTAAATAGAGCTCACTTGGTATCTCAAGGGTTAATTAGTGTAGCACTTACCTGGTGTGTGTTATTATACAGACTGAAGAGACCTGTGTTGTTTTCACTATTACGTCCAAAAGTTTCATTTTCAGGCAGAGAAGCCATTGGGCCCTCGTTGGCCATTCTCCCCTAATCACAATGGGATAGATGGATGGTTCTGATGAGCCTTCATGGGAACTTGGCATGAGTTTCTCAGCCCCCAAGCCCAGTAAGAGATCAGCCAGCTGGTTTGCAGTGTTTGTGTGGCAGCCAGCAGAAACTCCCTCTAAGCAATCACTTCCTATACCAGGAGGGTGTGTGTTAGTGTGTGTGTGTGTGTGTTAGTGGGTGTGTGTGTATGGTGCTGCTAGGCTCTGGCCCTGACACTCCCTCTCTATTCAAAGCAAGTCTCAGGGAGAACATATGTGAGCCCTGGCCTTATACTCAGTCCCCTGTCTGCAAGGTGATAGAAACAACACGTCTGGGTAATTCAATTTAAAAGCACAGGAGGCGTACAGGCTGGAGTCACCTTAACAGGATGTTCTTTATCTAAATTACTACAATTACACGAATGTGAATAATACTGGAAATAGAAAATAATGCATTTTTGGTGATAGAATGATAAAACAGGGAGCAAATAATCAGGAGTAGCAGTAGACAATAGGGGGCAAATGTATTTTAATTTATCTGATCTGTATGTAGCTATAATAAAAAAAAAGTACAAAAACCCAGCACTTCTTATTTACTGAAAATAAAAGATATTGTATTTTCCTGAAGATCTCTAATCTACAGTGCCACTTATATATAAATATATTACATATATATAAAATAATATATTATATATATTATATATAATTAGAACAGCTTATGTTATTCTGTTATGTTGTTAAACATATGATCCTTTTCAATTGTGTTATTAAGGCAAACATCTGTGTACCACTTGTCCGTATGTAACACAAACAGTTCACAATATACCTGGAACCACAAACTACCGGTATATAGGTATATATTGTTTGCAAACTGGTCTTCCTTTCTGTATTTGCATATCACTGGTTCTGAGGTTCAATTGAGACTTCATTCACAAACACAGGCAGTGAAAGATTAGTGGTGCTTAAAACTGTCTAACCTAATACTAAGCGAATGTGGAAGAATCACTGGGTTGACCCTTTAAAGATTCTTAGTAGCTTTTAATGGATTTTTAACGATACAGATTTCCATTGTCAAACCAAACCTGCACTGTAACTTTGTCTTCCTCCCAGTATCTGATTTTGGGAAATTTAGAAAGAAATGTAATTCTTCTGTAGGGATCTCCTTGCTTTTTGTTTCTATTTTTATGTTGCAATTTTTTATGTTATGCACTACTTGTTATATGTCCTGTTTACTCACTGAACAGGGCTGTAGAACAAAATGGCATTATATAAACCAGTGCATAATAATCCACTCTTAACTGGGATGAGTCATTTTATCTCAGAATTGTCCAGTATTAGTGAATGTTACTATGCTACTTGAGGCTCTTCAGACATTAAAGATCTACAAGCCCCACCATCCGATGAAAACCTGTCCTTTGAGAGGTGCGAAGGACTAAATAAAATTTAGCAGGATCTCTTTGCTCATACTGTGTGCATCCCCAAGAGTAAAGAGCAGACATTCTGACCTCCCCGCTTTAAAACTTCCATCTACCAATGTAAAAAATAAATAACCATAGACACACCGATTCATTTAAATATTCTAAAACTTTATATTAAATATTAAAGTTAAATATTTCCGCAGACAGGGTGCAAGCTGCAGTGAAGACGGAGGAGGAGGGAGAACTGTGCCAGGTGCACCAAAGGATTAGGGGAAAATAGGGGGAAAGCAGTTGAGATAGAGTGTGTGTGGATTGTTAGGGATATTAATGAGACAAAATAGGTAATGGCTCTGACTC
>VKOC01000002.1:22685673-22699071 GCA_009364415.1 Spea multiplicata
ACCCCGCTGCCGGGGGAAACAGGACGGGACACCCCGCTGCCGGGGGAAACAGGAGAGGACACCCCGCTGCCGGGGAAAACAGGACAGGACACCCTGCTGCCAGGGGATACAGGGCAGACTGACCAACACATAAATACAGAAACTAGCCTAGGACTGTTTGATAACTATTGGAGATTCCATCACATCTTATGGCCATAGTATGTTTAGCCCACCACTACGTCAAAGTACTCCAATGACGGTGGGTCCTAACGCTAATCCCTGCTGACAAAGGTACGAAACAAACCAAACATGAAATCCAAACACACTGAGACATACCTTTAGACTGCACACTGAGACAAACAGAACACACAGAAGGGGCACACCTTATAAAGGAAACAGAGCTAAAGCAAAGAGCTGAAGCAGAAGCAAGGAATGGGAGATCAGAACAGCGCAAAAGGAAATCCAGGAATGGATTGAAGCCAAACAGGGAAATTTAAACAAGAGCGAGATATGCAGCTACGCAGCTTGGGTAGGACGTGACAAAATCTCCCAAACCACGTGGCTTCTGACATAGAGTGTTCTACAGCCCTAAAATAATATGTATTACTTTATGCAAATAAAATACAGTGTTTGCCTTCCATTTGCCTTATTCAATTGCATAAATTGATCACCATTGCCTGCAAAAATAGGACATTGGGCTACTGTCAAAACCTGAAGAGTTGCTATGAAATGGTCGCAACATGACCTAAATACCTAAATTTCCAACATACAGCTTGATATGCCTCTAAATATCTTCACTTTAAAAATATCTCTTGTAACCAGCTAAAATGGTGTAGTATATATGCATATACTTTATATATTCACGCACTATTGCTTTCAAGAAGCAATTATTGTAGCAATGAAACATATTTATTTCCCACCACATATAATTAAATTATTTTTAAAACTAACATTTTATAATGTCAGAAAAAACAAAGTCTTTGAAGAAGAAATCTGAGAAGGTCATACACAGGTTATATTCTCAACTTTCATATTACCACATCATCATGAACAACAGCGGTAAAACCTTAAAATCATTTCTTCTCCTCTGCTTTCTTTTTCCTTCTCATTTTCCCTTTGCTGTTCCATTTTCCCCATATATTACCCCAAGCTCTCCTTAATTGTAATGTGTTATGCAAAATCCTAGACTACCTCATACTTTAAATGTATAAATAAAGCCCTATAAGAAATAGCACAGGGTTCACATAACTAAAAATAGATCCAAAGCCCTACAAATTATGGTGCTGGTTTCACACTGTAGTGCAAGCAATATTCAAATGTAGTAGCGAACATCAAAGTCAGGGGCATTATTAACTCTTTAAAATTGTTTAAAGTGTGCAAAGCATAAAAAAAATCTCTCCAGGCGCTAGCATAGACCTTTAAACCATGTATTCCTCATTTGTGGTCAACACTGAGCACTAAGATATCACATATTTCAGAGTCCATCATCAGATGGGATTCAGGATTCCAGGAATTATCCTAGTTAACATCCATTACAGCTACAACCAAGGGCCAACTTGCTATGCTCTGAAGTTTATTGCCTCTAGGTGGCTCTTCGGGTAAGGCGGGCACTAGACCAGCCCCTCAATATCTCGTGCCACACCCTAATCAAAGTTGATGCCTGAAATTGTAAGGGGAATACGATGGATAGAAATTAGACCCAATAAACATCACACAGCACAGAGATCACTTGCACCAAAGGTGGCCTCAGGGACTGCTGTGTGAGCCACAAACCCTGGTTACAGTTCAATCATATAGACCAGCATGTAATAAAGTGCAAATGCAGTGGCCCTGATTACAATCCACTCATATAAAAATCAGCATATGTGGCAAGGAGCTAGTATGTGGTTATCATAGTTTACAGATGTGAGGGAAAATTCTATTTAGATGTAAGTTTTTGCAAAAAAGCAGCTGTTAGGCACTGTTTGCCAAAAGGTTCAGAAAAATAATTCACCTCCTTACTTTTCAGGTTAATTTCAAGTTTGAGATGTATTTCATTTCCAGAATGAGCCTTGTCACATCTCCAAGGACATTTACTCAAGTTTTTTTTTTGAGAAAAGGAATAAAGGAACATTTTATGCTAATAATGACACTATTGCACAGTTGGATTTACCCAAAATACCAGGTGTTAAATAGAAATTCTGACTGATAACATGACTGCCTAGTATGATTTTCTGTGGTTTTTTTTATACCTTCTAGCAGAGCCAGACTTGCTATGGCCAAGTGGCCTTGGCATTTAAGGTGCCTCATGATGTCTACCAGATGACCAGTCCGGACCTGTCTCTTGGAGATATCTTACTCTTAGAAATTGAAATGAACGTGCATTTCTTCTATTTCATTTTCTGAGAATGGTAGAAAATGTAAGCAAATCAACAGTGAAATTGAAATAGTTAAACCTCTGATCCAGGACCCAGTTACAAAGAAGGAAATTATTTTCCTAGCATAGCTAAGCACTTTATGATCTTGATTATTTGGCCAGATTAAAATCAGTGCTGTCCGTGTGTTAAGCTCCTAAATTCAGGAAACTAAATATAAAGAATGTGAAAATCAGTGCAGCTGGAGAACTCATTGGAATAACATAACAATATGGTATCTGCCTAATAAAACACAGAAGTGGAAATATTTACATTTACTCTGAAAGATGGAATAATAACAGCCAGGAATATATGTTTCAATCATTATTCACAGTGGCAGGTCAGTGTTATATAGGCAGCACAATTTACCTCTTGTACCATTTACAATATATAGAGACTCTTTTATAGATTGCCCAGCACAAGGGTAAATAGAAACATATGAGGGATCCTCATATTATTTATTTAAAACTCGTTTATTTTGCTCTGTAAGCCTTTTTTTCTCTGCCCGGTTTTGAAGATCATAATGTGTACAATGATTGAAAACACTTTAGACCCTTCAGACCGGCAACTCCCATTGTTTTTAGCAAGTGCCCCAGTGCTCAATCTCCATTTTCCTATCTGTTTAGCTATGTATGTGTTTGGGTTCAGGGGTTACTATAATTGGAAACAGTTATAACAGAGGTTACTTGGTAAAGAAAGTTCTATTTTCCAGAAAATGTTGCAATAAAACTTTTAATAGTTATCCAAGAGTTGTGGTTAAAAACAGGATCCATGAGTATGTATATGATTTACCAAACAAAATGTATGCCTATTTAGTAAAATAATGATTATGCATTGTAGATGATCATGTTGGCTCATATCAGAGGTCATAATCAAAATTTGTCATGTGGCATAAATATGAAAATATGAAAATCTCCTTTTTTTCCAGACATACATTGCCTTCATAACTTCCATGAAACCTTGCCACTCACTATGAGATGGAGGCATGAAAAGACCTAATACGCCCATAAAAAAGAAAATGGTTTAAAATTAGGCCAAGTATTGAATGTAAGTGTAAGTAAATAGTTTAGTTTTACTGACATGGTAAATAAGCACCTAAAACATAAAAGAGTGGGCTAATGTTTTTTAAAAAGTTCCAAATAATCTTGAAGTTGAAATACAGTTGGAACTGGAACTGGAATCCACCTATGCTTGGTCTTAAGTGTGTTTGCAGAAATTGACAAGATTTGGTTCTTAGGGTTACCATATTGGCCACTTTTTCTTGGACGCCTGTGTAAAGGATACACTAATTTTCACAGTTTTCTGACTACCATCTATAATGCTTTCCTGAAGTATGTTGGATGTGAAAACTCACAGGAGGAAAGTTTATATAGCCACACAATGCATGGAAGCACTTTTAAGTGTGTCTAAGGAATATAAAAAATGTGTCCAGGAAAAACAGCAAACCTGTGAGTACACCCCTTTTCCCTCCCTTTTGTCATGTGACTCATTAGTGTTACAAGGTCTCAGGTGTGAATGGGAGCAGGTTTGTTAAATTTGGTGTTATCACTCTCACACTTTCTCATACTGGTCATTAGAAGTTCAACATGACACCTCATGGCAAAGAACTCTCTGAGGATCTGAAAAAAAGAATTGTTGCTCTACATAAAGATATAAGAAGATTGGCAAGACCCTGAAAATGAGCTGCAAGCACGGTGGGGAAGACCATACAGCGGTTTCACAGGACAGGTTCCACCCAGAAGTGGTGGACCAAAGAAGTTGAGTGCACATGCTCAGCGTCATATCAAGAGGTTGTCTTTGTAAAATAGACGTATGAGTGCTGCCAGCATTGCTGCAGAGGTTGAAGGGGTGGGATGGTCAGCCTGTGAGTGCTCAGACCATATGCCTCACACTGCATCAAATTGGTCTGCATGTCGTCCCAGAAGGAAGCCTCTTCTAAAGATGATGCACAAGAAAGCCCACAAACAGTTTGCTGAAGACAAGTAGACTAAGGACATGGATTACTGGAACCAGGTACTGTGGTCTGATGATACTAAGATAAACTTATCTGGTTCAGATGGTGTCAAACATGTGTGGCGACAACCAGGTGAGGAGTACAATGACAAGTTTGTCTTGCCGACAGTCAAGCATGGTGGTGGGAGTGTCCTGGTCTGGGCCTGCATTAGTTCCGCTGGCACTGGGGAGCTATGGTTCATTGAGGGAACCATGAATGCCAACTTGTACTGTGACATACGGAAGCAGAGCATGATCCCCTCCACAGGGCAGTATTCCAACATGATAACGACCCAAACACACCTCCAAGACGACCACTGCCTTGCTAAAGAAGCTGAGGGTAAAGGTGATGGACTGACCAAGCATGTCTTCAGACCTAAACCCCATTGAGCATCTGTGGGGCATCCTCAAACGGAAGGTGGAGGAGCGCAAGGTCTCTAACATCCACCAGCTCTGTGATGTCGTCATGGAGGAATGGAAGAGTACTCCAGTGGCAACCTGTGAAGCTCTGGTGAACTCCAGGTGCCAAAAGGGTTAAGGCAGTGCTGGAAAATAATGGTGCCCCCCACATATTGACACTATGGGCCCAATTTGGACTTTTCCACTTAGGGGTGTACTCACTTTTGTTGCCAAGGTGTTAGACATGAATGGCTGTGTGTTGTTATTTTGAGGGGACAGCAAATTTACACAGGCTGTACACCCATTACTTGACATTGTAGCAGAGTGTCATTTCTGCAGTCACATGAAAAGATATAATAAAATGTTTACAAAAATGTGAGGGGTGTACTCACTTTCGTGAGATACTGTATATATATACCGTATTTGCTTGATTATAACACAAGGTTTTTTTCAGAGCAAACACATCTGACCTTAAATAGACTAAGATCCAGATCCCCCACAGTGCTGCAGGGAACCTGGATCCTCCTCTCTTGTAGCCTCTGCTGCTGATGCCGGCACTTTCTCCAGGGGCTTCTATGACGTAGCGCCGGCATCACATGACCTTCCAGTGCCGGCGGATGTGGAGGTTGTCTGTGTGCATCCTGCTGTCGGTGAACGTTTGCGGGATGCGCACAGGCAGCCTCTACTGGTGCAGGCACTTCTGCCGAAGCTTCTATGGTGGATCACCAGAAGGTCATGTGATGCCGGCGCTCCATCATAGAAGTCCCGGCGGAAGTACTGGCCAACAACGGAGGTCTGCATCGCACAGACCTCTACCGGCTGCCCCACTAGACACCAGGAAGTCTGAAGCACGGGTCACAAGTAAAGGGATGCATTGGTAAGTCTAGGGGGGGTTAAGAGTGGCATGGCGAGTTCAGAGTGGCATGGGGGTTCAATGGTTTTCTGGAGGAAGAGTGGCATATAGGGGGTTAAAAGGCATATCAGGGAGGCAGGGTGGCAATATAGGGGGTATAAGGCATATATGGGGGGAGTGGCAAATAGGGGGTTAAAATGCATGTCAGGGAGGCAGAGTGGCATATATGGGTGTATAAGGCATATCTGAGAGGCAGAGTGGCAAATAGGGAGTTAAAAGGCATATCTGGGGGAGAGTGGCTTATGAGGGAAGCAGAGGGCATATAGGGGGTATAAGGCATTCCTGGTTGGCAAATAAAAATAAAATAAAAACAAAAAAATCATTTCTCTCAATCATAGTTTTATTAAATATCAAAAAATAGTTTAATAGTTTTAATATTTACTAGTAAAAGTTTTTTTTCCCCTATAGGGTCTTATAATCAGGGTCATCTTATAATTGAGCATATACACAATACGGTATCTATCTATCTATCTATCTATCTATCTATATATATATATACTCACTGCCCACTTTATTAGGTACACCTGTTCAATTGCTTGTCAACACAAATAGCTAATCAGCCAATCACATGGCAGCAACTCAATGTATTTAGACATGTAGACGTGGTCAAGAAAACTTGCTGAAGTTCAAACCGAGCATCAGAATGGGGAACAAAGGGGATTTAAGTGACTGAATGTGGCATGGTTGAGTAATTTAGAAACTGCTGATCTACTGTGATTTTCACACACACAACCATCTCAGTTGTGTAGACGAAAATGCCTTGCTGATGTCAGTCAGAGGAGAATGGGCAGACTGGTTCAGGAAAGGCAAAAGTACAAGCAGCATGTCTAACCTTGAAGCAGATGAGCTACAGCAGCTGAAGATCACACTTAGTCAGCTAAGAACAGGAAACTGAGGCTACAATTCGCACAGGCCACCAAAACTGGACAATGGAAGACTGGAAGAATGTTTCCGGGTCTGATGAGTCTCGATTCCAGCTGTGACATTTACATGGCAGGGTCAGACTTTGGCATAAACAACATGAAAGCATGGATCTATCCTGCCTTGTATCAATGGTCCAGGCTGGTGGTGGCATAATGGTGTGGGGGACATTTTCTTTGCAGACATTGGGCCCCTTAGTACCAATTGAGCATTATTTAAACGTGACAGCCTATCTGAGTATTGTTGTCTTCTGACGGCTACTTTCAGCTGGATAATGCACCATGTCACAAAGCTCACATCATCTCAAACTGGTTTCTTGAGCACGACAATGAGTTCACTGTACTCCAATGGCCTCCACAGTCACCAGAGCACCTTTGGGATGTGGTGAAACGAGAGATTCGCATCATGGATGTTTCCAGCTCTTTGTAGAAAGTATGCCACGAAGAATGAATGCAATTCTGAAGGCAAAAGGGAGTCCAACCCGGTACTAGCAAGGTGAACCTAATAAAGTGGCCAATATTACCCAAATTTAAAAAACCTAAATGAAAAAAAACATGCTGCATCAAATCTTAAATTAATTGTATCTTGCCAAGGGGAATGGGCATTAATGGGGAAGGTGGTGGCGGTCCTAAAGCCTTTCAAGGATGTCACAGACAATTTAAGCCAGAACACTGCCATTGTGGGACAGTTCATCCTCCTTCTCACCTACCTGATCCAAAAAATGCATGACTTACTGGGTAACAGATTATACATGGAGGTTGAAAAACTGATCAAAGGCTGATATAGTAGCTTACTGTTGCATGCGAGCCATTATAGACACCTCAGAGTACATGCTGGCAACTCTCTGTGACCCAAGGGTTAAGGGCAGGGAAGGGCAACTAAGGCCAAGCAACAAAGGGGCAAACACCAGCTCTCCCTGCACCTGATGGAGCAGATGGCTTTCTTAAAAGTCAATCTGCCTAAATTTGGCTACCCTACACTCAATATTCAAAGTGAATGAGGTTCTGGTGCTACTGCTACGTTGCCTTCCTTACTATTGAGGAAATTCAGTTGTGTACCATGTTCTGCCTTTGGTACTGTCTTAGCAGTTCTCCAAGTGTAAAAGCGAGGCCAGAATTAGACTTCTTTGGACACTATGAAGTACATTAGGGTTCGAATATACATCTATGGTTTTTGGTTGCCTTGTCCAGAGGAAATTTTAAAACATTTTGGATCTAGGCTGACCTTGTTGCTAGCACAGCAAAGACCGCGTTTATGTTCCTTCCTTCAAATGCTGGAAATCATTTAAAGGAAGACATCATCTAACTGAAATTCTATGAGTTGTTTTCTCAAGATGCAAACACCCCCATTTAAAGGAAAAAATGTCGGGGAGCAGTGCGTGTCAAGACCCGGAAAACAGGAGGAGCAATCTCCCAGGTATTGCCCCTGAGAGTTCCCAGGTATGGTGATGAGAGTACAGTTGGACCCTAAACCCAAGGATTTCTAAATACCCCCAAAGCACATGTCATGGGGAAGAGTGAGAGTAATAGTCAACCCCTACAATTGTTAAAATGGGTTAAGAAGATCCCCATTTTATTCAATGACATTTATTGTACTGAATTGGGACTATATGCCCAGTAGAGCATTGATGAGGTCATGCACTGATGTTGGATGAGAAGACCTGGCTCACAATCTCCATTCCAGTTCATCCCAATGGTGTTCAATGGGTTTAAGGTCAGGCCAGTCAAGTTCTTCAACACCAAACTCATCCAGGTCTTTTTATGGACCTTGCACAGTCATGCTAGAATAGAAAAGGTCCTTCCCCCAAGAGCATCCTTCCATATATATATATAACGATTTGATTATGGAATTGAAGGTGTTTTAGTCAGCTTGGCTCTAGCCTGCACTCCATACCACCTGAGAAGCCAGTCCACACCTTGTTCTATGACTACTGTGCAAAGGTAATTTCTCTGTAAATTGAGGTTAGCGATCTTCGGGGTTGAACAACTGTACTTTAACTACCATCATACAATAGTATTTATAGACACCAATGTAATACTTGAGTTAAGTATTTTCTTTTCATTCTTTTCTGTTCTTAAATTTTATATCACTATGAAGAATTTTATAAGCTTGATGAAACTAAATGCGAGGTGCTGGATTAAGAGCTTCTGACCTCAGGAGCCCCAAATAAATGAATTCCAAGTCTTTCCATTACAATGACTGAAATGAAAATGTATGGAAAAAGCTAGAGCGCTTAAATCTTGTACTGTTTGTTGAAGCAATGTTTCTGGGCACATGCCATCTCACTTATCTTTCATGATTGAAGGAAAGATCAGTAATAATATCCATTATGTCAAAATTAAAATGATGTGGTTCTAAACATAGCAGTATTATGGAACAGTTATAAAAATGATTCCCAATGTAAAAATATATACCAAAAGTATGCATGATTATGTGTCTTGAGTAAAGGTTATCCTGTACTGACCCAGCAGTTTCATAGTTATAACAATGGACTGGATTTTATTGTGATAGTAAATTGATATATCGTGTGTGTGCTTTGAAACTTAATTTTCAACAATTTAGGGAGAGAAATAATCAGTATCTGCAGGATTAACACTAACATATGAACAGATAAAGAAGCTGCTTAGGGTCCCCATTGGTCAAAGATGCCTCCTCAGAGGATTTAGGAATGGTGAAGTACAGATTCCTCTTAAAGGTAAGTATAATATTTAATACAAACTTAAGATCATAGATATTTACGTTGCTTAATTTATGTATAATTATCAGTTTTCATCAATTGTACATAAGATGCCCCCCCTATTTCTTTTGAATTAGGTCCCCTGAAAACATAGAGCCATCCTTATGTACCTGCTTTTACGTCACATGACATTTAAGTGTGGGTTTTTCACATCTGAAGTATGTACATCTTAATTCCAAGCATGAAAGATCATGAACTATTGTGCAAAAACCACTGTGGACATGAGATACCTAGCCTGTTCACTAATGTGTGACCGCTTGTGAGTTGGCTAAAAATGCTAATTTACAGCACAGAAGTCCATCAAGCAAATTCCCTTAACTAACTCAGATAAGCACTCACACAAGGAATGTCAAGTGAATGTGCGGGGATATGAGTTGAAAAAAAAGCATCTCACAGATAAGTAAGAATCGGGTAACTTATGTGTGTCCCCGCCCCACACAAACAAATGAAACCACCCAAATATTATTTAGGTAAAATTTAACATAGGCCCCTCTATTAACCATGTACTGTGGGCAACAATTATACCCCATATCATTTTACCCCAGAGTAATTTTACTACCCTCCCACTCACCACTTGACTTCTTAAACAATAAACCCAATAACAGTTCTCACCTCTCTGTCTCCGCGAATCTGTCGGCATTATTCCAGTACTTCTGCAAATGAGTGAAGCCATAATGAGGGGGTGTGCCCAAAGGCTCTGCCCTTTTGCGGAAGTGCTCAAGGAGGCCTGGTTCACAAAGAAGTGGACAAAAAAAGAATAACAAGAAAATGCAAGAGAAGAAGCGGAGCTGGGGAAAAGGAGACAGAGACACTGAAGCAGTTGGCAGAAAAGATAGGGAGACACTGAGAGAGTGTCACAGTCCATCCAGGCAGCTCTGATTTCCAACCATTCTCATCTGTGAAACAGCCTCTCCCTTCTGACTTACCCAGCTCTGTTTGCCGCACATTCTCACCTTTGGCCAGCCTATTTTAACCTCAGGACTCCCGCTACCTACCTGGTAGACACGTGCGAGCAGCATCTCTTCTATCGCCAGGGGATGCAGGAATCCAATGGAGTCACGTAAGTACATACGTCACATGACCCTGCTGCGCGCCTGCTTCCCCTGTGCAGTAGAATAGGTTGTTCTTGGAACTCTGCGAGTGGCACATACATCTTCAGTTCTGGTAAGGTGGTGGGGGAGGTTGTATGAAGGAGTATGTGAGATTGAGTGAGTGAATTAATGAGTATCTGTGAAGGAGTGAGTGAATGAATGTTTGTGAATGAGTATATGTAAATGAGTATCTGAATGAGGGAATTAATGAGTATCAATCTATGAATGAATATCTGAATGAGTAAATGATTATCTGTGAATTAGTGAATAAATATTTGTGAACAAGTGAATGAATATGTGTGTGTGTGATAGCATGGATGTGTAAGGGGGGGCAAAGATGCCACAGGCAGGCTATTTTGGTGGCAAAGATGCTACAGGCACGCTTTTTTTTTTGGTGGCAAAGATGCCACAGGCAAGCTGTTTTGGGGGCAAAGATGGCAAAGTACTATCTTCCAAGTCATAGTAGTCTGGGGTGCAAAATCTGATATATGATACTAAAGGGGGGTGGCTGGCAAAAATACACAATGTGGGGCTGGCTGGAGGAAATACGCAAGGGTGTGGGGGCATTAATTCACAAGCGGGTGCTGGCTGGGGCATCACATAAATCAATACTAAAGTGGGGCTGTCTGATGGGATAAATATACAATGGGGGGCTCTCTGGAGTGCACAAATACACATGGGGGCTGGCGGCATCAATACACCAGAGGGCCAGCTGCGGCCATCACATAAATCAATACCAAAGGGAAACCATACATGGAAATCCTCCGAATGCGGGTGTCAGTGTGGCAGAGCCTGTCCTGTTGTGTGTGTGTTTGGGTGTCAGTGTGGCAGGGCCTGTCCTGGTGTGTGTGTTTGGGTGTCGGTGGGCAGAGCCTGTCCTGGTGTATGTGTGTTTGGGTGTCGGTGTGGTAGAGCCTATCCTGATGTATGTGTTTGGGGGGGCTCTCTGTAGTGCATCAATACACAAGAGGTCCAGCTGCGGCCATCACATAAATCAAAACCAAAGGAAAACCGTCTGTGGAAATCCTCTGGATGCGGTTGTCAGTGTGGCAAAGCTTGTCCTGGTATTTGTGTTTGGGTGTTAGTGTGGCAGAGCCTGCCCTGGTGTGTGTGTGTTTTGGTGTCTGTGTGGCCTGTCTTGGTGCGGATTTATTGAAGGACTTGGTGGTACCCTGCCCCTTGCACCATCTCACTACTGAGTGCTGTATTCCAACCTTAGTTTCTGTGTATCCGTGTGTGTATTTAGTCATCTGTTTTCTAGCCCTTTACTTTCTGTAGGAATAAATTGAACTATTTAATTTTTACTTATCCAGAGATAAAACGTCCTCCTGAATATGTAGTCACTTCAGAGGACAAAACATTCTAGGCCCAGAAATCAGTCAGCGCAAAAGTAAAGGTATTGTGTTATTTACTGTATTTCAACCTGTGTACCTTATTAGAAAAGGATTAGTGGAACAAAATTGTGGCTTCAGGGGTCCCGTGTATGATTACTTTTTTAGTCACATTGCTCCACCTAGAGCATATATATCTGTCTTGCAAACTGGGCAAATGTCTGGTGGGCCAGTGGGTGATTGAGCTGCACGCTCACCTTTACTATTGCTCAAACTGTAGTTCAGATGTTTCAGTGAGTGACTGCTTGTATCCAGCCGGCAGCTGCACACTGCTAGGTGGATAGTTTTTTTCCATTTATTTAATATGTGGACCTTTTTAGTTTGTAGAGAAAAGGTGAAATAAACTGTACTATTACTCATGTTTTCCTTTTTACAGGGGAAAGTTGACCTTATTTCAGTAATTGCTATGCTATAGTAATATGTACAAGTCTATACTGTAAACACAAAAAGTCGTTGGCTTCCAGACATATGAAACCTCAAGGCTACTTTCTAAAATACAAATGGCAAACTAAAATGAAAGTGTTTTACTTTATGTTTAATTACTTGCTATAAAGTACACACTTAACCTCCTAAAAATGAAGGTGGCATCCCTCTTTGAATTAAAATAAGTAGAGAGGAACTTAGCCAAACATTATTGAGCTAATTCACAAAAGATTGAATGGATGCGAATTGGCAGTCAAGTTTGCAGTAGAATACTCACAAAAGTTGTCCAAACTGTCTAATTCACTACTGCCAACTTGACTCACATCAGATATACTGCGGAGTTGGTTGCAAGTTGGCAAATATTACCAACTTGGGATAATATCACCAAAAAGACATTTATATATATATATATATTAAATAAAAAAAAGTATATGAATAAAAATATATATAGATAATTCACCAAAATTGTGTAAACACAGTGTATAATCCACCAAAATATAATAATTGGAGTAAATACTTATGTTTCCAATTGTGTGGATCTGGCGTCCATCTGTTTTAAAGTGAAAACGTATTGGCATATAAAAGTAAAATTTTATCATTCATAGTGCTTTCCGTATTATACAAAAAGTATATTTAAAGCTCCCCCCCAGGGATTATTGCACTCACGTGAGGTTGAGCAAAACAGCTTGCTCAAACTAAAAGAGCGTAGAGGGATTTCTCTCTCTTCCGTTCGTATGTTTCAACCACTTTTCGATCCGTGTAGCAGTGTGTTGAAAACGAAATTCAGGTGGAGAGGCAGGATGTACAATGAAAAAGATTTATTGGACAACAATAAAGTGCAATATGCTCGCGTTGTAGAACTTATTCATCAGAGTATCGGAGTCTTTCTTATTACTCCAGCAGGAGAAAAAGCAGCTTCCAGGTATGACGTCAACACGTATACGCGTTTCGCCCAATCAGGCTTCTTCAGTAGTTGACACTATATTGATATATATTTTGTATAATACGGAAAGCACTATGATTGTTGTTTGTTTTTGAATTTTACTTTTATATGCCAATACGTTTTCACTTCAAAACAGATGAACGGATTAACACAATTGGAAACATAAGTATTTACTCCAATTATTATATTTTGGTGGATTATACACTGTGTTTACAC
>VKOC01000002.1:22712042-22780284 GCA_009364415.1 Spea multiplicata
CCAGAGGAGTAGTCCGCACAGGGCGCCATAACACCTAAGGCCGGCTCTGTTCCTGCTAGAATAACAATGGCCGATAAGTATAGAAAACAAAGCAAGAATTCAGTGCATGCCCAGTGAATATAAAAAAATTGAAGAATATGACGCCTAGAGAAATATTTTGAAAAAGCTTTTTTCCCAGTCTGGATTATTCGTTGGCGGCATAGATAACATCCTACACAGCCTCATGACCTACTCAGCTTAATATATTAACATTAGAAGCTATTCTTGTCAGACTCGTAACACCACATTCATGGTAGTTTTACGGCCCACTACACACAAGCTGCTGATGATTCCAGTTTTGCTAACCAGCCAGAAGTCAGATGATCCCTGAATCTTCAGGTCATGCTCATTAGTGGTGGGCCGGTGCCCATAATTGTGTCACAAAGCAGACTTTTCTGTATAACAGCACTAACTGTTTTCAGGTGGCATTCCCTGCATACGTCGCTCCAGGGCAGAGAGTCCTGTGCTGCTAATTAGGAGAAATCGTTTGCAAAGCAAACTTACGTCATAAAATACATGTGCAGACACCGTGACCACCTCACTTCATAGCCCAAGCTGTTGGTGTGCAGCTGAAGGTGCTTATTTATCCAAAAAATGTACTAAATCAGGAATATTGGTAAGAACATTTTTGAAATCTGAATGTAAATTGAAAAAAAAAAACAAGCAAGTAATTAATTTATTAACCTATTCTCAAATTTCACTCTCCTGTTCAATTATTAGATTATAAGATAGAAAATGTTCTCTAAAATCTAAAAAAAATGGAGATCCCTGGACCACCTGTTAGTGTGGAGGTGCGCCAGGTTGAGCAGTTTCCTCAGGGGTTCATAGAGCCCATCCACAACCATTGGGATGGTGTGTTAGAATATAAGTGCTGCAGAATATGGGGGTGCTATATAAATCAATCATTAATAATAAATTAACCTATTGGATGCCCTGATCAACCACACCTCCCCCAATGCGCCATCCCATCCAATGGGAAGGGCAGATAAAGATAATTTGACCTTTGAAAATGACTGTCCATCCAAAGGATGCAACCTGTACAAAAGACACATCCAATAATATAAAAGAAAAAAAAGATTTTACGCACCTGTACAATGACTTGGTTATGCGGGTTTACACACTGTGACCAGCGGTCCCTACTGATTGATGAAGATGGATTGTACCCTTATTTGTTTTTCTAAAAACATTTTTTTTTATTCATTGTTTTTATTACTAAGTTTTAGGTGAGGACATTTGAGTGTCCATTCAGCTGGCATGACCTGCCTTAAGTCCCATGCACCTGCTAGTAACTGGCATGTACGTGAAAATACGTGTTGCTTTGTGAGTTCTAACATGGTAGGGCATCTGACCAGTCACTGGTTCCGAGGAGAAAATCTGAAAGATGTGAATGGAACAGTGGGGATTAAATATACATGATCCGGACTTCAATAGTACAATATTGATTTACGATTCAGAGCAACAGCTCCAAATTTTACAGAAAATAACCAAGCTTCCAAAACAGATGTGATTTTATTGTAGCTGGAAATTGGTGCATGCAGCTACTGTTGAACACACAATCAGAAAGTGTGCCATCAGAAAGTGTGCCACCTCGCATCTTTAAGCATGTCCAAACATCCAACGTTTACATTAACTGATCACAAAAGCAGGAATATTGCCAAGGTAAATATCATACTTTCCATTTAAGTTTATGTTGTAAAATAGCACTTTTGTTCTCTTAAAAAGGGATAGGCAGAGATTTCCCTTAGTACCGCATCTCATAAACAGTAATTTCAATGTAATTTTATGAGCCATTTCAGTTCTCGCTATATTTTAACCGCTGTCTCCAACCTGAAATATAAAACCCACATTCAGCAAATCATGGAAGCACATTTGGGGTTTTATACTAAGCGTTATGAGTGAGGTATACCTAAAACTTGCTGGCTGTGCTGACATTGCCAAGAGCTTGCAATCTGACTGAACTACAACTTGATTTTGAGTGTTTGGGTCTGAGATTGCGTCTTATTACAGTCCTGTATATTCTTCAGTCCTAACGGTTCTAGAGATTATTCTGTAAAAAAATGTTCATAGTTTAGAACGATGGGTTATATCATGCAGGGATTGCCTAGCTGGTGGGCTGTTGTCCACATTATTCAAAGGGAGTCAACCATTTGCCGAGGTTACGTCTTCTGTCTTCCCAAATTCTGTAGCTTGTTTACCCCATTGAGCTTCCTCTTTTAATAACAGCTTGGCTGACCCTGTATAAAGAGTATTTAAGTTACATTTCGTGAAAGTCATCCCACGGACTGTAATGTTGGAGGCCAGCTCAGCAGAGAAATTAGCCGGGGTTGGCCTTTTGTGATGCATAGCAAATTCAGTGTGTTGAAACCACGACTCTCCTTCCAACTACTGTTTTAGTGAATGAAGGCCATGTCATTCCAATGATTTGTTTGATAACTAATGGCAATATTAGCCATGTACAGCTGTCCTACTTGGGGCACAAAAACGTGAGATGGAGACAGATCCATGGAAGTTCGTAATCTCTGCATAGATATTAAGTGTGTTTCCATTTGTTTGAAGATTTTGATTCGCTGGATACACATTTCATTAAGAACAACTTCTCCCTGCAGGAGTTCAACATCTCTACAATAGTTTAAACTGTTCTTCTATCTGTAATGCGAGTTGCGACTAATTAATAGAATAGGCTTTTCTTTTCTGTGCCAGAATCCATTAATGAAGCTTCATTTAACTGAAACTGATATAAAATAATCACATTCATTACTTAGATCTTTTGTTTGTAGTAATTTGAACAGAGATTTTATTTTTTTTCCACAGTTGTGAATATGAAGTGTCTTTGTGTTAAAGAAAAACCAAGGGTTGTATTTACCAAGATGTGTGACTAATTGTTATCTTAATTATTTTGTACTGTGGAGAAGTCGCTGCTCTCGCCTGCCAAGCCACAAATTAGATTGAGTCATTTATTTAGTATTTTGAGAATTTTAACACATTATTATACCATCCCTCCAAAAGTCATGTTTTTTTTTGTGGGACAGTGTTTATTTTAAGGGAATGTTCCACAGTGAGGAGTAGTTTCTCCACTGTCTCACTTTTATGAGCAGCAAGGGTCATGTGGTGGTTGAGGAGACCCTCTGATACTCTGTGTCTAGCCAATCCAATCAATGGATGCCTGTGTTACTGCTGCATTGTAACTTCCACATGGCCATCTTGTGATGATCTGGACAAGCATTGTTCTTCAGGTAAGGTGGGCAGGTGGCCACAACTCCCATCTGCCCCTTTTCTGGAACCACCCCTCCTCATTTGTCCGATTTTTACATTTGAAATGTTTGAAGGTATGTTTTATTGGCATAAAACTCTTTTATGAATGAAGTCTCCTTTTTAAATAGTAAAAAACATTTTTTAAGACTTTATATTTCATTATTATTCCATATATATTTTGGTTATTAAAAATAACGTAGGCCTTGGCCAAAAAAAACAGCTGTGATTCATAGAGTCTTGAGAGATTCTAAAACAGAATATTAATGAAGAGTTAATTTTTTGCCTGTCTTGAGAGGCTTCTATTATATGACAGGGCATATGCATGCTAGTCTGACTGGGAGAAAGGGTTAAGTATTGAGTACGAGACACATTACTGCTGATAAATATATATGTCGTCTGTTTGAGAATAATTACACAGTATCAAGAGAGCTAATGAGAAGGGCTGCCGGCAGATGCGGGAATTATCTGTAATTAAAACATGACCTATTAACAGTGATATTTTCATCCTAGCCTTACTCCATAAGTGGTAGGCCTTCCCTCCCATTGTTTTACTCATTCTCAAAAATAATTTCTGACTTCCCTATTTATCCTTTTTACTATTCCCCACTCCATTGCTATAACTAACAGTATAGTGTCTCTCCTTCATGTCACATAACCCCCTTTACTGCACATACACAGGCAAACTTAAACGTAATACTCAGTGATGTTGCAAAGCAATGCTTTGGAAGAAGTTTAACAGGGGAGGAAGACATGACAAACACCCGTGAAACTAATAATTTATATTGCATGACAGCTGTATGTACCTGAGCTTTATTGCCCTGTTCAGATTGAGAAGTGTCTGAGCAATGCACGTATCTGGAAACTTCCCAATGTAGGCCTCCGAGCTCTCCCACTTCTGAAATGAGAGAGGCATTATCATGCCTAAGCACCCATCCCCTGACTGGAGAAAAATGAAACTGACCCAGGAAACCTGTACTTCACCCAAAGACTCAGGGTCATGTCTGGAGACTTCCCATGTATGGCAGTCGTTGCTTTATATATGAGAGCCAGGCATATTACTGTATTTGAACTATGTGCCCTGTTGTATATAAGTAACCTAGTTACTTTTGGACCTAGTCACGGGAGAGATGTTCCTGTTGGCTTATGTCTGAATTACATTGTCTTGTCCTCTGTTTTCTCTTCAAATGCCTTGTCACCATAGGAATTGTTGGTCACTCTGGACAGAGCTTTAAATGAAGTGCAATGTGATTGAACCTTTGCTTCATGCTCCACCCAGCATTTCAGAATGCTTAACAAGATCATGTTGCGGTTGGAGGAGAGAAAGGGGTTGCCGGATTATGTTGTGTACACTGAAGGGGAAAAGCCTGCTGCATAGTGTTGTGTATGGCAGAAGCTGCTGCATGGTGTTGTGTGTTGGGAGGAGTGCCAGATAGTGTTCTGAGTATGTAAGGGTGTGCTGGATACTGTTGGGGGTTAAGAAGAAAGAAAGATTGATTATTATTTCTCTTGGTTTCTGACCGTGCAAAAGCCACGTTCCTCTATCTAAATCCAGAAGTCTCTTTGTTTGCTTTGAAACGCTACCTTGAATCTTTTTAGTTATTAAACTGCATAGTCACTAAGAAAAAAAATGCATAGATTATAAACTCACAAGAGCACTACCTTCTTCTCTTTTTGTACAATTGCATATTAATGTGTATAACCAGTTTAAGGCCATTGCAAGTAAAAAAAAAAACAAACAAACTTTATTTAGGTATTTGTCCTGTTTATTTTTTTAGGTATTTGTCCTGATTTTGGGAACACCTCATATGTAATAAATAAAAAAATAAAATGTTTTTTATACTAATTAATAATTTGTGTGGTGGGGTCAGGAGTGATCTGCCTGTCATCAGTCCACACTTGAACTGCAGAAGAGCCTTAAGTGACCGAACTGGAAGCACCTTTGTCTTCAAGGTCATGGCTAGATTTTTATACACTGCTCTACAATGCTAATGCTCCTAAAGGGGTTAACATTATTGCCAATTCTGTAAATTATGATTAATCTCCTTTCTCTATTATAACAACGATATGGAATCTGCTGGTGATCTGTAAATTAAATGTAATGTTTTGTGTTGAATACCGCACAGCCTTTCTTGTACCAAAACTGAACAACAGCGCATGAAGCAATTCCCTTTAATGTGCAATAAATTTGATGGTCCTTGGCAAAATTGCATTGTATCCTGTAGTGTTTGTGTTTCATGTTTTGTAAAATAGTGAACTAGTCAACACTTGCATGCCACTTCTTGTGACATTTGGGACTTTTTAGAAGTTCTCACCATTTTGTTGTTCGTTGAGTGCTTATGATGCAGATAATAGTTATCCAGTGGTTCCAAATGGGGCTTTCGCAGAGTACAGCCATTTGAGAATCGCCATTTTTGTTAACACTCGCTCTCGCGGCTGCATTGAAATTAAAATGGAATCCGTGTGGGTGTGTAAGAGGCACCCATAGAAATGTATTTCTGTAGATACAAAAAAAACCATTCCACTTTAGTAGATTTCACATGACGAGAGCCATTCATTCACCATAATTGTAAATTACCAGCTTGGGTATATGCTCCTGTTATTTACAGAATAATTTTGCTCTTTAAGAAGACGTAATTTTATGACTAGTACATACTTCACAAATACTTTTCTAAGTCAATTGATAACCCAGGAGGTGCCCTTTTCTTTGGGTAAATTAGCAATAAACTGTATTTTATATTTAACTCCATATTTTACTCTCTACCACTTTCCGTGTGTAAAATATATATATAGCTTATGTGTACATACCGGTATATGTAGTCTGACATTTATAGAAAATTATACATTCTTGCCTAAAGGGAGAAGATACAAGTGGTGATAAATGTATCACAGGTAATTGAATCCAGGCCTAAATGTGTCATTTTCTCTCTTTAAACAATCAAACAAGTGGTAAATTCCTGCTTTTTTTGTTCAGAACTAATTTTTCTGTCAACCTACTATACACTGTTTGACTTAAAACATATATTAGCAAGACAGCTTTAGAACAGTTTAGTTTCTAAGTCCAAATGTAAAGTGGCATTATGTTGTTTAACCTCTTTTGACTGCCTAGTAACGTTAAGAATGTGATGATTTAAAAAGTTCTAGAGTGTTACTGATTACCTAATATACTGACATTATAGCATCCCTCAATATTCACACTTTCTTTTCTATTATGTTAATATGTCATCAGGGAGTGATTACAACAATGCTTTTTCACTTTTTATCCATTTTCCTATAACGACCTCTGGAGTATTCCCATGGCTATCTTCCCCTCTCCTGGGGGTGTGGGGTAGGGTTAGTCACGCCTAGACCAGGGGTAACCCCGGTTATACTTAAAATGGAAAGGGAGTAAGCAGTGAGCTGAGAGTAAGATGAGTAGTTGAGCCACTTGACTCATCCTCTGGATACTGCTAGCCCTTGGCGAGAGAGAGAGATGTTATTTGGCTTTGCATTGGCCCTCAGTCCTACCCTTTGATGAGAAGAGGCTATAGGGGATGCCAATATTGATTTCACTTTGGGGCATATGCACACCTGGGATCTTTCTAAATGAGTTGACCTTGAGACTGTAAATATTTACTCTTTTTCATGGCCTCTTATACAGATGCTATGTAGAACATGCTGTAGAGCCCCTTCAGCCCGAGAACCTGAGATTGGAGCGAAAGCCCTGAGACTCAGGGTCAAACCCTGAGAGTTCCCAGGTATGGGCATATATGTGGATATGTAATTCTGGATCCATGGATACTTGATAGGCATAAATACTGGTAATAATATTCACATTCTACACAGACCAAGGTATTCTGAATAGACTGAATATTATATATATATATGGTTTGCCCTTCTGTGACAGATGAATAATCACCCAGTGTATAGCTGAATATTGATAAAGTTTTTATTGTTTATATACAAGATGGCAAATACAGTTGAATTTACAGCATTTTTCTCAACATTGTTCTCTTTTTTTTTTGCCAGGTTTACAGGAACAAACTTACCACCCCCTGTCATTAGCAGCAAAAACTGGTTACGTCTTCATTTTACTTCTGACAGCAATCACAGGCAAAGAGGATTCAGTGCACAATACCAAGGTAAGTAAGTACCCCTCTGTGAATAACTACCACATTCAGAATGGTAGCGGGCAGAAAAGTATAAGAAATTTATTGAAAACATAATGGATTTAGGGGAATGTCTCCAAGCAAAAATCGGAGACACAGCTAAAAACGGCGTTTCCGAATCCGATCCGTGGAAGTTCTATATGATTTGTGATCTAAGAAAATGGATATGTAGTTCTCGTGAGCTTTCAAGAGCTGGGGAACAGAGTGTTGTGATAAGTTAAAGACCCCATTGCAATCTCAATAATACATTTGAGACAACAATTTTTATTTCTTCTTTTTAGACAGAAATTTTTAAAGTCTTGAATCCTGTATCCAGTTCAGCCTTTAAGGAGGCCAGACCAATGCTGATATACAGGATCAAAAGAAGTGCCTGGCATGTTTAAGGTTGTTCAAAAATTAACTAAAAGAGAAAAGAAATAAATGAAACAAGCAGAATGGAAATATGTAATCCCACTTTTTATTTCCACGGTAGGAACTTGAAGGAGTTGTTTACCCATAACCTTGTAAGAATGTGAACATTTCCAATTAGAACATATTCTGCAGATAGAGAAGCATGGCCCCAAATTACATGATGTGGTGGAGACAAGCCCCCAGAGCCCAGCACACGCAGTTTCATCTAACACATAATTGTATCCTGTATCGACTTCTCCAAAGTGCGAAAAAAAACTGATTCATTTAGTTTCCCAATCAGAAAGCTACCTGGTCATGAATGATAAATGAGGCCAGGTTTTCAATCTTTTAATTCCTGAATATTGCTAGAAACGGAGAACCCCAACCTTTTTTCCACTCTGGGGATTAGTATTTCAATGGGGGCATGGTGGACTCAAATGGAAAGCCATGAGCTAAGATTTTTTTTTTTATAATACAGGATATATATATATTGTCCTGCAGAACCGCCAACAGCGCTGTTCACATCATAGTAACCTTTTCTATGGGTATGAGCATTGTCATGTCATTCTGGGCAAGCGAGATACATTTTGTGTACTAATTAAAAGCATCCTTAAAGTAGTATGCCCAATTTTCTGTGCGCAAAACCTTCACAGTAAGAGGACTAATAAGAAATGTAATCAATCATGTGTCAACAGCTGATGTAGTGGTTAATTAATTGTTTTGGACTTTAAATGCGAGGGTTCGAAGAGTACTCAAGTTCCACATACACAAGTACAAATATATTGAAGCTCCTGGGGTTTACTGAACCCTAAATATTGCTCTTGGGTACTATTTATTCTATGTCTACTCCCTACATTAGCTCCACCAACACAAGGCCCATTTAGCTGCTTCACTGCTTCAAGAACCTGCACGTTGCCTTTATCTAAAGTGTTTAACAACTGGAAAAGAAGGTACTGTATATGGCATGACTGATCGAGAGGAGATCAATCAGGCATGCCATAAAGTATCCCATCATCTCTGAGTCCTGCGCCCTGCATTGAATTGAACCTGCTGAGTTCAATCCTCAATCAAGGTGCTAGGTGAGAATTTGTAGCTGGTGGGAAAGTAAAAGTGTAGCATTTCAAACTTTACTGATGCCTTAAAAACAAAATGGCGCTGCCCTTTGGACGTAATGCCAAAGGTTAATGGTAAGTACTAAAATTGAGCATCATATCGGTGAAATTCCTAAAGCTGCACTACAGGAAAGTGCAGTTACAGTTCTAAAAACGCAAGGGTGCTCCCATCCTTTTGGAGCCCTGGCCTCCTCAATGATAGGTTTGTGAACTAGTCTACTTAAAAGGGGGCCTTGCATAATTAAAACTTATTTGTAATAAAACATACAATGTATCAGGGTTGGGTTGCCAATAGAACACCTATCAATTGTGCATGCTACAGGGCAATATTTAGTATGCTCTACCAAGCAGTACATTACATTTATATACCATACCTCCCACGTGTCACATGTTAAGAGTTAGTCCCCATATTCTTTGTTGTCCTGTTAAGCTGCACCCACCTTTCCTTGACCACCCTCTAAGCTGTGAAATGTACTTTTGCAGGACAGACCTGAATGCCTTACTACCCAGTGATGTAGTAAAAGAGGATATCCCAAGCTCAGCTTTTAAAGTGTTGATATTTAATCCCCCAGCCCCACATTTGTTCATTAGAGCTGTAAAAATATAATAAAATATTGGGGGTGGACTAGGGCTTTATGCATTTTAGAATGATATCTAAACCTCAGCTTTTAAAGTGTTGATATTTAATTTTTCCCCAAAATTTGTCCCACATTTGCTCATTATAGCTGGAAAGATATGTGTCATATTATAAAATATATTGGGGGGGTTGGTTGACTAGGGCTGTTTTTTATGCATTTTAGACTGGTAACTGTGTCAGTGCAGAGAGAACAAAGCTTGGCCAACAGAGATTTAGTAATAGAAGAATTTTATTTAAAGTCTGATGTTAAAAATTCCATTAGGACCAAAGCAAATAATTACATATTAAAAGCAAAATCCCTGTATGTTCTGTACTTCAGCCTGCTGGAAATTAGATTAAAGCAGCTCAACAGAAACTGAGCTTGGCTTTATTATTTTTATAATTATTTATTTGAAAAAGATTGACAGAAATATATTGATTGCAGATTCTCATGTCGCAGCTCCCTTGGAACATCCACAGTTTCAGTGGCATAACTGCATGGATGCCAGATATTGGGGGACATACCCAGCCAAGCAACACGGCTGTCGATTTGGACGGCAATCAGCCGATTAAATTTGTCAGCTGTTCATCATGAACATTTTAAATAAAAAAAATATATTAAAAAATGTGAAGGTGAATTACATTCAACAATAGCCAAATTTCCATTTTTAAATTGCCAAAAAGTTACATTTTTGTTTTAGACAGTGTGGTTGGAGGGGTTTAGTGTGGAGGGCCTAGCCTGGAATTTGTATGTGTCATTGTAACCTACTTATCTTAAATGAGTACGCAAAGTAGTGTATTTTATTTATGTGGCAATAAACTCGTTTTTTTTTACACTCTTAAAAGAACTTGCTTATATTAAAAGTAATGTTTGCAGAATTGCTTCCTTGGCTTATGGAAATGTGTGCAATTTTGTATGTTATATATTTTATGTACTCCTGCTTCCCTTATGTTAGAAATGATTTATATTTCAACATATTTTCCAGCACTTATTATGCGTTCAAAGTATTACTTTTTCACACAAAAAACTTATGACAACCTGATAAGTAAACCCTTCTTAGGGTCCAAGTATGAGGATCAGCAGTATGGCCAGATGATCGATTGATGTATCCTTCTTAGATCTCCTTGCAGAACTCTTTGCATTGTTTGTCGGGCAGACTAGATGGGCCGAAGGGTCCTTATTTGCCGTCACTTTCTATATTTCTGTTTCTGTGTAGACATAGATGAGGTTTCCTTTAACAGAGTCTCTTTGAGAAACCACAACTAATGAAGAAACTCATAGAGAAGCAGTCCAACTTAATATATGAATTAATGTGAATCAGTTTGCCGCATGACTGCATAGTGAGGCATTAAAAGCCAATAAGCTTATGTCTACCACAGTACCAAAATGTTGTAGGGATGTGGCGTGACAATTCGTTTGATAGTGTAGGTCGGAATAAACTTGTGTCCCAAATCTTCCAATAATGAATAAAAAAAGCACTTTAAAGCATTTGCCTGTTTTCCAACGCGTTTTACAAACATGCCTTTTTAGTACTTTAATAATGAAGTGTAGTCCAACTGCATTTCACAGGATTGAGTCACTTCGGTATGAAATCCTTAAACTTTATTTAACAAAAAGGATCTCCTTTTTGTAAAGCTCAGTTCTGTTTTTTTATGGTTCATATGTTTGGCCAAATCTGGAGCTCTGGTAGAAGAAGTGTGATGATTGGGTTGTGTTATATAACAGGAGATTGTAGCTGTAATACCCACAGAAGGATATGTAAAATTAATTTGAACATGAATGAATTCATAATATTTGTGTATCTGGCTCATAAAGCATGAAAAGTATGTGTGTGCATGCATAAAACAAGAAACAGTGATTTATTAACATAACATCTCCATAGACTCCAAATGATGAGATTTTTATATAAATTTTATATTTTTACACTTTTAAGTGCTATACTTACTATATTGGGAAGCCAATGTTCTGTGTGATGGAATGGTGGTTTTAAATTTGAAGCATTGCATGCAAACTTATTTTTAAACGCTGCTTTTTAACCGAGCACATTCAATGGGAATCCACTCTGAAGTTTAACTGAAGATGAATTAGTAAGGGCTCTTTCCTAACTTTAGCTTCTAGGGTTAGACTTTGGCTAATTTAACATTGAGCTCTTTGGGATCCAGGGTACCCAGTCTTGTTTAGCTACAAGATCATGTCAAGTTGTTCTCAAGTAAATACTAGTGACAATTTTTATGATTTCACTGGAGAGTTACCACATCTGGGTCCAGCATCATTTTGGGAACTCACCTTAAAGCTTCTAATGTCTACGTCTAGCCTTGAACTCACCTGAAAGCTTCCAATGTCTACGTCTAGCCCTGAATGATGAAAACAGTTTATTCAGTCTTTAAAAAAAACATTCTGGATTATTTCACTGTGCTTGAAAGTCAGCTCAATTTCTGTTTTGTCAAAATCCTTCCAGTGAAAAAGCAAATGGAAATGAAATCTAGAGGAGTGAAGCTTCTCCCCAACAAGGACACCAACCAGAAGACATCAGTGTGTAAGTGTTTGGTATTGGTTAATTTTACTTCACACATTGCCATTACCAGATCATGCATCCTTCTCAAGACCACTTTGGTGTTTCTCATACTCCTCCTGTCCATATTATTGGGGAGGGCAGGGGATGCTTTACTATTGTCTTGTTTTCCACATTCACCAAGATATTGACAGACATAACATTAGGTAATGTATCAAGAGTTGGATACTGAATGAAGCACAGTTAACCCAGGTAGGAAAACGTTACAGTGTCAGAGGTGTGAACAAAACAATATTTAGCACAAACCTCTGGCAGATAAACTTTGGTGAATTTTAATGTAGCTTTAAATGTCAGCATTACTATCCTACCAGGATTGCATGGAGGTGGCCATCATGGATATGTCCGTCTCTTTTTCAATGTAAGATTACAAATGAAATTTCGGAGTGTTGCTCGATCGTTGTCTTTTTCCGATGAATAAGTAATGTCTTTGATAAACAGTTAACCAGATACTAATATAGAGGTGTCCATCAGTGCAAGTGAATTATAGTTCAGAGTAGTATCAGCATACAAGCACAGACTTAACTGCAGATGCATACCTACGCGTCATCTTTTCCTTGTTTACTCAAGCTTTGAGGTTGTTCTCCTGCACCTGGTGTTTTTGAAAACGCTAATTCTCTGTTTTGCGGAGATTGTTGGGTAAAGCACAGACAACAATATCCCTGTGTAAAGGACACTATGCTATATTCTTATGTCTAAGCTGGGAAAAGGTCATCTGCAAATCCCCTGGTCTTTCCAGTAGCTTGGCTGCAGTGGCAGAGCCAGGTGAGGGGCTTAGTCTGCAATTCTTGGAGGCCTTTTAATTGTGTACTTTGCAAGATGCTTAATGGTGCCAGCCAGACCTCAATAAAATAATACTGAAAAAATGCAGGGTGTGTCATATACCTTGTCACAGCACCTGTTTCAGTGAAATGCTTTATTTCAGGGAAAACAGTGCCTTAAAAAAAAACCCTCAAAAAAAAGCCAATTTCTCAGGCAATTTACCAGTATTTTAAATTTACTAATTTCAGTGGAATATAATTTAAGTAGCTTTTGTTGGAGCTGCTTCACCTAGCACATGATGGCGAAGCGTTTTACAAATGGATAGATGGACCCCAGACCCTCCTAGGTAAGGATGGGGTGACGCAGGTTGCTCTACTCTTAACAGATTTAAGATCTTGCCTGTGAGTAACTTTACCGTCTTGTGTCGTGAAAGTTTGCTCTCTAAAACCAAAGCCATTGAGTAAATGCTGCTGTTACATACAAGTAAAAGTCTGAACGTCGCTATATGCATGCATGATTCCAAAGAATCACTCATGAGTACATAAGATTCACTTCCAAGATAGGTGGACAATACTGATTTACAAAGGGGGATGCAACCCACTGGATTCTAGGACGTTTAATATGGAAACAGCACCTGACAATCGCTTCTAGCCCACTATCTTTATTTTTGTTGCAAGAAACATAAACATTCACCTATGTGTTCCGAGCCACTGTAGTATTAATAAATGTGCAAACGGTGTAAAACAGTTTAGAATAGAGTATAATCACAAAGTAAGTCACTCTGTCAAATCTAAAGACAATCCTCCACAATGTTTTGTATGTAAATGTTCCTGAACTGCCGAGCTTGCAATTTTACCACAGGGCTCTGAAAAAGTGAGAAAGAGACTTTATTAATGCAAATTATAGCAACTATATACGTTTATTGACTAAAGCAAGGTGTTGGCAGGAGAGCTGGAGTTTCAAGTTCTGGCACTAGCTATGGATTATAAAAGGCCATCCCTGGCTGAGCTGGCCCTGCACAATGCATGGTGACTTTCAAGATATTCTCTGCAATTTAATTTATGCTCTATACATGGCCAGGAAATCCATTCTGAGAGCTGGGGGCTCATTGGGGGTGAACCTTTTTAATGTAAAGTGAAGTCAGTGATATGGAGCTACAACTCTCCTGCTTTAGTGAATGAGCGCTAAGTCACTTCTAACACTTGCTTTTGAGTGTGCGATGAATAGAAGAAATTAACTTGCCCCTACCGTTCTACAAACACCGTCACAAAGCAGACACTGCAGAATCCTGAATATAATATGCCCTTCTGTATAATATGCCCTTGTGTATTTATTGAAGGAACAATGTAAATATATCATATTTTTTTATCAGGAAAATTTACACTTCAGATTATGCGGCAATTTATATTAATACGTAAGGAAAATGCCAACCTAGCTTCCTGAGTAAAAACCCCTGTTGTGGTAGTATATATTTTGAAAGCTTCAAGGTGTGATAGAAGAGATGTCCCCATCATAAAATGTGTTTTCTCAGACAGCAGCATCATATGGATCCGTGTTGTATTTGTGTGTTATAATGTAAATCTGCACTAAAACATTGGCATCTGATATACGGTATTATTAATTTAAAGTTGACACTTGGGCACAAACTAGGTTAAGAGTTGAAAAAAAGTCACCTTTATTAATTAGTAAAAATGAGCATTAACAAGCAGTAATTGCGCCATGTAGTTCAATCAACCATTAAATACTTGTAGGGTTGGAGTATTAAGGGCACATTTGATTAGGTGTAATACATGGATCACTGGTTATATCAAGAAACCCAAGAGACTATGAGAGAAGTTGGTATGAAAATATGTACAACATGCTGTAAACTACGTCTTCTATTCTGCAGGAGTCACATCTGGAGTGATGCATCTAAATAGGCAATCTCTAGTTGTTTACAGGGCAGAGGACAACTTTATCATACTGTACATGGAGCATAGAGGTCAAAGTATAAACATGAAGCTAACTTACCAGTCTGTTTGCTGCTTTTTTCTGTAATAATCGGCAAGTTTTATTTGTTCTTTAATAGTGCTATGTAACCTCAATGGATTTCACAATCCAATCTTATTCTTGAGCTTCTCTTATACGCATCCGTTTCTCAGTATTCTGAAGGTTCTTCATACTGACCTCTCATTTTTCGTTGGTTTATTTATTTTTCATTTTCAGTAAATACATCCTAGCTGTCAATCTGACCAAAAGAAAGAGAAGCAAGGCTTGAGTTATAGCAGTTTCTGTCATTACTACAGCTTGGTGGTGTCAGGAGTCATGTTAGGAATGTCTTCCCTTGTGACATTAAGAATTCATCTCTTGTCTTGATCACCTTGTCACCCATCTAGTGGTATGTGAATGAGTGCAGCTGCATACAAACTCTGTCTAATGTGATCATTGAGCGCATGCTTTCTTTGGTTTGTTATTTTAAACTTAAAATACTTCTCCATGACACAATTTGATCCCCTCATTCCACCTCCCAAAATATCTTGCCTGTCTGTACTTCTTATTGACCATTATCTACTACTTAATTCTCCTGCCCGGTCTGTTTACGTGCCCCATGTTCACCATCATGAAATACCATGTTTTTTTTATTTCAGTTTTGATCTGTATAACCTTGTTTCCTCTAACTTTCCACAAAACAGTTGTTTTTCTGTCTTTCTGTTCAATTTCCTTTTCCCCATATATACCTGAATCTTTTCTGCATTGAATTTTGTAGCTCTGTTCGATAACCCTTGGTCTTTCACATCCTCCTATCCATTTGTTTCTGTCTTCGTAATATGCACCTACCATCCATGTTCACTGCTTCGTATGCTATTCATTCATTCACTCTTGTTTCTTCGTCATGAGATTACTTTTCCTGTCTTGCAAGGTTCATCATATAAAACTTTTAAAACATTAAAGTATTAAATATTTACTTGAGCATTTCTCATTACGATGACACATTATCTCCTCAGGGCTCTGTCATGCTTCTTACTCTCTAACAATGATGCATCCCTTTGTGCAGTAATGTGGCTGAATAGGTGACCATAAACCTCTCTTTGACTTTCTTACCACTACCATCAACGCTTGATAAATGGAAACGGGTTTATTGTAGAAGATGGCAAAGGTCCATCTGCTCTTAGCTCTTGTAAAACCTCCTTGTCAAGTTGGTTCTTACATACGTGTGTGCATGGGCATATGTATGTAGGATAGTGAATATAATGAACACGAGTATCATTTACATTTTATCAGGAGTGTTATGCTTTTCTAAATAGATTTACGTTCTTCTAATTGATGTTGGCAGCAGTGGAGTTAGTACTGGTGCAGCAGATGGTTGTGAATGTTAAGGCTCCTAAAAAGGGTCAAATTTATTGATACGCCAGAGCCTTTTAGTGTTCAGTTCCATAAGAGATGCATAAAGCTGATACTCTGTTGCTCATTTATCACTGTTTCATAACACTGTCACATTTTCCCTTAAACATTTGTGTACTTTGAACTACAGATCTAAAGACCTCAACCTTTGCACCTTAAGCCTATTACTCCTCTCCGATTTAATCCTGACCTGTTACCGTAATCATATCCTATTGACCACTCTCTCTTTCCACTGTCCCCTCTTATCTGTTTACCACCTAGCCTGTATCTCCCATATTCATTATCCCCCTTCTCTATTACCATCTCTCCTGTTGTTCTCTTGTCCCACCATATCTTTTTAGGTTTTGATTTATATCTGTCTAAACTATCTTCACTTTATGTGCTTAAATGACCTCGTATACATGGGTAAAACCAGTTCTGTCATCACATTGAATGTATAATTAGCAAAGCTTTGGTAAACCAAAAGCTAAACCAATTTATGTTTTATAAATGCAATGCCTTTAATAAATAATGTAAATGGAGGAAAACAGGTATAATAAACAATAGCAATCATCATCCCCTCAAGAAGGTAATGTATCTTTTTCTTTCAAACAGCCTTACTATTTATGGTTATGTTATTTAGACTTCTTATTCTACCTTGTCCATTTTCTTTTTTCTTTTTATATATTTTTTTAAAGGAGCAGTTTGGTATACATTCATTTCATCTATCTATCTATCTATCTATTTCAAATATCTTACTATATATATATATATACACTGTGTATATATTACATAGTAACATAGTTCATAAGGTTGAAAAAAGACCAACGTCCATCAAGTTCAACCTATATACATATTGTGTCCCTACTGTGTTGATCCAGAGGAAGGCAAAAAACCCTTATGAAGCAGATGCCAATTGCCCCATACCAGGGGAAAAATTCCTTTGGACACCTGACATATACTGCTCAGGATGCCTTCAGATAAAGTAAAAACTGGTAAAGCATGTGACTTTGTAAAATGTATGTGAATCATATTGTGATAACATTTTAGTGTTTCCAGTGGCTTTGTCTGGGAGTAATTTGTGACAAACATTAGCTGAATCGCAGTCACTTGTTTCAATTATGCGCATGGATATGGGTGAACAAAAGCAATTAATAATATATATATATTTGTATAATTGGTTACAGTACAAAGTAGTGTTTTAGCGCTAATGAAAATGTGTATTTTTTTTTGTTGTTTTTCGCTTCAAGTTTATTTTTCATATTGGTCCCATTGACGATTCACATGTTTCATATTAAGCAATCCCAGTAATGTTTCCAGATAATGGAAACATCTGTACACCTCTCTATATGTTCTCTCCTTACACTGTACTGGTGGTGTGCGTGTGTGCTTTTTTGTGTGTGCGCGCAGAGAGCACTTATGATGTCATATTAAATCTTCATCAAATACAAGGTCATCTGACCTGGTTTGTGGGATATGCATAATAGCACATGATCATAGCCTGTGCCCAGTGCATTTTACCCTGATTCTAGGGTGGCACGCTACCCACACGCTCATGCTGACACTTCTTATTTTTCATTTATTTTGTGTACAGGGTACAAGCTAAACCTTTGGGCTCTGCAGAGCCAACTTAATCTTGTTTTTACTTGCCCTGCGGGGGCAGTGTTATTGCAGCGAAATATGTACCTATGTGGATTTTTTTTTAAATGAAATGCAGTTTCACTGCAGAAATGTTAAGCTGTTACTTTGAATATAAATATAAGTAATCAGAAATGCCATTTCCAATTGATGAATGTATATAAATGTAATTTTTGGCAGTAGGGAGGTTAATCATATCCATTCAGTTGCTTGTGAATAAATCATGCCGAATCCTAAAAACAAAATTGCAGTAATTGTATACTATATGTGTTTGCATTATCAAGCAGTGTCACGATTCCACGTAGTGATGTGCAGAGTGATTCCTCTGTGTATACTCTCTCTTTTGCATTTTAGTAACTCAGGTGGGTGTGTACCAAGGACACAACATGTGTCCCGACCCAGGAATTCCGGAACAAGGAAAAAGAATAGGTTCTGATTTCAGGTGAGAAGCCCTTTTCCTCTCTTTCCATATTCAATCCCCTTCCAGCAGCCTAAAGATTCTCCATAATCAGAGAAGACTGTCTGGTTTCATCCTCTAAAAACAATACAAACCTTACTTTCCAGCAGACTAAATCCTTCAATTTCAAAGGATATGTGATAATGCTATAATTATAAGAAGATGTGTACACAGACTTTCTAAAGGATATAGATCTTGCCTCTAAATTAGTTCTGGTAGAGCATTTTCTTCCATTGGGATGCTGTAATATGGCTTGACCATATCATATGGTATTTTTTTGAAAAAAATAAAAATCTCTACTCATCTCACAAATAATAATTTTCAAATATAATTGTGGAAAATGTAAGAAACAAAACAAAAAAAGCCAATCCTCTCTTTTTCCACGAAAGCTACTTTCCGTATTTAAATATTGTTCTCTTCTTGAGATTCGAAGCTTAGGTGCTACAGGCATAATAAATGCATAATTTCATCATTGAAAACTAGAATAGGTCGGAGGGCAAATATTTTGTAATAATTTCAGTCACAAGGGAAGAATAATTCATTTCTTTCTATATTTCAATGTATTCATAAATCATTGCATTTTTCTGCAATGCCGTATGGACGTAATAACATAAATATTCTATCTGTTGTATTTTTAATAGTTCAACAGCAGGACACATAGATTTAGTGTTTTATGGATAAGTCTAACTAAGATGATCCCTTAAAGTGCTAATATACTCAATATTAATTTTTTTGAGTTATGATTGAACTGTGAAATAATTTAAATTTTAACAATTTCTAATGTTTTATAATGAAGCAGTCATTTGTTACAAAGAAAGATTCAATTAACGTAGAAAGTAACCTTTGACGTTCGCATACGAACAGGAATGATCTTTTCTTCTGTCAAACGCGGCTTGAAGTGTATTGCTCAACTGTCCTCTTTCTCATGTGGAATCGTCAAACCTTTTTTTTTAATTGCCATAGCTAATGATAATACAATAAATCATTTGAGTTCAAACTATATTGGATATCAATACTGCACATTATGTTGCGTTTATGAAGAGATGGGTTGATGTTTATCTTTTCAACACAGAAGATCAAATTCAGAAAACTCTCAAAAAAGCTAGTTCATCCATGTTATAACAGGTCAGCAGAGGCGGTATATGATATATATTTTCTGTGGGGAAAAAAAAGTGTTGTAGTATGAGCGAAGTGGAGGTAATAAAGGAAGGGGCGAAGGTTGGGTGGCTTGTTTCTTCTCTTACGGATAACATGCCATTATTTGCACTGTACCATTTGTTCTTGGCAAGGTCTTTTATACTCTGTTTACGTGTTGTCGTCCTGCCAGGCTAGGCTTCAGCATCCAGTTCATGTGTAATGATGGGTATGATCTACAAGGTTCCAAGAGCATCAGTTGCGTGAAAATGAGTGCCACGCTTGTTGCATGGAGCGACCACCGACCTGTATGCCGAGGTAACAATCATTTAAATACAGTTCTCAATAATTAACACTCTCTAGAAACCTGTTCAGCATTTGAGTCATTTGTTCATCATCCTCTCTTCTGTTATTCGGGTACTTCAAGCATAATTTTAGTTTATATTGATGTTGAAAAAGCCTAGCCTTCAAGCTCCTCGGGCAGCTTCCATATAGGATGTCTCTAATGAAATCTAAACAGTATAGTGGGTGGTTTGTTCTACCAACATCGCTGCTTCCTCGGCACTCTTGCTGTATAGCCACCTTTAACTCCCACATTGCTGATGTTCTGCATATTTCGGTTTCTTGCTAATTTGTGTTATCGTGCAGATCTCCACAAGGAGATAGCGTGTCTTCCAAGCTATATGGTTCCATTTGAGCCTGCAGTGACCTGCACTGTCTATGGCTCAGTTAATGATATCTGGGAATTGGAGTATATGTGCACCAGGGAGCAGCAGGGAGACCTAAGCTATGATCTTGAGTCCAGAGAGGATTAACTGTTAGTTGCTTTTAGTGTGCTGTATGTCTATGTGCTTCCATCAAGCAGAAGGTCACTCTAATTATTTTTCGTTCGTAGCCGAGAAATGCACCAATGGATTTACTGCATTATAATTTCTCCTCATTCCCCATCCAACACGATGCAGCTTTTATTCTTAAATACTAATATTTTACATTTTAAATGTATATAATAAAATTTTAAACAAACTAATAATGGCAACCTTATTTGTTGAGGCTAGTTTTCCTGATGCCATGTCTCAGTACACAAGGTAATGCTAACAGAGCATCAAAGGCAAGATTAGCCAGAAATGGCATATGTTGAATATTTTTTAAAACTATTTTACTGTTGTAAAGAAATCAGTGTTTTAAAGTTGATACTGCTATTGGCTGACAAAGAGGGTACAAAATGCAGGCTTTTAAGACATTATGGTTCCTTCCTTATGCATGTCTCAAAGTAATTAGTATAGTAGTTTCTTAAAATTTGTGTTTCTTGCTAAAACAGTGCCAATTTCACTTTTAATAATTCATTGTAAAGGAACTGTTTTGATGTGGTGCTCCATGAGGCAAATTGACTAATTAAAGGTTAATATGGATATGGCTGAACCAAAAAGTATCATTAAGGATTAATACGGAGCGCATCAATATAACTGATCCAAATTTGCTGAAGGCACTGCTTTCCTGAGCTTCACGAACACCCACAGGTAACCTCTTTAGGTCAGCAGATAAAATACACCTAAAGCAATGAATTGCTTTAAGAAATGGAATCTTAAATAGAATGTTCCATTACGAAGGATGTTTCTATTTAATTTATACTTGATACCACTAAAACATTTACATTAGTAAAAAAAAAATGTTTTCGATCAATATCATATTGTATAAAAGTATCTGGTTGATGGTTTTCTTTGGATCTGTTTATTTTCTTCAACTTGCTATGAAGAACCATTTTAATTTAATTTGACTTTAATGACTTGTAGGAACTGTAACCTGGGTTTATTAAGTATATATAAATATATATATATATATATATATATACTTGATTCTTTGACCTTGTTGCTAAAATCCATGCCTATACAGGAGCAGATACATAAACTGTTGATTTTCCACAAAGTGAAAGCTATCCTGGAATAGTTAGACGGCTAGTATAAAAAGCACTTTATTGTCATCAGCCATCTCTTTTACAGATCCATAACTTGTATTATAGTTGTTACTGAACTAAATATACATTTGTCACCAGAGACCGTGACTTAAATCTGGACATACTTAATCCATTTTCCCTACAGGGGGTGATGTCAGATTAGAACACTATTCCCACCGTGTTCCAAGAAGTGTAACATAATATGTTATGGTTCCTCTACAAAACTGTGTTGCGGGATCTCCCTCTCCCCCCTGATCCATCCTATTGTGGATCTGAATGCTCATCTCTCTGAATATGTGTGAAATCTAAACTCAGTTATGTGCCGTCATTCATATTATGGGGCTAGTCTATTACAGTTCTACACTGCATTTATAAACATTTAGCAGATTCCAAAAGCCTAATACATAAATTACCAAGTGTACCTGGTTATACATAATTACAGAATTAATTAGCAGTAGATGTCATGAAGAAACTTTTAGGGGCCTCCTACAACCTGCCCCCCTGAACCACATACATGTTCCACCCATACATGTTCCACCCATACATGTTCCACCAGAGCCTGAAAGAGTTGAGGGACACCCTTGTGAAGCTTGAGGCACGTGTCATAAAAATGTAGCAATGCGTCTGTCAATCCGCCAGGCATGAGGTGGAGGGGGGAGCGTGGCGGTAGAGAGGGAGCTTTAGCATTACATTAAACAGTGGAGCAGGACGTGCCTGGCTCGGGCATGATGGATTGCAGAGGTTCTGTAAATTGAATGGCAAATAATTGTCACTGCCTTTTGTACAGTAATGAATGACTTCCCTCCTCTCACTCTCCCCCATACAGTCTTGTCACAAGGTCACTTAGAAACAAGTTAACCCTCTGCTCTCCCTTCCAGAAAAGCTGGCACTTGGGCACCAAGCCTGTCAGGTGATTTCGTGCAACACGATGGCTCGGCCCTTCTTAATTAACATTCCTACTCATCAATGTGATTCCTCGGTGCGGCATCATCTTGTTTTACTGCCGCAATGTCCTAGCAACACTTGTTATTCAACGCCACTCACTCGCCACGAACCCTTTCTGTATGCAGGGAGGTGTAGGGGGAAAAAAACTGTCATCCATAGCTAAAAACAGTAAAGGACCACAGATCGGTTTGCTGCCCAGTCTTTTGTAAGAGCTTCGGTACAGTACAGCCCTGCATAAGCTTTTCACTGCCAAACATACAGGCACTGTGAACGTCGGACAATGCAGTGTTCGTATTCCTAAATGCTAGGGAAATGGGGGCACATGATCACATACGTCCTGCATTTGCCTGGGCTCTGTGTCTACGTCCTGTATAAAGAGCCAATGTAACAACCAACTTATGCTGGTCATCTAATGACTCTTGACCTCCAGAGAATCTTTGGGTAGCTTCTTTAGGAATATTACATCAGGAACGAAGTGTCAAGCATCTGTGCTTTATTGTGCTACGGTTAGTTAGGGTATTGGTCTTCAGATCCACCGTTCTTTGTCTCCACACACAGCAGACAACATGGCAATTATTGGTTTTATATATACCTGCTCATTAAAGTCATACGAAAAACCTAGATTAGACTAGAGATTCTATGTCTGCAGTCGGCAGGCACGGATATGTGTTTTGCGTGTGGCTGTCCTTGTCATATAATAGACCTCTTTGCTTTTTTTCCTCACAGCGCGAATGTGCAATGCTCATTTACGGGGACCTTCTGGGGTCATCACTTCCCCTAATTTCCCAGTCCAGTATGATAGTAACGCACACTGTGTGTGGGTGATTACAGCACTAAACCCTTCCAAGGTAAGATCCATTTCTCCTCATCAAACAGCACTATCGCATTGGAATGCCTCATCCGTATGAAATAGGTCCTTTCTTGCCGCAACACTGAGTATTCATTCTCTATCACCACGTATAATGACTTTATTTACATCCATGTCATTTATATACCTCATTAAGAAAATAGTTTCAATTAAAGCCCCGTAGTTTTAATGGTTGCTTAAAAAACACCATTATGATAAACCTCTTTAGAAGCGCTGCCTGTATTACTATTAGAAATGTCTCATCTCTAGCTGTATCGCCGTATACGGAATTGTTTGGAATAATTAACATGCAGCCGTGGTACAATTAAGGCTAGCGATATTTCTGTCCGTGCACAGCTAGCATCAGAACACAGTTTCCTTGTAACGAAAAGGGCGGAGGTGCCGGACCCACACACCAGGCCTCGGCGTGCTTCCCAATTGCCGACAGTAATATACAAATGTTTGATCGTCTGCAGAAGGAAAACTCTGCGGGAATCCAAATCATGGTTCTCATAAAGTTACATAATGTAGAAGGCACAAACCTTAACCTGTTCAGCACTTGGGTGGTGAGCAATGCCCTACAAGGTATTTAGTCGCTCAAGCCACTAAATAGTTAAACTGCGGTTAGAATATCTGGTATAGCTATTGTTGCCTAAATGGTTGAACGCCTACCAAGCAAACATTCTAAGCTCTACAAAAGAGGCAGGGGCATTAAAAAGGAGAGAGGGTTTTAAAAAAATAGTAAAGAGATTATTCTTTACAACAATAAAGAGAGATTGTCCCTCCTGAACAGGGATACTTGGCAGATTGATGAAAGAGTGGAAGCTTTTTGGGAGAACAGGTGACTGATGGATGTATTAGAAATGATGTCGGGACATTTTCATATAATTCTGTCTCCTATCATGTGCCCAAACCATCATCCAATAACACACAAACGGTCTGTGTACCTGTACAAGGGTGCACATCACTAGCAGCGATCTTTAAGCGAAGGGGAGCATTTGTTCCACATAAATTAAGAACGCCAAACTATGTAAGATGTGGAATGCTCTGGCAGCGTCTCTCTCTCTCTCTATATATATATATATATTATATATATATATCGCTAATTGATCAGCGGTCCCCTCTTGCTGAGCTGTTGCTGATTAAGTTGAACTGCTGTTGGTACATGATGTCTGCCTTTTTGAGATGGTCTGTCGGGAGCAGCAGGAGAGATAATAACCTCATTATTGTGAGATGTCACAAGGTTGTATGAGACACGTGTGAATAATGGCCATTGCAGATGAAGTCAAGTCTTGCTTTGTGACGTGTTAGCAGAGCAGCGTTGCTCATCCTTTCAGTAAGGCAGAGGTTAATTAAGTGCTGTACGTAGGCTGTGTCTAATGTGTATTTTTAACACGTGTGCTGCCATAGGCACATGGTAATTAGCATAACCTTAATGTTGAAATGTCCCTTTATAATATCCAAAATGTTGGCAACCATTCATCTATCCTCCAAAAAGAACCCCCTCCTTATTCTGGCATCAATCTACTTAACCATATTTCTTTAAATATTTGTTTTATCTCTTCCCTCATGTACCTTTAATACGTTTCACTCCTGTGCTTTTATTTTCTCCACCTATATGTGCTGTATTCCTATCCTGTCCCTCCATTGTTTCTGACATTCTTCTTTATAGAATCCCATCCCCCCCCTCCCCATGTTGTAAACCTCTTTTCTCCCCACCTTCATCTATTTAAACTTAACCTATTGTTTATCGCATTTTTCGTTCTCTTTCCTCTGTGTTCCTTCTTCCATTACCTCTGCCAGTCTCCAATAGTTTCTTTCTCCCATCTCCCGCTCCCTTTTTCTTTCTGGTCTCTCTCTCTCTCTATCTGTCTTGACACCCTCCCATTCCCATAATTCATCCTCACTTTAACTTACTTCTGAATATTATCCCATTTATAAATAAAAAGGTTAAACCAGGCCCCTCTACATAGCTAAAAAGGATAATAAAAAATACAATAATTAAAAAAGCACCGTAATTATATTTAATCAAAACCTTTGATATCTGGGGATGAACTATGCCAAAATGTAAAATGGCTTCATGAGCTGTTCATTAGGACTGGCTGTCAGACGCTAGCTGGGAGACCGTGACAGGAATGCACAATATTCTCTCATTTATTATTGTTATATCTAACGTATTTTATTGCCTGATCATCATGGAAAAGTCACTCTTTGGGAAGGGTTTGTTTTTTTCTGATGCCGCTGACATGCGACATGTCAAGATTTAGATTTTAGAGTCAGGCATGCAACCAGAGTGATACATCCGTGTATTTATAGTCCAATACTGACTTCAAACTTCAATCCATATCATTTTTATTTATCATTGCTAAGAAATCAACAGTAGTCAGAAAATGGGTTCCAACCAACTCCAGAGATTTAGATAGACCAGCCATTGTGCAAACCTACTACACTGTGATATAATTCTATATAATTCTAGATTTCTGTACATCTGCCAGGGTATATATAATCATTGTTATCACTGTGCATAGAAGGTAGAAGACATCACTTTGTCATCCTTTTGGGAAAGGTTCTGTCGGTTTGTACCACATTCTGGATCAGCTAAGGTTTAAGCAGACACTCTTCGCCATTGGTGACCAAAGTGAAGTTATAACCATAAAACACAACCTTTTGCTCCTTTTATGTACGTATGCACCCTCTGAATAAATTACATTTATGTGGATTCTGCTATACAATGTATGGTCCTTGCCAAGATTTGGCCATTGTTAAGCGCATGCGGTTTTTAAGGAAATATCATTCCTTTTTGTATTTTGTTGCTCTCACTCGTCTGATGAAGGCAGACCATGGTTACCATAGTGTTCTTCTTGCAGTTTATTCATTTTGGTAAACATAGCCCTCCAATAATGACTCCAGATTTAAAATATTTTATCTAGCACCCATCTTATAATGAGAATACCAGCCCCCCCCCATCACCCTGGAGAACATGTTAACTGACAATAACACACTACATCTAAACCTCTAATTGTTTAACTTTTAGTTTCTGTTAAACTTAAAGCTACAATACAGCTATTGTCAATAGGAAACACAAGATTTTTTTTTTCTTTCCACATGTACAGTTTTCTTTCTATGTAATTATATTCTAGTGTTCAAGCTGTCATCCCGTGCATTTTTTATTTCCTTCACCACTGTGTTAGATCTCTGGGTGTGCTTTTACCTGAAATGCCCTGTTTCTGACTGACTGTTCACTGAACAAGCGAAGTCAGGATCAGGAAGGGATGGGAGGTAGGTTTTAGGGTAGCGCCGCTTGCGGAAAAGCGCTATACATAAAGAAAACCGTATCTAAGAAAAATTGAAGCGAAGTAATACAGCTTCCATCGTATAGGAATTTTGCATGTAAAAGGCTAAGAATACATATGGCAACCCTGTTTGCCTTCTGTTGCCCTTAGATGGCATCACAGAAAAAGGGGTGGTTCCTTTTGCAATAAACAAACTTTATTTAGAGATTTCAGTGCCTGAAGGATGCACAGCATTAGAAGACCTTTTGAACACCATTAAATTAATTATGAAAACCAAAATAGTACCACATCCAGTCTTCTTGCCATCCTATTTTTACTGTGGGGTCTACACTGTGGATATATTAAAGATGATTTCTTAGAAAAAAAAAAAAGCACATAGCACCTTTACAAATTGTGCCAGTTTAATCTCCAGGAAAATATTTTTTTTGGGGGGAAGGGGTCTGCCACTGTACAAGAAAAGTCACAGTGTTGTCAAAAAACATGATAGATCTGCAGTTTTTTACAGCACAGAGTGGCAAACAAGTCAGTTTGGGGAGATAACATTTAATTTCACAATCTATGATCTTGTTGCAGATGAACCCTGGCCCATCATAAAGCAGTTTATGGTGTGGCATGAGAATTTCCACTCACCAGTACTCATCACAGCTCACCGCTTAGTGAATGGGCCTCTCTGTAAATATATAGGGTGAAATGGTTATTTTGAAGGGTTCCCCTCACTATAACAGTAAGTGGTATATTGAGCATTGCATCCTGGGTGGGACACATTCATTTCAAGTGCTTGTACCATTTTGAAGGGAACGGAAGAGAGAGAAGTAACATCCTAATATTATTATTGTTATTTAATTTCTTTTTTTACATAGTGCCATCATATTCTGTAGCGCTAATATTGGCCTAAAAGGGCATGTGCCTTACATCCAGCAGTTCTTAAATGTTAAAGGTATATCTGATGAATTGCTTGTGTGCTTTAGATCCGGATAGTTCCATAACCATGAAATGAATCATTCTGTTTTTAACTGAATCACTGAACCTGAACTGACATTATCTTGTGATGGTCATTTCAGTCTATGACAGCATCGCACAAACCGCATCCTTAAAAGAAAGAGCGATGCTGGATATATATTGCTGCAGTGCTGTGAAGTCCTTGAGGTTTGTTGTCCTGGTGTCTTCAAGCCAGGGGAGAGCAGACACCTTCTCGCCTGGAGGGGGTAAAGCCAGGTGGCCCTCTCCCCATAACTAATTTATGCACCGGCACACATATTTACACACTCTTCCCCTAATACTGGGGCGTCCAACCTGCGGCCCTCCAGCTGCTACAGGACTACATCTCCCATAATGCTCTTTCGGCTAAGGGGCTGGCTGAGGAGTATGGGAGATGTAGTTCCGCAGCAGCTGGGGGGCCGCACGTTGGACGCCCCTGCCCTAATACATACATGTACACGGAAAGCTAACATACAATCATGCCAACACATACTTACACACACACACTCATCCTATCATACAATCTTTCTAACACACATCTATACTAACACAGACATGCTTACGCTAACACACATGCTTACACAAACATGCTTACACATATACACTCATACTAACACACACACATTCATGCCAACACTCGTATAAACATTCATTCTAGCACACACGGTTACACATACATACATCCACACACACACACACTGACAGACACCCACTCCCATAGCCCCTTACCTTGCCCGTAGCCTTCTTTCTTTTACTATAGGACCACATAATATTGCACTGCATGATGCATCCCCTCCAATAATATTAAAAATGAGTGCCACAATGAAGAGCCCATTTTATACCTCACAGTAAGTTTGATCTCGTCGCCATAACTCCCTGTTTGATGATTAACCTTCATTAATGAATTTGCCCCTTTACCTCAAAAACAATAGGAACGTTTTATACTTGCAGCGCTGGAATTAGGTCAATTCAAATCTAATTTTAGGTAATTATACCAGAGTTGTTATTAGTCAAACACTGGTTTTCATTGTATAATATGAAAATACTTTTCAACATTTTCTATGTGATCATTCAATGCATTTAGAATTGCAGTTTGTGTTTTGTTGTTTTCTTTAGGTTTTATAGCTTGTTACTATATAGGTTAAACTTCGTAAGTATGCGTTTCATGGTAAATCCCAGTTTCTGTTCCTGGAAGCGTGAGGATAATTATGGAACTCCTATAAAACGGGTGAACTTTTTCAGACACTTATAGTGCAGCTGTTGGATAAAATGACCAGTGACGACTGACAGTAATCAGCTATCAACGGATAGACCTTTCCTTTAAGTGTCCCGAAGGACCAATATCTTGCATTTAATATCTGTGCAGGCTTCCACGACACTAAATTATTTCCATTACACAGTTTTCTGTCTTTTAAGGAGGCTGATGGGAGCAAAAAAAATAACGATCTCTTAGCTTCAATCTACCATCTTACCGCAATTAAACAAAATTCTAATTGCAAATTTGATTTAAGCCTTGTGACCAATTAAGTATAAAACATGACTAACATTATAAATGTAGCGATAGTACGTTAAAATGCACTTTTCTAGAAGTTGGATTTAAGAATTTCAGAAACATTCTCTCCCATAGATTAAATTGCAGATAATGAACTACTGGTTGCTCCGGTATATAAGGGTGATGATTAAATCGACCATGTCTCCACTTGCCTGCGTTACATTGTTAACTTGGTATTTAAACTGTGATCAAATGTGTCAAAATGACTAAATGAGTCTGGCTATATCTAAGGACCGGAATGTATGATCGGTTAGGGGTTATCCACAAAGCAGGGTAACAACCAAATACAAAGCAGCAGCTTTACTTATACTACATGTGTCGTAACGCACCATCACCTATTTGCTATCTGATGAATAATAATATTATTAATAATATTACTGGAAGCCCATGCATAGGCTGTCATGGATCTACATCATAGAACTCAAAAGGGGAACGCAAACTTTAATGTGTCAAAAAAACGAATCATCTTGTTCTATTCTAATTAATTAGCTGTAACTACCTATCTGCTCTTAAACGATTGGATTATTCTCTTGGGTGTGCCGGTGATTTTGGAAGAATTAATGAACACAGAATGAAACTTCTGTGTTTATTTAAGCAATAATACTTAATACGGGAGGGATATTAAAAGTATCAGTTAATAAGCGCTGCGTAAATTGTTGGCGCTGTATAAAAAAAGATAATAATTTACAAAAATAATGATAATTTTATGTTCTAGCTACTAACCCGCCACACTACAGATGTGACATGGCTTGCTGGGAGTACTTTTAATAGCATTATATCTTAACCGCCTCTCTATTGGTCACTTGGGTGTAATATGCAGCTCCAAATATATTTCTTTTCCACTGCTTCCGCTTCATAGAAATGTATTTATATCCCTATGATGCATCCCTTTGATAAATCCAACATGGTATATGTGATGAAAGTCTACTTATGGGGGGTGCAATCAAAGGAACTATCTTAGAGTTGTTTCGAGGCAGTGTATTTGAAATTAATTGTGGTAATTATTGTGCTTGTTGTTCTTGCATACTTATCCATTCTTTAACACCAGCGTTAGTGTCCTTTGGCAGTCACATACAAAGGTTCTCCTAGGGCCAAAACTATTACTACAAGTAAGCCATTGCCCTACTTGGCAGCCATGGTACTTGTGAAAATTGCATGAATTCTCTCCATAATTTGGACTAGACAGGGCACTGCAAATCTTCTGGAAATAAAGTTAATTAACATTATTGAATAATTTAAATATTTTTGAAGAACTCAATTGCACACGTACATATATTATAGATGATAATCAACTCAAGTATTATCATCATCTGAATTACTTGTCTTATAACTGGTATATACTTATTCTAATTATTATTAAAAAAAATGTGTAATCAAAGAAGATTAATTCTTAAAAAAGTTCATTTGTTTCCAATAATAAATATATCAATACAAAGCATGAAGAAGGCATATATGAAAACATGAAAACAGTAACTTGTGGTCTGATGGAAGGCTTGCTCCAGGAGGGATCCTATGAATGAGTTCGCAGTGACAATGCCACGCACGTTTAACCAGTCCTCATGTCCCCTGCTTTCGTGGTAGCTTTCTTTTCAGTGCTTTGACATGTAGGGGAGTAAACCCCCCCCACCCACATTTCTAGTTGATGAAGCATTATTAGCACCCGAAGAATAAATGGGCCCTGGAATCTAATTATTATTTATTGATTCATAAAGCGCCATGATATTCCTCAGCGCTGTACAATGGGTAAACAGGACGTAAGACATAGTACATAACAATTTTCACTTACAGAAACAAAAGGTAGATTATTTAGATTATACAATCTAAATTAAGTGAAATGATTAAATTAAGTGATTTTTTTTCACCCAGGCGACTACTTTAGGCATGAATCTGGTCCTAATAATCCCACTAGCAGCCTGGACATCAGCACATGCAGCGATAGTGATACTGCTTCATCAGTAAACGGTGTAATCAAAGCCCTGTTAAGCGACTTGAGAGCCCAATAGGAAAGTTGCCAGCCATATGCAGGCACAAATCAACTGCACAAATCAAAGAAAGCACAAAGGGACAAAGCTAGTTCAGAGTCAAAGTCCACATCACGTGTCAAATCAAAATAACAAGCAGCACTGTCATAAGCCACTTGATACAAGTATGGCCAGGAACACAATGCACCTGCAAGGAGCATGAATAGGTCAATATAGGCCCATGATCACACAATGAGGCAGAGGCAACCATCCATCCAATGTCAATGGGGAGATAGAGAGACACCAGCAACCCTGCTGGCGTAATGGCTAGACAAAGTAGAGGTGAAAAGGTTAAGGTTACATATTGCCTCATTGTGCGATGGCCCCAATGTCTTCTGTAAAACACTGTTAACGTGTTTGCTTTCTCCTTCACAAGATGGCGTCTAAACTTTATTTACTCTTCTGTTACCAACATGAGCTTATTATAGATCTGCTGTTTAGCATGCTGGACTTATGACCCAAGCAGTCTTGCAATTACTTGAACATTGCCCTTTAGATTGTCCATATTTAACCTGAACAATGGACAAAATCATTGTGGCAAACACTTTATGTATACAGGACCAATATGGCAGTACATGCTTGGTTCATTTATTAGTACATGACACATCTGATTCTAGCAATTCATTAACTGCACTGCGAATGTGTGTCAGTCCAGTCAATAGGAAGCCAATTGGAATAATATATATATATGGTCATCAGGAAGTGTATGCTCATAGAGGTAGAAAATGTACCTTTATCTTAAAATCTCCATTTGTGGTTATATTGGACCCTTTTTACATTTCGGAATAAAACTTTTTGTTACATGTATACAGTATAAACAGATGTTTTCTGTCTATGCTGTGATAACTGAAATGCAATTTTTTCTTTTTTTCTCTATGCACCAAAAAATGCCTTTTCATTTTATCGCAGGCCTAAGACTCTCAGTAATACTTCCTTTTTCTGCTTTTACATAATTACACATGTTTTTCTTGGTTAGGATGTATACGCTTCTTCCTTTATTACAATTCTTATCAATTTATTTAAAAAGTACTGGTATATCCCGGTTCTGCTTCTCGGTTCATTGGGTTTTAGTAACATAGTTTGTTGCAGACTGGTCCTCATGGTTCTGGCCATATTTCGGGAAGTAGAAGTCTTTCATGTTACTTGTGTGCAAGGAAGGTGTTGGAAGAAAACGCAGTCACTTCATTCTACTGCCCCCACCATGCAAGCCATTCAGTTAATTAAATAGAGAATGTGACGAAAGTGTGTCAGGCCTTGAGATATTGTTGTTCAGTTAATGGAGGTAGATCTTTTACTACCTCCCTCTACTCTATATATAGTAGTGTTGCAAGTGAACATTTGTATTGTGGTGGGTTTCTTCTGCTTTCTCATCAAGCATGTGACCCTCTTTACACCCTGTGATTATCTTCAATCTGTAAATCTGTAATATAACCGATATAATCTGTGTGCCTCATATGTGTCATCCATCTTGGACTTCTGTAAAGGTCATCCTCAGACAGTTTAAAAAGAATAACGGAATAAAGCCTCCAGACCTTTAATGGAGATAAGGGCTACTCCGTTGACCCATATTATAAACTCATCAAATGTGAAGGTCACCAAGCTTACAAATCAGAGAAGTCACAAAGAGGGTACAAGAACCATTTGGCTACATTGTTGGCCGTCCATTGCCTAGAATCTTTGTGCTACCCTATCAAAGGGTTAATATTTTAATCTGTCTTGAGGCCATTGTTACCAAGCATAAGAGTTGTGTGAAAGTGGCCAGTGCTACTAACAGTGGCTCTTCAATTTAATGCCCCTCTATAAAAATGGTTAGCTATGGCAAAACTGTAGATGTATAAAACTAACATAAAGAACAAATAACAAACATGAAAACTGAAGTCAGGACATGAGGCTGCAAATTGAAAGAAAACCCTTCATAAAACAAAAAAGCAAAGAATAAATGGAATGGAACATACTGTTAAGCTTTCAGAATCAGTGCTAAAACATGAGAGCGATAAAAGCTGTTTGTGTTCTGCAGCTATGGGTTGTTTTGGGTGTATCTGACACTTTAAGTAAGCATTTTAGCATTTTAGTATTATAAGATGTTTTTTAGGGCTGATGGCAAATGGGAGTTGACCAAAATTAATCTGGATGGCATACTCATCAGATCAGCGACAAAAATTACTGAAGTTTATCTAATTGTCATGGTTCTGGGCAGATACCTCGAGGATGTGATAAATCTATCACGTGCAAATACAAGTAGCGTTATTACAAGAATAGCAACACTTCTATAGCTTGCAATGGCGGACATAAGTTTTAAAAAATGATATATTTCACCAGATATATTAACCGATATAATATTTCAGATTTTTTTTGTGATAGATTTATCTCCAGCACTGGATCCAACCCCTTGGTCTTATTCGCTGTTTTATATGTACTGACATCAGTCTGTGTCCCCTTAGGTGATAAAGCTTATGTTTGAAGAGTTCGAGCTGGAGAGAGGGTATGACACTCTAACAGTGGGAGATGGCGGAAAAGTCGGGGACCAAAAGACTGTACTCTACGTGTAAGTATAATCCACAACACTTCTTTAACTCAATTCAGCAAAGGAAAACGCATTCTACGCATGGATGAATGTCAAGAAAAATGTTGGCACCTTCAATTTATTTTTTTGCTGGGAAAGCATAATTATCATGTGACAGAAAAATAAGCAATGAGGGGTCATTTCCATAGAAACTGAAACTGTTTCTATGTTCTTATACATTCAGAGGAAGGAATAAAATCACAGAGCTGGTATGGTTTATTTGCCAGTGTGATTGATGTTTTATTTTAGCGGAAGAACACATTGAAACATTGCTTATCTCCCAATGAGTATGATTTACCTTTGTTTTGCTGATTATATTACTAACTATGTTCATTAATCGGCAATACAACCACAAATACACACTAGTATAGAGCTTATTCACTAAAGAGGGAGTATACAGCAGAGATTAAAATTTGAACTCCATATCACTATCCATTATGAAGGGCCAGTTCCAGTGAGCTAACCCTGCAAGAAGTTCTGAGCTCAGTAAGTACTCACCAAGCATCTTGGCGTTTCTGCAAATTATCGTGAGTTGAGTTCCGATTGGTTCCCAAAATGTGTTCTTCTTGGGGAAAATTCAATTTGCCCGAACTGACAACTGAATTAAAGCTCGAAACGATGATTTATTGAGACTCACAGGGGCTTAAGTTGTAGAGTGATCCAGTGAAATTGTCTCATGAAAAGGGCCAGGATTGCTGTTCAATCGGAATAGTGAACATCCCAAAAGGAAAATGTTCTTCTCGGCAATATTCTTGGACAAACTCAGGTCTTAGTTAGTAGACCCTACTGAGCAATTTGTTTATTCCGAGCTGTGTGGTATTAATAAAAAAAATGGTTTAGAGTTAAGGTTTCCCATCTTTACTTTATATACAGTATCCATATGTGATATATGCGTCACATAACATACAGCTATGATGTCACCAGCAGAGTTGTCTACTAAAGTAATTTTTAACTCTCCATGCTTAAAAAAACATATTTTCTCACTCATAAGTGATGCTTTCACAAGAACGTTCATTACATTCTGCATTTACTTTGCTGTCGTTGAAGGTGTTACATGGGATGTATAATTAGTAGTGCAGACGTATGTATTATAGAGTGAATGTATGAAAATATATATTTATATATATATAAATATATATATAAAATGGTACATGCCACATATACACATACAACCCTAGTTAGTGTGCAAAACGTTTACAGTGAAGCATGTGCAATGCAGAAACTGTATCATTATCATATTAAAATCTTACTTATATGCCAATATCATTTTTCTTTTGCAACAAGATTAGCAATGAATGGAACATGATTTCTTACTGCTCCAGAGCCCAATGTTTAAAAGTTTGAAGCTACCTGGGAACACTTTGCGCCACTGCATTTGTTTTAATAATTGATAGTGTATTCATTATTTAAAGTACAGAACGTGGTATTGCCAACATACGTTCCATTCAAATCAGATGCATCTGTTGAATTTTGGATTATTCACCTGGAATGTAAGAGGCAATATTTAACAAATGATGCAAGATGTTACACAAGGGGGAAAAAAACATTATGCGTTGTTGGTCCGTAATGGTCTTATTCTATCAACAACTGTTGTAGCAATATTAAATGGAACTTTAACTATTAATAAGTATGCACAGATGCCCAAAAATAATGTAAGGAAATATGTTAAAGAGGGCTGTGCGGGGATTTTAAAAAAAATAGCATATTCGAATATTAATAGACATATTTCTCGAATGGAAATGCCTTAATATTAATGTGGTAGGGAGGGTATGCCATCCATTTAGTTCAGTAGTATTGAATGTCCATATGGGAAACATAGACTTTACCTAGGAAAAGCACAGTATGGGAAACCAGCAGAAGGTCAATAGTCCTGCTCGCCTACTTTGTTTAAAAAAAAAAAAAGTTATTTTTGTTTTATTATAATAGTTAAAAAAAATATATAATGGAAATCAGATCAAAGCATCCATAAAGAGCAGTTTTAGAGCAAAGTTCTTTAAAAAGGTGCAATCACCATGCAAACCAGTGACTATATATATATATATATATATATATATATATATGGCCTGTGGGCTGGGGTGGCGAAAGCTTAGAAACCATCCGTAGCTCTTAACTAACGTGCCAAGAAAAGTGCAATGCTGTTTTCAAGACCAAAAAAGGAACGTAAATTCCTGTAAATATGGAGCAAATCATGCTTAGTAGTTTAGCTGTTTTGTTGTCTTCCAAGGATATTTTTTTCTAATCTTATTTACTTTCCTTGTCGTTGTTTACTGCTTGTTCTACGGCAGCTTGACAGGCGCCAGCATCCCTGATCTTATAGTCAGTTCCCATCACCAGATGTGGCTCCTCTTCAGGACAGACTCCTCTGGCAGCAACCTGGGCTTCAAGGCTTCTTACGAAGGTACGTCTGTGGAATTGACTGTATCGCATTTGGTTTAGCGGGCGCCAGGCGTCAGGGGCACGGCGAGCCTTAATGAGCCTCCTGTATGCAGCAGAGGATACAAACCCAATAAATTTGAGAGCTGTATCTAACGGCAGAGGATTTGTAGACCATGGCTCCTTTTCAGAGCTCTGCTCTTAGAGTCACAGCCGCTCACCAGTAAATTAGGGAACGTTGTTTACTGACATCTAAGAGCCCATAAATACCAACTAATGGTGCTAAATACAACAAGAACAAAACGTGTCGATGGCCATTGTTTATCTAAACACAAGGCTCATCTTTCATTAGTTCTACAGCCAGGAAACTTCAGTATCGTACGCAAACGCAATATATCATTCATTTAACAGAGCTCAGAAAATAAGGGCGACATTAGAAATAAAATAATTTGTTCCAAGGGTATCCTTTGGCTTTTGTATATTTTACAGGATGCCTGTAGAGTCCAAACTTGTATAAAAAATCTGCCCGTCGCAATTGTGATGCTAACTAAACAGTTAAAGATTAATTAATTTGTCTGAGTTGCCTGGGAAGGATCCATTCCAGGTATTATGGAAAAACGCTGGCTTTACTGTCTCTTTTTAAAACGTGAAAGACAGTCCTAATTAATCCAGCTTCAGTGGCTGTCTGGCTTCCGTGATTTATTATATTATTTTTTTGTAGTTTAAGTTACTAATCTCCTGTAACCAGATTGTAGAGAGGGGATGAACCGGTGGCATTTCCTAGGCTTAGAACTTAATTCCTCAGATGTTTCTTTTAATCTTGGATATAAAACAAATATAAAAGATGCTTCTAATTAGGGGCTGTCTCTTAGTTTACTATGTACTGTGTCGGGGAGGGGGGGGGGGTTGTCTTCTCTTACTGTTTCTTATAACATAGTAAGAACAGGTGCCAGAGATTCCACTGCCCTTCTCCCTCTTCCTTCTTCACTGCCCTAAGGTGCAAATAATCAAGACGGATTCTTGGGCATATAAAGAATACTGTTTTCTTCTATCTTAGCACGGTCAGCCTTCATGCTTTAGGTGAAATCGGCGGCATTACCGCAAAGGGAGCCTATACACAGAGATCAGATTGATGGATAAGCAAATGTAGCAACGGTAAAATGAATAAAGAGATAATGGTGGGGCCGGCAAATTTATAGCTAGATGGTGAACTCGATAGTTAATTGAATTCATATGGATCTTTAGACAAATGATTAAATTTAGGGTTGGACAGAGTTTGTGTTCCATAGATAGTTAATTGGATGGATGATGGAGTAGGTTTGGATAGATTAATAGATCAATATACAGAGGTACGTGGTCCCAAGCCCACAGCTAGAACATTGAATCCTAAAACACAAAGTGCTTTCTCATCCCCCATTCTGTTTATATCTCAGACTTCCCAAACCTTCGCGTCCCCTCTCTAGCAGCATAATTCCAGTTGATTATAGCAGCAACGCCCCAGTCCACTTGGTGTGGATGCACCATCTACAGACTCAGCTTGCTGAGTGCCTGACCTGCCTAATGGATGCTTGCTGAATATTTAAAGGGCATTTCTGCTTAATGCATTGTCCTCCCACCGCATGCTTTTTCAATCTCTCCTTGTTGATGGCCAGTGCCGAACTCTGCTAACAGAACAGTTTTATGGAGTGCATGCAGAGCATGGTTGCTGTGAGTTTGACGGCATTTAAGAACCATTAGTTGTTATCCTGCAAACCACAATTTCTGCAATAACCCATTTCTGAACTATCTTCAAGATGTCTCTATCCTTCGGGATATGGGGTCTGTCAAATGTACACAGTACTCTACATGAGGTCTGTCCAAAGATCTGTAAAGTGGCAGAAGCCCTTTTATGCTACCAATGCCACTAGCTATACCACCCAGCACCCTGCATATATTTTCTTTTTTTTTGTGTAAATCAGACTTTATTATTTTACAACAAGTCATATAAACAGAAGGGAAATAGGAGGGAACAGAATGGGGGGGGGCGGACATTCCTGCGAAAAGTAGCAATAAGTAAAAAAAAAATCCCGACACAGCAGGACAGTGCAAATAACAATGACAGCATTTATGACATCGTAGCACCAACAAAGTGTATAGACGACCCAACACCCGCAACCCGGAGGGGGGCACAAGAAACAAATGAAGGAAAATCAGCCAAACAGAAACAGAGAAGAGGGATCCGCCAGGAACTGGGACCAGTAGAACCAGGTACGACCATGCCGCTCGCTAAGACTATCAGACCTGGCCACCAGTTCCTCCATTTCACGAACCTGTTCAACCCGCAACACCCACTCCCGTACAGAGGGCGGAGATGTCGCGCCCCAATGAAGGGGAATCAGAGCTTTAGCTTCATTCAACAGGTGCCGAACCACCGAGCGCCGATACACTGAGACGGGTTGGGAGGTAAGATGCAGCAAATAGTTAGCAGGGGCGAAAGGAGGCGGGGAATCGGTGAAGCGAGGAAGGACAGCACGGATAGCGGTCCAAAAAGGGACAATCAGGGGACAATCCCACCAGATATGAAGCACTGACCCCACCGACTGCCCACACCGCCAACATACATTTGAACACTCTGGAAACATAGCACCTGCATATATTTTCATCACTTTCTTACTTTGCCTGCCTACCTGTAAAAAGGTTTCTCTTTAACTCAATTGGTGCCACAGAGATTGAAACCGGGATATGCTCTTAATTCTTCTGCACGTCTGCTCCAAATGGGTAAAAACAGATCGCCCCCCCCATCAAAAGCACCAACATCGTTTTGTAAAACGCTAGTGTTTCTGTAATTGATTTCAATTCTCCCTTTAAATGCAGTCCAGAGAGCTTTTTCAATTACAAATATTTCTTTTTATACTTCCCTGGTTGTATTAGCCTGCACAACCTGGCTTACATACGCATCCAAAACACTTTCTGTAAATGATGGCACTGATTTAGAAATCCTGGATTTGGGAAGATTGTGCACCTGGATAAAAAAAAAATATACTTATTTTAGCGCCATCTAGAGAATAGTTACCAAATTACAGTAAAAAAAAAACCCCAAAACCAAACAATATCCATGTTTACAATACTGATTTACAATCTGCAGTGAAGCTAGCTATATTAAAACTTTCTATATTTCTATACTGACCTAGTTATACTGTTGGGACGTGAGCCCTTAAACTCCCACCTCTTTTCGTAATGTCTGCAAATGACATTTCCTCGGCGGTAAATCTGGTATAGACATAAGACTATTCTATATAACAAAGTCACGGATCAAGGAGAGCTGCAATTTTCACACCAGTGGGTAGATACGCTGAAAGACAAAAGCCGGTGTCCCCTGATTAAACATTCTACTTCATAGCAGAATAATGATCCACCCAACTTGTTCCGACCTTTTTATAGCTCTATAATCTGCAGTCCAAAATTGGGAGTACTTCAACACCGTGACCCGGACTTCTGTGGCAGGAATATTTTATGACTTTATTAATCCTACTGGATCAGATAACGAGAGAGAGGTATCTGGTTCATTAACTCGTATTTGGGTCGACTGAGTTTTTAGCAGAGAGACCTTTTTTTTCTTAATCTATAAACCTGGATATATCCCCATATTAAATGAAATGTGCCAAGGTCTCGTAAAAGTTCTGGGTGTGTTGCATTTTTGATATTCCCTCAACACCTCCTGTATTTTCCTTAATCAGAAACAAATCTTGATATATATATATATATATATATTAACTCTATACTTTCTAAAATAGAATAAGCCTCTTATCCAGAGATAGCCACATAAGAGTCATTTTCCAGCATGGGTCAAACTGAGTATACCGTGTAATATAATTTACAACAGTCGCAGGGTCACTAACCTGTCCATGCTCCTACCAAAGACTAGCGAAGCCACAAAATCAGTAGATACCATCAAATTGCTACAGTTATTATTGAGGACACATGGCAGGATTGCAGAATATGTCAACCTGGGTCCCATGACTTTATCCAAACCGAGATCACTAAAGCATAGAATGGCTGAATTGGCCCGAAGGCACTTATTTTATATATGTGTTGATGACATTTAAGATATTTCTTTGCAATGGCCGTTCATAGACAATGAATTAAACCACTCCAGTGAGAGAAAATCATGTCAGATTGAACGAAGGCAGGTAGAAGCATTCTACAAGAGTTAAAAAAGGTGCACAAGCCTGCAAGCTTATACTTACTGTTCTTTGTTGTTTTATTGAATAATATTGGGTGTTATTGGATCAGTTCTGTAGAGGTGAGCAAGGGCTAGGGAGCTCAGAGGGAGCTCATATATTATATTCCAAGGTACTTTGTCAGACTGATTCATTAGTGCTCATGAAATATTATCCATCATTTTGACAATTACCCCATAAAGATGCAAAGATATGCGGAGAAGATATAATAGGCACCTTTTGTACCCCACTCTGTAATGGCCTTTTGCAGTTATCCACAATGTAATTTTATCTAGTGCCATGAAATCAGTAAAATGTTTGCCTTTCCACTTTGTTTTTACGGATGGAATACGAAACATAAATGGTAACAAACATCAAGACTACTTATGTCCAGCAGCAATACAAAAAAAAATCTTATTTATTCCAGGCTATTGTTTTTTTAATAGCTTTAATTGCATATAATACATTGTGTGATGGATGTTGTGTTTTTTGTAATTATGTTGGCTTTACCTTATGGAATCTTTAACCTATCAATATACAAGCGTGCAATCTTTTGTGTGAATTAATAGGCCCAAAAGTTAGGGAGAGGAGCATTATATAAAATGAATGAATGAAGTAAAATTTTTCTATGGCGTTGGGCGGTCAGCAGTTAAATGCTTTAAGCCGCTAACGTTTTAGTATAGCAGTACGTGTCTGGATAAGGCTGCAGAGGTTAGAAATTGTGTAATAAGCAAAGTAAATATATAATTTTGCTGCTTACGGGGCCTTCGCCAGTAAAAAATTTCATACAGTGTTGGCATTTTCTTGAATAAACAAAACAGGTCATGGTTAAAATGGTGGTGCTGCCTGTTACATCAAATATAGGCATAATGCTTGTTTGGTTTATAAATGATTCTTGTTGTTAAATTGTTTATGTCTTCATGTCCACCATTTTATGATGCTGTCTTATGTTTTTGTCTTTCAGAAATAGACCAAGGTAGCTGCGGGGATCCAGGAATCCCAGCCTTCGGAATGAGAGAGGGATCGAGGTTCCGTCATGGGGACACTCTGGTATTCCGCTGCCAGCCGGCCTTTGAGCTGGTGGGACACTCATCAATAACCTGCCAAAAGAACAGCCAGTGGTCTGCCAGAAAGCCTAGTTGTGTGTGTAAGTGAGGAGAGGAACCTGTGCGTGTGTTAAAAAATGGCAAGCCAGCCAGCAATGGGTGCTATGCACCCTACCCATTCTCTCACATTCCCCAGCCCCCAAGGATATAAGGATTCAGAGCGCCATGCAAATGAAAATACTAATCGCATGCTAATAACATTCATATTCCATTTTCAGCAGTAATTTAAGCCGCTCAACGAGGGAGAGGTGCAGCTGGAGTTACTGCCTCTCTAGGAGAACCTTATTTTTTATCATGAAATATTCATGTTTTAATTTAGAGGAAGAGAATTTCAGCAATCAAGCAGTTTTTTTTTAATGTACCTTGCTCCGTGTTTCAGTAGAGTTAACTCTAAATGTTGGGAAAGGGTTTACTGGACATTTATTGCTATCAGTAACCAAGTATCGTTAGTCTGAGCAATAGTTTGTTTTCCTGTTCTTTTAGAGGATTTACCAATGTTTGTCCAATGGTGGCAACTCAACTTCCAATGTCAATTAATGAAGAAGCTTTCATCTACATCTAGAAATATTCCCATATAGGGGGAAGGACCGGCAGCAGCTCAGTTGAGCAGCCCAGTAATATCTCATCTTAAAATCTAGTACACTCAATACCAACTATCCAGCCATGTTCACCACATATTCACTAAAAAGGGGTTGCATGGAATATTCATGAAACGTGCACAGAATAGTTGTGGTGTAAATGTTGCTTTGTTACTCAAGACACCCTGGTGGATATATGATGGATAACAAAAATAATGTCTGCTACAGTGCCGTATCTTTAGCTAATAGACAATTGTTCTTCTGTCCCACCCATCCTGTGCCCCATAATGCCTTGGTTTTTATTTGATGTCCTGGGTCCTTCATCATACACTTGTTTGGTGGACCAATTAATTATTTTTGCTGTAGTATAAGCAACCTGTGTGGAGACTTTTGATGACTTTAGAAGAGGTCTTCAGAACAGAAAATATGTTTAGTTGGACTATCAGATCATTTTGGAAATATCAAGGTTGTTTTAGTACCATGAGCTTTGACCAGATAACTGGTGTGGTGGTTGGCTGGGGTGTCTCAATATAAACCTTGACAAAACAATTAAGTTATTTGAGCACAGTACATTCCGTTCACAATGTACACAATTAAAGAGCACTGGGTATAATTCATCGTAAGGAGTCTTTTTATTTAGCTTTAGGATTATACTGAGATTGTCTTGAATGTGTTATTTACTTTCCTCTCCATAATGTATTAATTGTGGTTATTTATTTTTATTACTTACTTCTAGAAAATACCTTGGAGGATTTATGAGTATGTACATTGGGGAAATATAAAAAATACGACCAATTACCTTCACATATCACTGGGCGAGAAAATATTCTCACCGTTTATGTCAGAAGAGGTTTTTATGGCAGTGCCTGATTAGAAATATTTAGTGAAACAATTGGTATTGATGTGCACACATTAGTGTTACGGAAACAGAGGTAATGCTGTACACAGAGTTGGGTTGTGATGTGAAAAGGGAGTTTAATGTGTGAGCGTAACAACACTTAAAGTTTAAAAGGTTGTGTGAGGTACAGAATGGAAATTTTAGAGAAGGGGTGTCCAACATCGGGTTTCAATGGCAAAATATAGGCCACAATTGGTAAGAATTAACTAACTTGTGTGCAATTAAGAACATACAAAATTTCTGGTCTGTGTCTGAGTTGTACATGCATGTTGTAGAACAGTTCATGCAATGGATAATTATTTCCTAATTTGAGCTTAGTATTGAAGAAATCATATTATCTAACCATCTAACTCACTAATCAATTTCACTCCTCATATCATCTGTCTCTCTTCTCCCCCGTGTTATTATTTTTTTCTCTTCATCCTTTCTCATTCATTCTCTTTTTCTCATCATTCATTTTCACCCAATCACCATCCTTAATATCTTATTTGTATTTGTCCTTGTCATAATTTCCTTTTCTGCTAACATCATCATATCTTCGTTTAGCACATCCCACCCCCTCTGTCTGATCAACAAATGCTCAGTGCATCTGTTTTGTGTTGTATAGGATATTGCCGTTCCCCTATGCCCAATTTAGCTGTAATATAAGCAGCAGTTTGGGAGCATGTGTTCTCCATGCCTTTGTCTTGTGATAATGTGCTGTGATCTACCACAAAATGCTACGGTTACTACATGCTTACTTATAGACTGGAATCAGAATTAGCAGAAGCCAAATTAAAGAGCCAGAATTAGAGAACTTTCCCGTAATTTCACATAATTGCTGGGGCTTTCTCATCTGTTACCCGACAATGAACAAAGATGGAACTACCTAGCAGCAAAATATCCTTGGGATGAACTATTATTAATAGTATTTCTTTGGACATGAGATGACGACCATGCAGCATGATGCTCATATTCATTCTTTTTTCTATTAGAGAGTGGTTTTCTTTTGATGGGCCTGTACGGCAGTCTTGAATATAAAACAGCAAAAGATCACTTTTGCTGTGAGGTTTTACAGCAGGTAGGAAAAGCTCAGGCTGGATTGTATCAGTGATTACTATCTGTTAGGAAATTGTTCTTCATGGCAGGCTTGTGAATTTGCCCAATTTTTTTCTGATGTGAATTTCAACTTAAAAGCATATACTGTGAATTGTTTTCTTTCGTTGCTAACCTTTTCTTTCTGTTTGTGTAGCGTTTGCGTATGCAACATCAGTACCATTTGTCTGTTATTTTTTGTGTGTGTGAGATTACACAATGTTTGCTGTAGCCTTGGTGCAAAAGTATCTACCAGTGGCCATGCCAGGTTTGGTCTTGGAAGGTTTATATATTACATTTATATAGCAGCAGCAGCAGATTCCATAGTGTGGTTACAATAGCAAAAATAAGACAATTTCAAAATAACAATAACCTAAGCAATGCTGGTACAGAGAAGGAGGACCTGTTCGTGCAAGATTACCAGACAAATTACTGTTGATAAATATATATATGTAGACAGTTTGGGAATAATTACACTGTATCAAGAGAGCTAATGAGAAAGGCTGTCGGCAGACAGGGAAAATTACCTGTAATTATTTGTGGATAGCTTTCAGGTTAAAACAATAGTCCCTTTCCACATGGAGGATACATGCATTTGTAAACTGTGTGTGAATGTGTTGTGCTGAGTATGACTGATAGCTAACAATCAGCAGTTGAGGCTAGACATCAGGTCTAAAATACCAGAAATTGAAGATATCCCTGCTTGTACACAGATGATTTGGTCATAGGTAATTTAAACATGGTTATTTTGCCTTCGTCACTCATGCATGTGAATGTCCATTCTTCATTTTTGCACCTAACCAAGTTTGATTATTTAATTTTGATAATTGGAGGTTAATGACTGTTCCAAGCTGTTATTTGACTACAGTACCCATTTTCGTCAATGGTTCATTTGCTTATTAAGCATATTTCTAAACACGGGTATGTTGCAGCCTTGAACTGGATCTGCCCACTTTTGCTCTACCAAGGAGTGAGATGTGTCTTGTTTGAGTCTCCAAAATGAAGACCACCAGAGAGCCTGTGCTGTTAAACTGTGAAACATTACTGTTTTTGGTCTCCCCAACTATCAGACTTTACTGTGTTACCAATCACAAAACAAAGCTTCTAGAGGAAAATACACTGGGTCACCAAACTTTGGGCCATAATTCAGCTTTAGCCATGCTGCTGTTTGCTTCAATAATTTTGTTTGTCTATTGACTATTCCTTTCATTTAATTTATATTCCTGAATTTTGCTTTCTTGTAAGGAAAACAGCACCAATTGCTAACAGTATTAGCAGAATCATGGATCTTATCCTACTGTGCATAATTTTTTTTATGCTCTTTGCAATATATAAACATTTCTGGATACTTATTTTCCTATTAGATCATTCCGTGGCTATGATGGTATTCCAAAAGATTTTCTAAGAGTCTCTATCCTTCTTGCACTCATGTTTTTTCCTTCTATTTTTTTCCTTCACGACAACTCACTGTTTAGTAACTCAATCCTACAGTGCTCTGTGAGAGCATCAGCATCTGAATGTCATCTGTGTTCCCTATATGCTACAACTTCAAGCCTCTGGCAGTTGCTCCCTCTGCCCCTTCAAATGGTCCTGACACAGTAAATACACATGATGGGCATTCAGTAGCAGATGTGCTGGTATACCGACACACACATACTGCTGTATTCCTTTACAGACCAATCCACCAGTTTCTGATGTAATCAACATATCTGGGCTGCAGCTGCCTGTAGACCTATATAAACATAGGATCGGGAAATACGTAGGAAGACACACTTCCTCTTGATCTTAGAAGATCAGCTTTTCAGACGTTTTCACGCCCTAGGGAACAACCTACATCTGTACTTGGCTTGTAAAATATGTATGAAAATAACTTTGATTTTGTTTCTGTATCTCCACTTAGCTTCAGTTCAGTAAGATTTTTTTCTAAACCAAAGTATAGAAAACGGCATATCAGATAATTCATCATTGGAATCATTGTTGTTAAACTAGTAAAACAAAATGTTTAAATCAAGAATCCAGGGTTGGTGCAGTGACTTCTAGACAGATAGACCCATTAAGTAGTTAACATGTTGCAGAACCGTGCATGTAATCTACCACAGATGGCACCTTGGCCTTGAATCATTTGTGCGAACAATATTTGAATAGAGAGCTAGCTTGTATTCCTGAATGAATTGAGTGGTTATAGTTGAAAAGCTATCAGAGAAACATAGAATTTCACGGCGGATAAAAATCATTCTGCACATCTGGTCTGCCCATTTTTTTCTGATAGAAAGGCTCAGACCTTAATCAGTTATTGGTCTTCTCTTAGATTCATGCCTATCCCATCACAGATACCAGCAATGAGTAGCCTAGGAAAGCTGATAGAAGTGGCGGCACTCACAGACCTGCTGGGGTGCGTTTAGATGCATTAATAAATTTCAATATATTGAATCTTATATTCCACATTAATAATTAGACAAAGAGATAATTAGATAATTAAGTAGATGGGGTTGAAATATGTTTCAGTTCTCTTTCATGAAATTCTTGTTCAGTGTGTGTGCTAGATAATCAAGTCGATAAATAATAAACAATGCAAGACAAAAGCAGCAAGCTGAGATCCAGCTGGCGGATATGTGGCTCCCAACATGGAAACTCGATTAAAAGGAACATCTTCAAGCTGCCTGTCTGAGGCCTCCTGGGTCTCTGCCACCTGGGCAATTGTCTGGGTCAGGTCTCAGAGATCCTCAATCGAATGCTGTTTCTCAGTTCTCAGTTCAAGTTGTGTGACCTGCAGCCATTGATTCCAACACCTTGTTCAGTTGTGAATGCATGAACAACCAAAGACACTGATGGCTGAGGAGTGAAAGGGCAATGCTATGATGACTGGGGATTAAGAGCGCGAAGCTATTTGATGTCCCAGTGATTTAATTGACTCTTCGGTTACTTTTCATAAGACTTCTTCTTTTTTGGGCTGGGGCGGTTCTACTGCCACTCAAATAACTAAACTAGCGTTTGATGTTCTCATTCTAGAAAAGAATCTTTTTAGAAACATAAGGTTTAAGGGAACATAATTTGTTTTCTGTATGTATATATATAATATATATATACCATTCCAGAGCTCTATTTTAAGAATTCTAGTTAACTAGACCTTTGCATTGGATTTCTGGATAGGATGCCCTGTTGAAAATGACATAGAACTTGATAATGGACCTCCTTCTGGAAATCTAAGAGTGTTAACATGATGTAATGACTCTGATGAGTTACACAAGTAGATGTAGATGAGTCTCTACATAGATTGTGTACTAAAGTGAGATCCCATACTTTGGTGCATTGACTTTGTAGATCAGTATTATCCACCTGTTTTACTTCGCCGTCCATACGCCTTATTGGAGGAATGTGTCCTTTAACCGCCTTTTATGACAATGTGGAACAATAGATTTTAGGCAGTTTGGTGAGGTTCAGACAGCAGTGAATAAGAAGGCCTGATTGGAAATGGTTAGTGCTTGTCATGGTCTGCTTCTCCCTCAGCCTGAGCCCCCTCTCTTAGCATTGCGTTAATGAGAGCAGAATACATTTCAGTGCACTCTAAAAGTGCAGTCAGTTGTAGGAAAACATCAAAATACAGTCCCCGGTAATTAAAAATTAATAGCAACTAATGAGTGTGTGGGAACCTGGTAACTTGCTGGGCCTATTTTCAGTCTCCAGGCAGGAGAGATGAATTAGGTCACACCAAGGTTATGGCCACTTCTGCCCCATCATTGTGGCCGCCCTTCCCCTGAAAGGTGGGGCTGTGGGCAGGCATCCCTGGGATTTTCTCAGACAAAGTTAAAAAAAAAAACTTAATAATGATATTTATTTAGATGAGCCCGATAAGCGGAAGGCTTTCTGGTGTGTTTTGATTGTTCTCGGTAATTTATTAGTTTGGTTCATTTATGCAATTTACGGTACCAGTTATGGATTTCTTTCCAGCCACTAAATGGAAACAATTGAGCATGGTTATAAACGAACATACTGCAAAGTCTGGAGAAACTGCCATAAAAACGATTGCAATGTTTTTTTCCTAATTCATGACTTTGATGGAAAATCAAATTTCTATTACTAATTTGTCCAATATGTGGGTTTCATTATGTGTGTGATGTGCCTGCCATAGCAAGAAATGTGGGCGACTTTCTTGACTAATTAAAACCAGAAGCGGAATATTAACTAAAAAGGAGAAGTTATCGTCTTATTAAAAATTAAATCAATGCAGACCGTTAGAGAGTTCGTCCAGGCATAATTTTTCAGATGAAAGTAAAGTCTGCATGCAGGGTGTATTTCTTTCGTGCATAAGTTACTTTGTGCTGGCAGACATGACCACTTATGCTAATAAACCTTTGTCACTTTGATAACATTATAAAAGTACAATTTACAGTATTGCTGCTGCAGAGATCTGCAGTATGACTTGGATATTGCAAAACAATGAATTATATCAACGCAGAAATCTATCAGTAAAAGAGGTGGGAGGACTAACTGGGAGACACAGTGATTTCCCATGATATAATATGTAGTGCTGTCACTCGTGGAAAACAGCACTACAATTGATGAGTGCACCAGTTTACATATATTAAAACCATCCTTACCTCTTATATTGCCTCTTTTTTCTGAATTCTATTCTATCTCATAGTCATAAGGGTTTATTCACAACTCTCCTGAGAGTTGTAAGGTGAGGTGTGTTTCAGCTCCTCATTATGAAGGCCCATGCTCAATAAGCTTCTGCTGTAGGAAGAAGTTGACTGGCCCTGTCTCCTCACCCATTAAGTTATGAGTAATACAGGATGATCTCAGCTCTTGTTGGAGAAGCGTTCCAAACTCTACTACCAACTCCCCCTTTAGTGAATGGACTCCATTGTATGATTTATATATCAGCCTCTGTGCTCTCCTGTTTATCTGGAAGACCTAAGGATCCGTGTCAATCAAGGCACTTAATGAGTGGGTTTGACTTCATTAATGGGGACACTGGACCTGGCTCTTGGAATTTTGTCTGTATCCTGGCCACTTTTCTTCCACTGTGTTCTCTTACAGCTGAGTTGTTCCACCCATACAATATTTTTTATTAAAGCCAGGACGCATAGGAGTCTTTGGCAATGAGCGCAGCCCTGCCTGATTATCACTGTGACATGTTTAGGTTACAACCAGCATATTATCATAGGTTCTTGTTCCTTGGTTCTACTGTTCTAAGTATTAGTTAAAGGATATTTATCCTATACTTATTTATCAGTGAAACACAGTGTTTATATGAAGAGCATTCATTATCTATCTATCTATCTATCTATCTATCTATCTATCTATCTATCCTGACTACATATAACATATCTGCTGCTCAAATTCTTAATTTTCTGTAATAAATCATAAAGTATTCTTTGTCATTCCTTTACATCACATTGTATGTGTGCCATTGGTAACTGATCTAAACAGTCAACACCATACATTTTTTCATGTGGTTTTCTTTTATGTTCATGGCTTATTACAGGGGTGTCCAAGTTTTTTCTGCAGTGGGCCACTTCATCAGAATTGTATACGTGCGCGGGCCGTACTCATTTTTCACTGTGAGGAAATATGGTCTTTAATAAAATATGCAGATTAAAATTAAGTAAATGACACAAAACCTTTACTTTTCCTCTCTCTGATTTCTTGGCCTAGAAAGTGTTGTGACTACAAATTCAGGAATCATTAAAAATGAAATAGTTCTATTTATTCTAGGGATGCACCAAAATGAAAATTCTTGACCAAAACATTCACGGTTCACTTAGCCAAAACCTAAAATGTCCCCCCACCTTTCAAAATTAATAATAAAAACTCACATTTTTAATAAAAGTAGGTAACACACCACAATTGGACAAAAAATAGCAATATGACTTGGCATGATAGGGGTGTGATTGCTAACAGCAATCACACTCCTATCATACCCAGGCCACCAGTAAATGCTGGTACCTAGGCATAATGGGACTGTGGTTGCTGTGATTGCTAACAGGAGGGGCCCCTCCTATCTATACATCATCTTCTGGATCTAAATGACGGTGTCTTGGAACACATTTTTAACATGTAAAGATAACTCTAACTTATGTGCACTTATATAATGGAGCAAATACATGGAATTTTGTTCAAAATATGAACTAGTGGTATATTAACAACACCTTTTGCATATTTGATAGTAAAATATTACAGATGCCATCAACAGAAAATTATATTTTGTTTCAAAAGAGCCATTTATGCATCAAGAATCCTAGACAGGTCTCGCCACATCACTTATGTCCTAATTCATAATACATTCTAGGACAGATCATTTGTATCAATGGGTAACTAGTAACTAACTAGTAATTCATCTCCTTAAAAACTAAGATTGATGATATTTTTATTAGTGAAAATAATTTTCTTCCTTGGTTTATCATGGTATATAAGACTAAGGGGCTAAAGTGTTGTTAGAGAGGGAGGCAACACAATTGTTCAGTTCAAACGTAACTATGTAATAACTGCATGTTATTGGTACGTTGTCCAAACATGAATAATGTTAGCAATGTAACACTGTATTGATGACTGCACATACTGTGCATTTTTCATCTTATTTATGGTAGGTTTGCTCCAAACTTACTGACTCTTTACAATGTTAAGCACCGGAGGTGGCAGATACATTATCTGTTACCTGCTTGTCCAGATAAGGCCTTCGAAGCAGAAAATGGGATTTTATTGCTTCTCTGGTTGGATCCTTCTTGTGCTGATGTCTTTTTTTTAAACTCTGCTGACTAATTTGTTTTATTAATTGTGGATGAGTCTGTACCTTTGGTTCTCCCTTGGTGTTCCTCTCGAGGACTTAAACCATGGAATATTTCCAGTAGAAATTCTACAAGCCCCCCCAACTACTATATAGTCAGCGCCCCTATAAACATTGACAGATTTAACTTTTTGTGTCATGTCTTTGAGTTCATATTGGCCTTTACATGTAAGAATTTTGCGGGCCGGCGTGATGTCAGAATATTAGTGTGGGTGTAAGTAAAATGTAATTTTAAGGTGATATGTTGGTTTTTGACAGCTGCGATTGCTAATTGAATACATGCGATGAGCTTTACATATTAAAACTTGGTTTGTGACCTTTTTGCCATGAATGTACACAGGATGTATATATGATGTTACAATCTGATACGTGTAATGCAAAGTTCTGTTTACCTATCACAAGTGTGTACCTTGATTGTATAGCATTTATAACAATGACTTGTGACAGTGACGTTTAGAGCTTATATACAAAGTTATGTTGATTTATAATAAAGAAAGACAGAACCTATTTTAGCCATTAGCATCTAAATTACCCACTATTAACAGTATAATAAATAAAACAAGGTTTGGTCATATTAAATAGGATAAATACAAAGGATGAAAAGAGTGGGAAACAGTCCATTAAAGCATCCCCTGCTGTGAAAACACAGTTGGCATTAAACGTGTTTATTGAAAAAGGGAATGGGGAGAAGGGTGCAAAGAAGGTCACGCTGGCAGCATCACTCCGAAATTTCCATCCAGAGCACCAATTACAGATCAGCAGTGTCAAACGGAAATAATATGCTAATGTGGTTCGAAGGCTCGCATCAATGCAGCCATCTACTAGACTGATAAATGATCGCAAAATAGGGAGAATTATTCTTATTTTCACACCTGAAATAATGAGCGAAAATTGGAGGTCATCCCAAGATTTCAAAGTCGCACAAGGCTTGATATGGTCAGACTTTCATGATGACACCTGGCACATTGTCACACTCTATGCCTTAATGACCTGCAGTGCATTGTTCTCCTGATATATATATATATATATATACACACACACACACACACATACCTTGAAACTCGCCTAGTTTGATCTGGTTTCTTCTTTCTACGGACAGCGAAGAGTAGTTTGGTCTTGTCCACCGCCTGTCCGCTTCCCTCCTACTCCCCATCCACTAAAGGCTGTCTGATGGAAGAGTATGCAGGGGAATTCTGGTTCCAATCCATTCATTTCACTTTACATTATGAACCGTGACCCCCAGTAACCTTCTGCTGCAGGAAACATGAGGGTGGCCCTGTATAGTTCATAGTTTAATCATTGGGAGTGCCCACCTCCCCCATTAAGTTATGCATTGTGCAGGGCCAGCTCAGCCCTACTTCCTAGAGAAACTTGCTCTTCATATTGAAACCACAACTCTTCTGCAAACTCTTCTATCAACTCTCTGTGAATAAATCCCTAGATGGGGAGCTCTGGGTAGCCTGGGAAGTTCCCAGATGTACATATCAATACAAATTAATCAGCTTTAACATTTATTGTGATAAAATGTTGACATCACACATGCAGATAAAAATATAAGATATATATATATATATATACACACACACACACGGAGGAAAGCTGGTAACAGAGTGCCCCTTAACCCCTTCCCCTTCAGGAGCATACACTCTGTAACTCATATACACACTCACACAGAGAAACACACACTCACTATAACAAGCACACACTATAACACATACATATACTGGCACACTTAAACATACACACTCACATTACCACACTTACAGAAACATACCCATACTTACTTAAAAGCCTGCGCATATATAAACTCTATCATTCAAATGCTTGGGGTCATTTAGACATTTCCTTGTTTTTGAAAGAATTTTGGTTTTCTAGAGAAACATAGAAGATATATTTTTTTGTTGAGAGTTCTAGTTAATTGGCTTATTATTCAGTAGATCTTTTTCACTGGGAATCATGGACAGATTGGGATGGTCCCCCCAGAAATCAATTAACGTCTGTGGTGCTGCAACACATTGAAGCCAGAGAAGAGGTGGACTGAAGGCAGATGTCTCTGCTTCTTACCTCCACCCCTTAAAAGCTGTCAACATACAATGTTGGGGGACACAAGACTGTCTTAGACCCCTTATACAAAGCCATATTCACCTATCTCTAAGACCTCATTTCAAGTTTTACAGCACTGTGTTTACATAGCGGTGCGCTAAATGTCACAATTCAATGGCACATCAACTCAGAAGTTCCAGAAATAAAGATTAAGCACCGTACAAGTACAGATGTATCCGTCTCTGCTGCACTCGTTTTTACGGGCTTACCTGTTGTGCTGTTTAAAGTAAGGTATCCAGATGGCTCCTTAAACCAAGACGCTTATTTAAAACTCATAAAATAGTACACATTCTCATAACGGGAAACCCTGAGTCAAATTTTAACCATTTAATAGCTTATCAGAAAGATTTTATGGAGCAAAATGTAATGGTAGCAACCAAGGTGCCTCAAATTTTAGTCCTTAAAACATCACTTGCCAGTAGGTAAAGACAAAGGATTCACAAAGAACTTTCAGTTCCAGTGAGAAATTCACAGGCTGGAACCTTTCGACATAATTAAATGAAAGTAAAACAAAGTTAAAGTGTGACTTTAAGAATTTGCCCAGAGACCCAGGAGCCATCTGATCACATTTAATGAAAGGAAGACATTTAGTCAGGTTAGGAGACCCTGAGAAGAACTGGAGGTCTTTGGAAACTTTGTAAGGGAATGGCATAGGACAGTTGCTATTATCCATGGGGAACCCCTAGTTCTCAAGACATTTATATGCTTACATTTGGTAAATCAATATGATTGTTGTCTTTTTTTTTGTATTATTCCAGCAGGAAAGTTACAGACATTCATACAGGTCATCATACAGCTGAATTGACATTACAGTCTAGACACAGAATGGGTTTTAAAATAAGTAATTTCACATCCACCATCATCTTTAGTTCCACAAACCGTACTAATTATATGCCTTGATTCAAAAATCCCAATTTGTTTTTGATAATATTACAGTATTTATAAGGACAAGGCTTGATCTGAGTCCAGTACATATTAATTTTATCATTATCCGCTGAATTGTGAATTTCAGGTGGTTTTTGACCGAAATGGTTATACATTAGGTAAGGCAGACTCTGGGTTTGGCCCTTCTCAATGCATAGTTCATACGTTGAGCAGAAAGTCTTCATTTTACCACAACTCACATGCAACTCGCCATTTTGTGAACAAATCTCCTTGCATGTATATGTTTATCAGTGAATCACAAACGGAATATTTCAAGTTGAATTAAAAATTGATCTGCTTTTCATTTTCCACACTCTTTCAGTTTCGTGCTTCTTTAATTTCACAACTCCGTCTGGGAACGTCCTTTCCCCAAATTACCCTGAAGAATACAGCAATCATCTGCATTGTGTTTGGCTCATCATTTCCAAGCCGGAAAGTCGTATCCACTTGGCATTCAATGACTTTGACGTGGAACCTCAGTTTGATTTCTTGGCTGTGAAAGATGGAGGCTCTCCAGAGTCACCAGTACTTGGCACCTTTTCTGGAAACCAAGTCCCCTCATCACTGACCAGTAGTGGGCATGTACTGAGGTTGGAATTCCAGACTGACCATTCGACTGAGAAGAGAGGCTTCAACATCACTTTTACAAGTAAGCTTTACAGGAGACCGCATGTTTTATTTATTACTAGGCTTTCCCAAAGATGAGAGTATATGTGGGAAAATTGCAGTGCTGTGCGTAACCAATACATAGGTTGAAAAAAGACCTAAGTTCATCAAGTTCTACCTAGCCTTCCTATTCTTGATCCAAAAGAAGGCAAAAAACCCTAATTAAGCTACTTCGAATTCTGCCATCAGGGGAAAAAAATCCTTCTTGACTCCAAGAGACAATTGGATTTCTCCTTGGATCAAGACGCTCTAAAATATTAATATTATTCTATTTATAGCCCAATAGGAGGTGGGTTATATGTAGTGGTCCACTTCCACTGGATGCACAGTGTTTTATTTTAGATATGTACGATATATATCAATACAATAGATTAACTGCACAACGTACGATGATACGGAGAGATCACGCTATGTCTTGGCCATGTGGAAATAGCTATCGCCCCAATCTGGTAACATCCTATATAAGTAATAGTTGAAGTTGGAAATGGCATTCCAGTGTCTAAATACTGTGCTGCATTCTAATCAGCAGAATGCCTTTTAATTAACAATTCTTGATTCAAATCCAGGACACGGCCTTTCAGAGAACAAGATTTATTTACATTTCAGACCTAACTAATGTCTGCCGTGCCTGGTTATTTCACATTGACTCCCTCCTGTTATAGCAGTCAGGTTAGGGTTATTGTTATATAAAGCTGCTGTGCCATTCTTTTTAATTAGCCTCTATGAAACTTGGGTCCTACTGATTATTATATATTTATGAATCTTTTTCTCCTTCGTTTTACTTGGTGTATTTCTAAATCCAAAGCAATATTCAGTATGTGCACAAAAGAAAAAATATGTTAAAATTGATTAAATAAAGATGGGCCATAAATAGAAAGCAGGATTCATTACGAATGCATGTAAATGTGAGGTGGGGGTTTCTCAATCATTCTTTCTTTACGATAGAATAATGGTCAGAGTGGTTGCACATGGACTTGTTGAGGGTATGGTGCAGATGCATCTTATTGTATGCCCAATTTGTGTGCACTTTGTGTGCACTTTGTATGCACCTTATCAACCATGTGTTTTTTGGACTAGGCTAGCCTTGTTTTATGAATATTGTTATATATATAGCCAGAGACAGTTAAACGCAATGGTGATAGCTTTCAATCTGAGATTTGTGAACCAATTTGACATGTCACCAGACATGTCAAGCCCTGCTCTACAGCTTTGAGGTCCTATAATCACAGTAAGTGAGATTTGTATAGAGGGTTTCACCATTTTGATATTTGAAAAAACCTGCATAAAAACTAGCCGAGTTGGTGGCTGAATTTCTCTTTACTTGAAGCACTATGCAGAGGTGGACATTACGTCTGGAGCCGCTCTCTGGCTTGTACAATAAGTGTTTCATTTGATTTGTGTTTGACATAATCACTGGTAGAAAAATAGTATGTTTCGTACCAAAGGCAGCAGGTGGTTAGCAGCTGTAAGCCCATTAAACATGAAACCTAGACAATAGGACCCATCTACATCTTGTGGAGGCGTGGGACTTATGCAATATGTCTTGCTGTTGTTCTTGCAGCTTTCAGACATAATGAATGCCCAGATCCTGGAGTTCCGGTAAATGGAAAGAGGTTCGGGGAGAGCCTCCAGTTGGGGAGTTCTGTATCATTCCTTTGTGATGATGGCTTCATCAGGACGCATGGATCGGAGACAATCACCTGTATTCTCAAGGAAGGGAACGTTGTGTGGAACAGTGCAGTCCTGAGATGTGAAGGTACATGGGATGGACCACCACAGCAACATTACTAATATGACATTATAGATCATTATATCACATTAGAGCTGCTAGTTTCTCACAAACTGCCCTTTTCTTGCCATTTCAAAACTGAAGACTTCACTTGAACTTTGACCTTTTGTCACATTTATTATTTATCAATCAATGTATCTATCAGGAAACAGTAAATTACTTTGTTATAGGCCAGCAAGTGTCCTACCACATTCTGATATTAGTACACCAAACCTTTTGGGGCTGCGACAAAAAAAAATATATTCTTGAGATTAGAGTATGTTTTATAAATCCACCTCCCTTGCATTTTTAATGAAATTGGAAATCCAGTCGGCCCTGGATAATTTAAATGTTCCCAGCTCTAATCTGTATCAATAAGGCCTATAAAACACGCAGAATTAGACTTCAAAGCTGCTCCTCGGCCTTTGTGACTTCCGGAGAAACAAGATCGTTTGCTTTGCAGTTAAAAGCTTCCTGTGTAGTATCTTCTATGGAAATGATTTAACAGGGTTGAGAAGTTATTTGCATGCGTTTGAATTAGCGATGGTTTGATGCAGAAGAAAATAAAATATGTAATTAGTCGAGGGTGCTTTGTTAATGATTTTCCCTGCGCTCGTGCATAAACAAGGGCCGTTAGCTTGGTGTTTTTGTATTAAAAGCCCCGGGGGTTGACGGGTGGCTGAATTCTTGCAGAGGGAATCTATTTCTTCCATGTTACTTAGACACTGTCTTTAATTGTGTTGGCGTGCTGTTTATTACATACATACGTTTCAAGTGTCCCTTTTTAAGAGGGTGAGCTCATTTTTACTACCCAAATCCCCCTGCCCCTCTTTCTTCCCCTGATGCACCTCTTTCCTAGGAGCTGAGTGTATCACATTGTTCTACAGCCCTAAAAGTCACAATGATGTGTCAAGAAAGCTCCTGTTGGGACTTGGTGGTGTTTTGCCTGGAAATCTGACTAGTTTAGCAGTAACCTGCTTATACCTGTCAAACTTAAATGTAGCTTTCTGTCACTTAATTTGGTCTTGTGACTACATTGTCAATTATATACATTTATGTCAGAAGGTCACAAAGTCACATAACCACAAGTGATAGCCTTCCTCGGTGGCCTGTTTTAATCTTAGGAGTGACATCTTTGTGCCTCTGTGCATAGGATGCTGCTAGACGTGCACTTTGCTGGTTGCTTATCCTACCTAATGGTAAAAACCTGTACCAGTACCTGAAGGCTTTCTGAATAAGTTGACCCTGAGCCTCTTGAAATGTTAACCCTTTATCAGCTCATCATGAAGCTTCTATCTCCAAATGGCTTTAATATTTGTCCTCAAGGGAACCTTGGCTTGTCATAATTTAACAATACACTTAATTGAGCCACCTGTATTCAAGCAGGGATATCAACCAGCACATACTGGTAGTTAAAGCACCAATTGTTAGTTTTGGATAATATCAGCACAGTGTTCCAGACTGTGTAACCTCGAGACCTTGAGATTGGGGCAAAATCCCTGTGATTTTGGGCCAAACCCTGAGCGTACCCAGGTACATATAATCTTGGTGTTACGATTACCACCAATAATGTGTCCTTTGCTTTTAAAAGATGTCACAGTGAAATCAGTATTCTGAGCAGAAGATAACAATCTAACTGTATGCTGGGGATCCTAATAACCTGTTATCACTGATACATTACACTGCTCTGCAATTATGACCCTGTGCTAATTGCTACTTATCACACACATCCCAATGAAGACTGACACTACATAACCTTATCTAGCAAACCTGCTCAGCTATCTCTGCCTTATCAGATCTGGAGACTTTTAACCCATTCTTTGCCCACCACAACCCGAATGCACGTACTGCTTGGGGCACCTTTTTAACTGAGATGTTCTCCTTAGAATTGAGGACTCTCAAATGTTCTTGATAATGTTTTATATATATATATATATATATCGTATATCGTATAACGTATCTTTCCATTTTATTTAATTTAATACCTTCGGCCATCTCTGCTTGGAAGTTATACCTCGTATCCACCCTTCTTGTTGGAAACTGTTGGTTATTACCCTTTTAGAAAATTGCTGGTTATAGTCTGATATGTCTGATTTTAGATTCACCTCTCCAGTAGGCGTAAATATTTATACATAGCCTCACTGCTCGCCAAAGGTTTGGAAATGCACGAAGCAACAGTAAAGAGGCGCGTGAACGAATAAAAGCAATCTAAGAATAGCCTCGCACAGCAGGGTTTGTGTGCTCGGCACATTAAACAGTGAATGCTGAGGGGCAGGGCAGTGTTTAACCTGCCGAGAGGTGTGAACCCAGAGGACAAGATTATAAAAGAAAGACACGACTTGAACCTTGCAGCCAAATAACAGACATTACCGAAAATTACCCCTACCAGAATAGCACGGCGATATACGTCAAAAGAGAAAGGTTATGGAGCGATAACGAGAACAGCGCTCGCTATATCACTGAGTAATGTCATTTACCCCCTTCTTACATGTATTCCTGCACAACCTGTAATTTCACAAGTAACTTGTAGAAATAACACATTGTTTACCAGGGCTCCAAGTCTATACATACGATGTAGAGAAGAACTGAGAGGAAGGACTTACTCTGATTATAAGATGACACCCAAACTGGTGATCTTCATGGGAAAAAAAATATATAAGATGACCCTATTCGGGAAAAAATAAAAACACTAATCTTGCTTTCATTGTCATTGTCTCACCCACACTCTTACTCACTCTCTCTATCACTCATTCTCTCTGTCAATATCTCCCTATATTCTCTGCCAACCGCTTCCATGCCTCTGCCTTCTTTTCTGCAGCTCTGTTCTTCTTGTTCTTTCTTCTTCTTTCTTCGTCCGCTTCTCCAAGGTATCAGCTCCATTATCCAGGTACTTACGCAAAACGGCGGGGCCTCAGCGCACACCCTCTCCTCCGATTGTAGGAACCGGGGAGATGCTGTTGTGTGGTGCATGCCATGCCTAGGCCCTTTTGCATACATACTCTCAGAAGCTAGAATATTGCAGATGGGAAGGTAGGGATACATTGAGGGTTAATGTGAGTAAATGAGAGCGTGAGAGAGAGCAGAAGAGAGTGTGAGATAGCACGAGAGATTAAGAGTGTGAGAGAGACAGCCTGAGTGACAAAGCCCAAGGCTGTGATGCCATGGATTTAAGGCCTTAATAAAAGACAACCAGGCTCATTTTTTCCAGATGATAATGTCTTATAATCAAGCAAATACTGTATATTAATTGTATTACCATTCTTACAATAATTCCTCTCCTAAGCTCACAATTCCTGTTCCTAATGGAATGCTTTTCTGTCCCAGCTCCCTGCGGCGGACACCTGACTGCTCCGAGTGGAATGATTCTGTCACCGGGATGGCCTGGATTTTACAAAGATTCCCTAAACTGTGTATGGGTTCTGGAAGCACAGCCTGGTTATCCCATAAAGATCACGTTTGACAGGTACTTCTTTATTTCTATCAAACGTTATGTCCACGCTGACCAAATAATGCTCCACTCACCTTCAACCGTCATAAGGTTTATTATATCCATCTGCTTTTTCTTGACTCATAAACAGAGGCTGATGCCTGGCATAGATATTTCTTGGGGATTAGTTTTGCTTTAAAAATTGGTTGGTATTTTGGGGGGCTTCTTTTGCACAGAAAATGTCTATTAGACTATGACTATATGCAGCAATATACTAGATTCAGCAAGAACAGCATACAGGCTGATACATTAATGCAAATAGCCTCAAACACATAATCCTTATTGTTCAGAGATAAAAAAAAATGCTGATTCTTATTGACCCCAAGAGAGAAGATAGATAGATAGATAGATAGATAGATAGATAGATGGATAGATAGATAGATAGATAGAGATTAGATATGGATAGAGATAGATTAGATAGATAGATAGATAGATAGATGGATTGATAATTGTCTACCAAACAATAGAATTCTATCCATGGTGAACAATTTCCTGGAGCAAAAAGTATGCCCAGGCCATTTTGTACTCTTTGTACTCTTTGTATTTTGTGCTAGAAGTAAAAATCAATTTTAATAACTTTCTTATATTTTTTTTATCATGTGTCTCAGTGCAACTTGGCTGACTGAGGGACAAGTGGTGCACATCTCTTTTTCCCTATCAAACATTCTTACACAGGTTTTCACGTTTATCTAAGTAACTTTACTAAATAACTTTAATATGCCATTCTTATTTAGAGTGATCTTGGTATAGCCCTACATGCTTGGGAATTCTGCAATGCGTACTCTGGACCACCGCTGGTTTCAAAAGGCACCCCCAGGCAAAAACAATAATATCCCTATTTTTACTTATTTAAAAATAAATAATGACTTTGCGGCAGAGCATAGCCAACAGGGAGCAGACTATGTATAACTCTAGACGTAAAGTAAATAAATTAGGCCATCTATGGAAGTTGGTGGAGCATTTTGTATGATCTAGGTCATTAGGGAAGCTTATTGTAAGGAAAGGTGGTTATGATTGTTGGCTTTTCTCTTAAAAACATAGTTGCATCATCCATAAACAGGTTATGCATCACTCCTCTCCTAAAGCAGCTTCTTACATCACATAGAATCTATTTCATTGATATATATATATTTGCAATCTGTTCTGTTTTCTCTATATAGGTTTAAGACGGAGGTCAACTATGACACACTGGAAGTACGGGATGGTAAATCCTATTCTTCGTCTCTGATTGGTGTTTATGATGGGACGCAGGTTCCTCAGTTCCTAATCAGCACCAGTAACTTCCTGTACCTGCTCTTCACCACTGATAAGAGCCATTCTGACGTTGGCTTCCAGATCCGCTATGAAAGTAAGAGACTTGTACCTCTGCTCAAAGAAACCATTGCCTTGCTTGCCCAGGCCTTCCTAATGATTCTAATTGTTTTCCTTTCCTCTTTTTCCTCCTCGGTATTGTCATGATTTTACTTAGTTTACTTTAACTTCCGTTACCGTATTTCTTTTGTTACTGGCTTTTGTGCCGCAGTCTGTCGGCTAGCCACTTCCATCGTGTTATTTCCTTCTTGCCTTGTACATTTTCTGCGTTGGCAAATCTGCTGAATCTGTGGTTTACTATATTGATTTTGTAGAAAAAAAGGCATTTGATTAAAACTAATTACCCCTACCTATCGCATGAATAAACGTGGGGGAAGGTCTTGCAGGAATTTTTATTTGTCTAGCTTTGTGCACAGCAGGCGAGAAAAGGCGCACCATTCGTATACCGAGAAATTGGCATCATTGTGTTAGCAGGGCTGCTGCAAAGTGTTTGGAGAACTAAAATCTATTAGGAGCTGTTCCGCGCTCTGTAGTCCGATCATCTTTATTGATTTTCTTTTACCATAACAACTGGAGTAATGACTTCTGGACTGCATTATTCAATAAGAACGCTGCTTTTATCCTTTCTTAATTTGGATTTCTTTTTTTTTTTTTATTTCTTGCTTTGAATGAGAGCTGCCAAGAGACTGTCTTCTAGAATGCTTTGCTACATCGTTCCGTAAAAGCAGCTGGGTATTTTGTACACCGCAGCGCATTAACATGAACATATTCCATTTTTGTTTTCAAAGGGAATTGGTTCAGCTCTTAGCACAGTATCTATCACATGTAGAGCCCTGCGAATTTTGCTAGACAGTATTTTCCATCTATGAATTTAAAAATACATGTAATTAGTTAAACTGGACGATCTCTAATTTAAAAAAAGTACCGCAATCAAGATAGATTAAGGATCCTAATATGAGCAGACTAGCAATGAACCATTTAAACTTTGACCTTCACCTAAACCATCTTCACCTAAGTTGCAAGATAGGGTTACTTCTCTATATCAATATATTCCTCTCTTTGGAAAATCTTGTATTCTGGTAGAGTTTGAAGGAGTACTGATAGGAAAAGGCCCAGGGTGGTCAACTGTGACTCCCAGGTTTGATATATTAATCCACCAAGCATTTTCAAGAAGGTAATAGATCCATTGTAGTTATGGGTTTGCTTCACAATATATATCTTTATCATTTTCTGTCTTTTTTCATTAGTGATGGGCTGCTTGCTTTACTTGGACACTTATTTCTATAAGATTAATAAATTAAGATTAAAAATGGTGGAGTCACTTGGACCATTCCATTGGTTGCTTAGTGAGGTTTACAGCATTAACCAGAACTGCTTTTTGCTTAAAACCTTCTACATTTGTATAAATATCAATATGTTACTGTGTATATGGCTACTTATCTGTATTGCGCTCTATACATCACTATTAACCAATGAAATGAAAACAGTGATCTATAACATATATAAATAAATGCTTCCCATCGTCTGATCCACCACAAAACACTCCCTTGGATGTCCAAAGCCAATCATTGTACCAAAGAGGAGGCACTTTTTAAGTATATATATCCTGATAGGGTTAACATTTCACATGGACTCCCTACCACGTGCCTACATTTCTCCTTCTGTATATTTTAGATGTATGCTCACCTCCTGCTTTGTCTTCTGTGAGCGTCTACGCGATCCTGCATACTGTATAGACAAATGCATGCGCATATTGTCATCTGTAAAATGTAATGTTCCACATGCCCTTAGGAAAGCATCAGGATTGAAAGAATTTACCACCTCTCTTTTATAAGGAAGCCTGGTCCGATGTGTCAGCTCAGTAGGATAATAAAACAGCCACTGCTTCATTTAATGGGGCTGTGTAAGCTATACTTGATTTAACGTGAGCTGAAGAATTGTGTCCCATACACATTATGCTATAGAATCCCCCCGGCAATATACACACAGATAAAGAACGCAGACTCCTTGAAAGGAAAGAATCCCTGGCAGATTAGAACAAATCCTCTTTTTATTGCACAGAGAAATGGGGAATTTCTAGGAAAACTCAACAGGACTGCTTTCTTTTTATTTTATGTTCTTAAATCTTTCTTTGCAAATTAGGTTACCCGTTTCTGATCCTTTACAGAAGTGTACGGTTTTAGAATTAGGACTGGGATTAGACGAAAGGAGGTAGGCCTGTTAACCAGTGTGCATTTAACTGATACGTTCTAGTTTTGGTGTATGGAGTTATGACTTGACAGCCATTTGAGGAAAAATCAGTCTGTTTACATGTTAATGGGTTCTCAGGTCCGTTTTAGTCCTGTATTTAAATTATAAAATTTTTTTTTTAAAAAAATAAAAAATAAATAAATAATAATAAAAAAATAAATTATAACATTACCAGGTGCAACTACCATAAAGAAGGCAAAGCAGTTGTGTACAGCCCCTCGTTTGTCTTCGCAGTCACTTGACGGCTTATTCAAAGTGACACAAATTTCTCGTAAAGTTGTGTTTTTCTTTTCATTGTTCGTCATGAAGATGGGACATTGATACGTTGTTCGGTTTAGTGCCCCAAAGAAACCTTGTACTGCATGCATGCAAGAACACGAACGGATATTGCCTGTATTATGAAGCAAAACATGGGAATGTCTTAATTTGTTTCATTGTAGCGATCCACATTTTACCTGCTTAAAATGACGTTTTTGGTAGCCAATATGTTTTTCTATAAATAGGGATGTATTGTTCCAATTTATTATTATAGGACATGCACGATGTAGCAGATGTACTGTATATAAAGTGTGTCATCATGAGAATCCAATGGCATTAATGTTTGTTTTAACTTTTTTAGTAATCATGAGAATCCCATGGCTTTAATGTTTGTTTTAACCTTTTTAGTGATCGTGAGAATCCAATGGCATTAATGTTTGTTTTAACTTTTTTAGTAATCGTGAGAATCCAATGGCTTTAATGTTTGTTTTAACCTTTTTAGTGATCGTGAGAATCCAATGGCTTTAATGTTTGTTTTAACTTTTTTAGTAATCGTGAGAATCCAATGGCTTTAATGTTTGTTTTAACCTTTTTAGTGATCGTGAGAATCCAATGGCTTTAATGTTTGTTTTAACTTTTTTAGTAATCGTGAGAATCCAATGGCTTTAACGTTTGTTTTAACCTTTTTAGTATATGGGATATTGTAAGACTGTAACAAGACATAAGGCCATCAAGTGCAACCTATCCAAGGTAACCCTAATGGCATTGATGGCAATGAAGAAACAAACTCTTCAAGCACAAGCCAGTTTTGTAAAAAAAAAAAAAAAAAAAAAAAAAAGGCAGTTTAGATAATCCCTGAACCAACACTAATAATGTTATACCCATGAATACCCTTACTTGTCAAAATTCAATGCAATTTATTTTTAAAAGCCTCCGCAGTACTTGTGGTCGGCACCTCCTGTGGCATTGATTTAAAGAATGTTAAAGATCTTACTGTGAAGAATATCCTATCTGGTTAAGACATAATTACGGCTCCTCTAAAGTGGCTTGTTGTATCTGCTGTGTCTTTATGTTGTTGGCCTTTTTGTCACTCGTGCTACATGAATATGAATGCTGCTGTTTTCATTGTTTATGTTACATACATATCATTCTTATGGTTCCCTGCTGTATTCTGCAGCTGTCAAGTTGCAGTCAGATCACTGCCTGGATCCTGGGATACCTGTGAATGGTCAACGGCGAGGCAATGACTTCTATGTTGGGGCTCTTGTGACATTCAGCTGTGACCCTGGATACACCCTAAGTGATGACAAAGCACTAGAGTGTGAGCCCAACTTCCAATGGAGCAGGCCACTGCCAAGCTGTGAAGGTCAGACAACACTCGAATAGAGTTATTTTTAATAAAATCTTCATTTCCCAAGCTTTTGTAAAAAAAAATATCCTTCAGGACTACATCCCAGGAAAGATTATAGAGGATTTCGTCTTGGAGGTTTGGATTTGGATTATTAATTATTTTCATTATTAGTCATTATTATGTGATGTGAGGAAACACCAAGATCAAGCCCTAAAATTAATATTTTGGGGGGTATAAAAAGTAGACTTAGTCAAATGGACCAAAACAACAAAATGCAAATAAAAATATCTCCACTTTGTTATGTTTGTTTCTTTGGGCCCCTCCTTGTTTTCGGACAAACTTCCGGATGTAACAAAATGTGTTAAAGTCTAATAAAAAGTGATTATGGTGTAAAATGTAAAAGGTAGGCGGCTTATTGTCAACGCAACAAACACTGTATAATAGTCCAGTCTACTTGATCCATTTGTTGCTATGTTAATAACAAAAAGACGTTTTCCAGCATCACTATTTATACATAACCCCAAGCGAATAGTCTATTCGATGTCTTTAATCTCAAATATATGAGTGTAAGTACATTTTACCACAAAAGATGAGTTGTTTTATGTGATGAAAAGTGTGAAAGGGCAAGTTTGGTCAAAAGCAAGAGGATATGTAGACAAGACTTGGCCAAAGAACTTTGTACCACCATTAGCTTTCACTAAAAGGTTCCTCTGTTCTGCTATGGAGGATTGCTAGACTTGTTTTTATTCCAGAGCATATTCTGAAGCAGTAAATAACCTTAATAATCCTATTTTAATTGGGTACATTGTGTTTGTTGGCTTAAGGTGTCTCCATCAATTAATTGATATTATGTCTGCAGGCCCATTAAAATAAAGGTATTGATATACAACAAAGATATAATTGTTCAAAAGATCTTCTCCTGCTCTAGAGTTCATAATTGATCCACCTTCTTAATGTCCTGCACCTCTTTATTTACTGTGTTGGCACTACCAACGGCACAAAAAGCTGTCTCAATGAGAAAACGTTTCGAAAATCTTTAACCTTACTATTTATCACTATGAAGTAGATCTCTATTTTCACAAAGGGTTTTTTTTTTTTTGTAACTATTATTATTTTATTCTATAGCATGTTATTCTCTGCAAGGTAAAAGTGGTCTAAGGGTTTACAAAGTGTAAGATATGTTATGTGAAAATCTGTTTACTTGTGGTAAGGATCAAGTCCTAATGAACATTTAAGAAGCTGTAATGCCGGTTTTAACACTAGAGGAATTACAAATTAGGAAGTCCAAATGTAGATAAAATGAATAGACCGAAATTTACTACCAGATTCTAGGCGTAATCACGGGCATCCGGAGGGAGCTCTCAGGACACTCAGCCAGTCTGGTATTTTAAGCATCGTGGGACTACTCCTGTTAACGATGATTCGTTAAATAAATCCATTAACGGTTTTGCTAGTACACCACCAAGCTCTTTTAATAACTTGTGGTGTATCCCATCAGGCCAGGTGCGGGCTGGGCCGGGGGCCCTGAATCTAAATGAAATGGTCACCCCAGGGACGTCTTTAATGCGGTGCATAAGCCTGCAGCAGCCGCTGTGGGCCACCCGGCACAGCAATTTTTAGGACATGTGGTAGTTTTATAGATCACTCTCATTTTAATTAATAGCAATGTATGACTTGAATTCTGTATACTAGGACAAGTGTTGAATGTATCCAATACCAGCTCACCTCCAAATGCATCTTCTCCTTTCAGCTCTCTGTGGAGGTTATATCAAGGGTTCCAGTGGCACAATCCTATCCCCAGGGTTTCCTGATTTCTATCCCAACAACCTCAACTGCACATGGGTAATAGAGACATCACATGGCAAAGGTGAGCTTTTCAATATGATATCGTTATAATAGTTTGGTCCTAAGATGGGCTGGGTAGGATTTACCTACAAAACATGCTGCTGACTTTACTCCAATGGGACTGTGTCACTTCATTATGTCATTGCCCTTGCCACGCTCCAGAATTATTCCTTAAAAATATCCTCAAGGAAACAATTACAAATAACACAAAATTGAAGTCTAGTATTTCCTCCTTTATCTGCAGGTGTGTTTTTCACCTTTCATACTTTTCACTTGGAAAGCAGCCATGACTTCTTGCTGATCACAGAAAACGGCAGCTTTACTCAGCCTCTGAAACGTCTCACAGGGTCCCGGCTGCCGACCCCCATTAGTGCTGGACTCTATGGAAACTTCACTGCCCAACTCCGCTTTATCTCTGACTTCTCTATGTCCTATGAGGGATTTAATGTAACCTTTTCAGGTAAAAAAATAAAATAAATACTTGTTTTATTGTGCACATTTTTATTTCACCAAACCACATAATTGTTGATATCATTTTGATCGGCATCAGGGGGCCAGCCTCCCCGGGGTGGACGCATGTTTTAAAAGAGTTTAGGAGGCGATGAACGATCAACTTCAATGGTGTTGCTGAAATGCCTCGATGACGAGGCATTCAGCAACACCGAACACTCACCCCAGGACATCGCTTCTAGTGATTTTGCCACTCGCAAGATGACGGCGCGTCCTTTAAAAAAATAACAAAGTTGGGAAAGTTGGCTAGAGGGTCTCCAGACCCTCTTGAGAACTCTTGAGAAACAGGTACTGCATTCAACCATGCCAGTCAATCAGGGGCGTAACTAGACGCCTCAGGGCCCGGGTGCGAGAATATGTTAAGGGCCCCCGCACCCCCTCACCCCCCAAAAAAAACATGATTTTTACCCAACAATTTTTTTTCAACAAATTCAATTTACATATTGAATCATATCTGTAAAAAAATCAAAGAAAAAGGGGCGCATGTACAAAGGGCATAATCCGAATATGCAGATTAAAATAAAGTAAAATGACACAAAACCTTTACTCTTCCTCTTACTGATTTCTGGGCCTAGAAAGTTTTGCGACTACAAATTCAGGATTCCCTAGATTTATTCTAGGGATGAACTAAAATGAAAATTCTGGACCAAAACATTCAGGGTTCACTTAGCCAAAACCGAAATGACCCCCACCTTTAAAAATAATAATAAAAACTCACATTTTTAATAAAAGTAGGCAACACACAATTGGACAAAATTAGCAATATGACTTGGCATGATAGGAGTGTGATTGCTAACAGCAATCACACTCCTATCATGCCAAGTCAGCCAGTACATGGTGAAACCTGGCCAGCTGCCCCCCTTGTGTAGTGATGCTGCCAGCAGTATGGGGTCTGCACTTACAGCCACCCTGTACCAGTATGTACTGGCTGACTTGGCATGATAGGAGTGTGATTGCTAACAGCTATCACAGTCCCATAATGCCTAGGTTCCAGCATTTACTGGATGGATGTGTAAGTGCTGGAACCTAGGCATGATGGGACTGTGGCTACTGTTAGCAATCACACTCCTATCATGCCAAGTCAGCATACACAAGGGGGGCAGCCAGCTAGGTTTCAGCATGTACTGGC
>VKOC01000002.1:22801746-22858009 GCA_009364415.1 Spea multiplicata
ATATATATATATACATATATATTAAGGTAAAAGTGTTCATTTCTCCATGGCACAGGCACTTAACAAGGAAGGCTCTTGAGACTGAACTCTGCTGCACCAGTGATAGATCCAGTGAAGCCTGATTATTAAAGATAAAACCACCTGATGACATTGAAGATGTTCTGTCTCAAGCAAACATTCTTACCAGTGTGTTCTAATATCTCAGAACTGGATTCCCACGTCAACTTCTGGCTACATGTAGAAAATGTGTGTATCTCAAAAACAAACTTATTGCACTAAAAAATATTGCACATTAAAATTTGAAGCAGTTCATGGATCATATAATTAGTAGGTTAAATGTAAAGGACAAAGGAAAAGTATGCTTACATTCGAGAATAATTATCATATTGCTATGAAGTGAACCGGTTGAATGCTGCTAGAATTTAATTATCTGCCACAATGATTACGCTATTCTTATGTTTGCCAATCTGCTACGACAAATGAATAAAAGCTTTGCTAGATGTATAGCTTTAACATGATTTTAATACCTTCACCTGAGAATCCTTTATGTGTGCAATATTTGTTTTCCTATTTAGTTTACCAATTTATGTCCATAATCCTTACCTTACATTTAGTTCTATAGCTCCAGCAGATTCCATAGCGCCGTTACAATCAATGGAGTAATTTAAAATCTCACACAAAAACATAGCAGAACAAAAGGAGAAGAGGACCCTGTTCTTGCGAGCTTACAAAATAGTCAGTGGTTGAGGGGGAAAGTGAAACAGTTGGAGAGCTCATACGTATGAGTTGGTAAAGTCAAGATGAGCTGCAGATGTTGTTGGCCGTTCAGATGGCTTGATTAGGATGCAGGCCGAGTGTTAGGAAGAAATGTTGTACGCGCCTGGAAAAAGTGGGTTTTCAGAGAGCTTTTGAAATGTCAGGAAGTTGCAAAGAAAGAGGTAGGGAATTCAGAGAAGGGATACAACACGTGTGAAACCCTAAGCACGAGATTAGGAAGATGTAATGAGAGTAGAAGAGTATACACAGGTCAAGAGAGGGAGAAAAGAGGGTGGATAGGGGTGCATTTGGATAGGAGTGTTGCGATATAATGGGGCGCATAGTTGTTGAGGACTGTGTAGGTTAGGATCAGAAGTTTGAATTCGATTCCGGAGGGTATGGGTAGCGAATGGAGTGATTTCCACAATGGAGCAGCAGATAAGGAACCGTGAAAGATTTGTCTAGCTGCAGTGTTGAAGTCAGATTGAAGCAGTGAAAGATGTGAGAGGGAGGGGGGACCAGTTAGTAGGTATTTGCTTTAATCCAGATGGCATATCACAAGTGAGTGAATTAATATTTTGATTGTTTCTTGTGTGAGGAATGGGCAAATTTGGGACATGTTTTTCAGGTGAAGGGACTAGATGTGAAGGATGAATGAGAAGCTAAGAGTGTGTGTGTGGACAGAGGGGATGGCGGGATAACTGTAAACTCAGTCTTTGAGAGGTTAAGCTTCAGGTAATGGGATGCCATCCATGATGGTATTAGATGCAGGAGATGAAATGTCGAATAGTGGGTCCAAGGGGGCTGAGGTGGTTAGAAAGGAAAAACTTCTAAAAACAGCAGTGAGTTTGTTGCACACAGAGTGTGAATTCCAGAGAGTGCAGAGACAGAAATGCTGGGATTACAGTGGACTGGTTTGAGATTAGTAGGATTGCGGTAGTTTGTGCTTGTATAGAAGGTGATGAGGCAGGTCATACTGAGGATTAGGGCGAGTGGGATAATAGATTAGGGGGGGGTTACTTGCTGACTGCAGTGAAAGATGGTGTTGAAATTCTTGCTGTTTCCCTTCAGTATAACTCTTATTTGTCCAATTATGAAGATTCCAGTTGCGATGAGGCCCCTTTAGCTGCATTTCCAAGGAAGGATGTTTCCAAGTGAGGCCAAGAATTTATAGAGCTACTTTGAAAGTGGTCAGACAGTCTTATTGCATATAAGAGGCACACATTTGGCATTTTATCTTAACCATTGTTATTAAAATATACAAGAGGGCATCAAAGTTAACCCTTTGATTAGCGGGGTATGGAGATAGACAACATGGAGGCAAAGTAGTGGAAAAGGCATTAAGCATGCAATGATGGGTTCAGGGTGCATTAGATTAAATAAGCAGTGGAAGGAAAGGGGTCATTTTGGCAGACATCAGTAAAAATGTGATTTTATGTCCTGTGAAGTTAAAATCCTTTATTCTTAAAAAACCTTATATTATCAGTTTTTTTACTTCATTACTGTCTCTCTCATTGTCTCATCCTTCACCAGCTGAAAAAGGTCAGGTTTTTGGTCTTAACACAGAGGAAACATCGAGTGTGTTGTATTGGCAATACAGTTGCCGATATTGTTATATAAATCTGGAATTTTCTTAGAAATGGGAGTGTGCAGTCCCTTGCCATTTTGTGATCTGTAACCATGTCTCTTCTTGCTCGTGGCTGACACCTTTAGTGCAAAGACATTGTCAAGGAGACACTACATATGAAGCAACCGGGACCAGTGAAAGGCTTTGTAAGAGAAAAGAGATAATACGTAGATGGAAAGCCTTGCTTTCAAAAGAGACAAGCAGTATGTTGAAGAATGGTTCGTTTGTGTGTTTGATCACAAGTGATATATATATATATATAATATATATATATATATACGGTATATACAAATACATAGCCATTTTCTATTGGAGAAGGCTACAGTGTTAAAAAAAAACATTAAAGGGGTTTTTTATCCTTCTATGCTCAGTTTAACACTTTTGTTACTAAAGCCTTGGAGACATATTATCTACTACTGTCGAATGGCCCACCCAAATGTCAGCCTCGGTATGTGAATAAGCAGTGTTTTCTAGAACTATTTCTAGCACTTCCATTTAGCAACCTGATTCACGAGTATATGCAAGTAGGAAGAAACTGGTGTTACGCCAGTGGTTACAGAATGCATAGTTACTGTGCTAAGATCATCAGATTTAACAATGCACTGTACAGGGCTATATAATCCCTTCCACTAGATATATCCCAATGAATCCTCCTAATTAGTTATGTTATAGTCACTCCATGACAACCACCAGTGCCTCCACAGTGCAATGTAACATAGGTTAAATGGGCAATCTAATAGAAACCTGCATTGAGGATAAAACAGGGTTATATTGGCATTTTTAGATGTCAGCGCGAGTGGCTAGTCAAAAATACTAGTAGTGGATGTCAATGGAGGTAGAACTTTGGCGTTAGCTTCTCTGACAGTCCCTTCACAAAGGCATCACTTTCCATTTCCCAGCAAGTGATTTATATGCATTTTGACAGCAACCCTCGTATTATTCTTTGTCTGTGCATTGTTCACAATCCATTGGTATAAGGGAAGGACTCTAAAAGTGCTTTGGACCTGTACAAATGTAAGAAGGAGAATAGATCACCCAGAGTTTGGGACTGAAACACTCTATGATGGATGATTGGCTTGAAAGTGCTGGCCAAATAAGCTCTGCATTCCATGTTGTAAAGCTTTACTATCTAAACTGGTGACGTAAAGCTAAAATTGACAATGGAAAATGAAATTAGCCCATTTATATTGGCAGTATTTCTGCTCTATTTGCTAAAATGTAAAATGTTTCCAGTTCTCCCCATGTAACCTATGCCTGTTGTACAATATTAATGCTGACTTTCCATATGCAAGCTGTAAATGTTTGTACCCCTACTGCTACTACTTATACTTTGTAAAGCAACCAACACGAATCATGATTTACCCAGCAGATTCATTGGTAAACCTTCAGGTGCCTAGTCCATGTTTGGGTGGACAGAGCCGGTCGCCAGCACTACCGGCACCAGCAGTGTCTATAGGCACCGCCAGAAGATCACTTCAGATGGGGGATTAGACAAGTTGTTTAGACACTGCTGGCGTGTGTACTGTTATGACCTCACCGGCCCACCGTAATTCCATTTTGGCCAAACTCAGATACACTACTGTTTCACTTCAGTTTGTTTAATTACAGTACAGTTTATTAGAAATAAAGTCTATCATGTTACTGTGTAATGTCTGATTTGAGGATTATAATCTGGAGACGTAAGATACTTTTTACCAATTGATTTCCATGCAGAATGTGTACCCTTTAGATGCAGCTCTTTTTTTTGACCGATGTTTTGAGTTTTCTGTGGGGTATTGTGTAGAAATCCATCAGTTGCTGGCTGCACATCAAAGGGCCTATAGCACTTTTATTCCCGTGAGCCTGCATTTCGACGAGCCAGTGGTAATTTTTCTTTTTCCTGACACTACATGAAATATATACATTGCAAGAACAATAGGTGGCTCAACTCTCAACCCGGTTGGTGCGTGGGATGCCCTGAGAAAATGTTTCAAACATAATTAACAGGGATAAATCACTTCTCAAAAAAACATTTTTAGCTGTGCTTTTTTTCTGTTGACAAATCCAATTTTTTTAGGAAAATCACATTTTTTTTTTCTGAAAAGAATTTAGACTTTGAGTGAAATTACATCATATCCCGGCCCTCAGACTCCTCTGGTATCAACTATCTTGGGATAAATGTTAATTATCAGTCAGTCGACTATAATATATGCATTAGGAGTAATAATGACATAACAAAGCAAAAGATCTTGATAGTTAAACGGCTGGATAGCATTATTATGACCATGTGAATTTTGGAAGCTGTACTTATTAACATTTTAATGACATCACTATAATGCGGTCCTTCATCTTAATAACCAATTTCTGTCCATATTTCTATATAAGGGGGGAAGGATACGATTTTCATACTTTCAAATATAAACAGCTTTGATGTGATCTCCTGGATTCCAATAAAGGTTATATAGCGGCAAAACGGCCCTTAAGTCAATAAAAACAAACCATTTACCATACTTTACAATGATACGTTAAAGCATTTTAAGATCTGCATCTTGGCAGGTCCTGTTGAAAACAGCGCAATCATTAGAAACATAAAAACTCCATCCATGCCATCTTGTCTGCTCATTTCTTCCAAAGACCGAGACCTTAATCAGTCCTTGGTCTTGTCTCACATTTAGGATAGCTTTATTCCAATCTCATGCATGTTTAATTCCCCTTAATGTATTAGCCTCTCCCACTTCTTCTGGGAAGCTGTTTTCTTTATCTACCACCCTTTCAGTAAAGTGACATTCTCTTACATAACATCTAAACCTCTGACCCTCTCATTTTAGATTATAACCAAATTGTGTCTTAACATTTCTCCTCGTTTGAAATAAACGTCCCCATACCTTGTTAAATTAAGGTAGTGTAAGCAAGAGCACTGCTTATGAATGGTTTTGTTGATTGGTGATGCAATAAGAAATGTTATTCCAGGCATTGCTTGTTTCACAATCTACAACCAACTTGGGTAGGTGTTATAAGAATTGATGTAGTTTTCATTAAATCTTTCTAAAAGTTGGTTCTCTTGTGGCCATCATTGGGCAACACAGACTCACCTATATGAGAAGACAGTGTATGAATTGGCCTGTAAAAAAGGGGTGAATCAAGTGAGCGAGGACCTAATGTCAAGGGTGTTATTTTTTAAAGATTGAAATGCCTGTATCACATATGAAACTAGCAAAATATAAAATATATCAGCTGAAGAACACTGTTCATTTTAGAGGAGGTCATATGGATCAAACAGTTTCATCAAAGTCTCAGAGCAGTACAATGCCAATGTGGAACAGGTGGTAACATGTCACTTCGTGTGTCTTCAGTGTTTTTTTTTCAACTTCTTTGTTCTTGCCATCTCAGTACAGGGACTTTTTTTGTTTCATGAGCTTTGCTGACCTTCTGTTTGGAAACTAACATCTTAGAAGCTACAGATTGCGCTGCTGGCTTTCTCTGCTAATCTTTCAACGTGATTCTCAGTTATTCGTTTTAACAAGAAACACATAAGCTCAGAAGGGAAGGAGGGATTGGTCGTCAAGATTTTTCCTTACGTCATTTGCACTTGTAAGTCATTACTGTCTTTACCATGGCAATCCTTTGCCAGCGTTCTGACAAGCGAGCCACCGATACGTTTTCCAGCACTGTTTCAGCATCTTTCTGCTACCTTCAAGTGATTCTCCCATCCACACCATACCTACGTCTTAGTTTTCATTAGGTTGTAACCCTAGCACAATCGTCACACATGTAGCTATTGCTGTATAACAAAAAGTGCTCTTAATCGTGAGCCTTAATGTTGCTTCTGCTGTTAACATTACTACACAGCTCAGAGTGAAGTAGCTTTGCTATCAAGCATTTATGTGATGCTATGATGATGGTGAAAAAAATGTACTATATATCTCTAAATTATTGTCATAATATGTGCTACCCATTAATTCTGCCACCTTTTATTACTTTTTATTCCACATAATTTCATTATTTATATAAAAAAAACATTAAACCTAAAAAACATTTGCTAATACATTGATGACATTTGTCATTTTTTGTGCTTGTTGTGGCACCGCCATAAACAAACAGGATGAGATGCTCACCAAGAACAGACATCCGCTTCATAGCCTGTCCTACAATGTGTTCTCGCTAGGGAGCATGTCAAATTTTAGCTCTCTTGTTCCATTACAGAGGAAAAATCGCCATCTACCATATCTGTATGATTCCGCCTAAAAGGGCAGTCCGGAACAGAAATGTGAGACAATGTGAGGGAACCAAGAACCCCAATATATGTTTCGGCCTTCATTGGCCTCGACCGTGGAGTACAGTTGGTATCCCTCTAACACAAGAGAGCAAGGAATCCTTGAAGGGGCAATGGACTAAAACAATGTATTATCCAGTAATTTAATGTAGGCTCTAAATTATGCCATCTGCATTTATGTGCTTTATTTTCTCAAAAATATAATAGGATATGCAACTAAGAGACCTTCAGATCCTCACCATAAATGATCCAGTCACCAGTTTTCATACAGTCCCCAGTGAAGTCTGAGGTCGTTCATTGGTTGTATTGAGCGGAGGTCTCATAAGCGATGGAGGTGTAGATCCCCTAGTTCCTTCTATGCCACTAACAGGAAGGACAAAGGGGACACAGAAAGTCTTGGCTCTTAAGGATATATGGTCATCTACAGTACCCCTCCAACATAGATAACATTATTTCTCACATATATGGTAACCAAGGTTTTTGGTTACACTATTGGGAGCTAATACTTGGTTATGATTCATATCTTTCATTCTTTTTTGTAATGAACATCATATTTGTGGTATACTTTAGAGAATGTGGACTGACTTTTTCAGCCTCTGATGCTATAGTCCTTTCTAAATGATTTAAACCTTTACAAGTACCTATCAACACTAGAACTTGACAGCTTCTTTAAAAGCATGCTGTGGGCCTTAGCACGGGGAAAAACATTGCTAAAATCTAGATAGGCACTATCAGCAGGCTCTAAGCTATCAATCTCCCTTGGTCAGTGCCTGGAAAAGATCCTATCGAGTTCGTCTGACAAGATCATCCATTAGTAGACTCCTGCTGTGTAATGTACATGAAAATGTGTTTATCTTATGGTTGTTCTATGGGGCTTCCTGGAAACAATGCCAGACAACCAGCACTGCGGTTTATGCTCACTCATCACTAATACACTGTCTGCTGGTCCTCCTAATCTTTTCTTTCATAGAAAGGCACAGGGAGGATTAAAATGACCGCTTACTGCTCGTTTCTTTCCCTTTATACTGATTTGCCATAATTACGTGGCAGTTACCACGACTGTGTTTTGGTGTAAACAGTTTTGGTGTAAACAGTCCAGGAGTTTTTAACATATTTGCACCTATATTTTCATGTCAATTGGGATGCAAACCAGTGCAGAATGAGTCTGTGGGCATCAAAAACATATTGCCACAAGCAACTGGGTATTTGTAAAAGGTAGCTAAACTTTTAGGTTCAGTGCATGCAAAAATGGCCCTTGTATCCAAAGCTTATCCTTGCTACATTTGGCTTCTATTATATTTAGTCTGTGTTATTGTATGCAAGAAGAAGAAAAATGAGCAAAAAGCTGAATGCAATAGTCCATGCCAGACGTACACATTTCCTTTGTTGGAGGCGTAGTTTTTCACTGGCTTTGATGGAACGCTTTCATCTTGAGACCTCAAGATCTAAGCTCCTTCTGATCTAACACACCAGCATTTCTCCTCTGTTATTCTCAATGTGAGCAAAAGCTAACCATGTTCTGTTACCATCATTTGTATTACATCTTATTTCAGGCATCTGAGGGATTGGATTACCCCAGGCAACCAGTACAGTTTTTGTTACTTATAATCTCACATACAGTCTCACCAATGAAAACTATATTAAGTTAAATTACTTAGTAAGTACCTTAATAAGCCTTCTATTCTTGCAACACACTGCCTGTTCCGTTGTACGAGTATCCCACCAGCTTTAGCTAATCATTGGCGAGAATGCATGCCAAATGACATTAATGGGGGCACTTTCTGTGTATACATGTGGGGGTCTCATTACTCAATACTCAATACGTGAGCCAGCGGTAGAGCTGGATGGCCTTTACCACATGTGCACCCTAGGTATCAGGATAAAAGCATCACTTTCAAGCCAAGGATCTCCGGGGAGGGGGAAACAGTGGACATTAAATGAGATACCTATCATATCCATTGAAGTATCCCTTTTGAAATGAACTACCTGTTTTTCTCCACGTTGCAAAATCCGTAAATTGGTAAGAGCATTCATGTAAAAAGGGCATTTTATTTCAGAAGAAATACGCTGTAAATGTTCATATTTATTTGTATTTTGCAGCGATCTTTGTCATAATAACATATTGGCAATTGTCACTTTGCCTGTCTTACCTGACAGCGGTGGCATCATTAGGCTTTTATCTTAGCTAATGCCATTTACTGTGCAATGGACCCTTTAGGTCTGCCTCCACTCTGTAAATGTTAGTCTGGAAGGTTGAACTGCTAACAAGGTGTTATTTGTAGAACTTAGAATTCCAATCGCAGATCTTCTGCCTTAAAAACCTTTACAGTAATAGCCTTGTTAGAAAAATGAAATCATTTCTCTCGGAGACCTGTAGCTTGTTTTTCTCAAATTTGCGAGAAAGCTGTACGCTGAGGACCTTCAGGTGATGCTAATGGGATGCATCCCGTGCGGAGTTCTCTCTTATATAATTATACGTGTTTTTCTAAGAAATATTCAAGACTGAAAAAAAAGGGGTGATCTCTGACATTTATTCAGTAATATCTTGCTGCTTTAAGTTAACTAACAGACGTGCTGGATCCACACCGTCTAAGCTGTGACAGTGAAATGGTCCCAAAGTTCTGTTCTGTTTGTACAAGCATTTGCTGTACACACAGCGGGGCACGTGTATAAAATTATCTCCATCGTTCAAGCAGTTGCGGCTGATTCTACTGGCTGCACCAAAAGGGAAGAGATTTCAAGAAATGTATAAAAAATGATATATAAAAAGTCACAATTAATTAGCTTTATTGAACTAACATTCTTCGTCCCAGGCATCGTCGCACAGAAGAATAAAGACGCTTCCTGGGCTATTTGGGATCAGCATACCTGGGAACTTTCTGGCTTTGACTTGGAGTTTCCTGGTGAAGTGCTACTTCCCTCACTCTCTGGGCTACCTTTTCCTTTTTTCCTGGTATACGAGCAGTGTTTCGCCACTAGCCCTCCTACTTCTAGAAAACTTAAGGGTGCCCGGGTGTAGCCAAGTCCTTTGTGTGACTGCTCCCATCCATAATGCAACTAGCCCCCTATGTATTTAAAGTGGACTGGGTAGATTTATTAATCTTCTAGAAGCAAAAGCAAAAAATGTACTCAAGCAGACTTTTCAATACATATCCTGGTGCATTGTGGAGATGTGGGTGATAATCCATTAAAGCATGGCCTATCTAAAGTTATATTGGAGTACAGCAAGCAAATTCGATTTGGACAAGTTTCCTTTCCTGCCCTTTTGGTTCAAACAAAATAGTTATTTTTCTTATTCCAAATGAAATGGGGTGCGATATTTTCCATGGGGAGGTCCCTGTCATCTTCTGGACTCATACTTGTTACATTTTTAATAAAATGTAACAAGTGGTAATTGTTGGATAAGAGCCCAGAAAATAATCTTGGCCAGGTTCCACGTCATTAAGTTAAGGAGAGGAACAGTGAGGCTAGGAAAGTAAATAGATTATAGGCAGTCAATTGAAGTTCAAACAAATTTGAATGCACAAGTCTATTATTTAGTTGTTTTGTTGGTATGCTCCCATTTATTGCTTTGTGAAGGCATTCATAAATAAGTTTACATTCATGTTTTTTGCATATTCTGTTCTATGGGAAGCCAAATCTTTGCGGGTGTTTCCTTTTTGCTGTTGTAAGTATGTGATATATCTAATGTGCTGTGCCCTGCAGTGAAGGTGAGAATTACTGTTTTCTCTCTACCTTTTTTGCAATCTTTCATATCCATATGATGATGCCTAACCTGTATATGTTATTTATGATGCAAATTTCAATAAAAAGAAGGTACAAAACATTATTCTTTAAGAATAAACAATGGCGACTCTGTGTCTTTTAATACTAATGTATAAACCATAATCATAAATTACACGTGGCTTGCAGGGCAGAGGCAAAAAAAGGAGGAACACTTTCCCTAGTGTTATCTTTTAAATAACTATAACCTAGTATTGCTCATTGATGTGGGCATGGATGCAAATTAAATCAATTCTCTATTGTAGAATAATCTATATACTGTTGATACATGAGACCTCCCTTTAATATCAACATTCAGCACTTATCCTTTTCCATCCATTTTGTACAGTACCATCATTTACTGGTTCCCAAAATGGTCTTTCCATATTGCTTTTAATTATGTTATTTATTCAATAATATCATGGGCTGGGTACGATTCTCATGATGCCATTGACTGTGGCAAATACATTTTTTAATTCTAAATTTTAATTTTGAGGGGTTTCAGGGGAGAAACAGAAAATTGGTTACAAATGTCTCAGCCAGAGGGCTGTACCCTAAAAAAATCAGAACATTAGATTGATCTATGCACAGAATCTATGCTGTCTGGGCCATTGGAGCAACTGGGCAAATGCCCAGTGGTCCGGCACCAGTGCCCCATAATGCCACCCTTAGTCCTGCTCGTGTGGCAGATCTGATCCTTCAGTATGCAGCCTCTGGGCTAACACACACTCTGACAGCTTGAACGCAGGCACACAAACATCATTTAATGTCCACTGGCCATTAATCCCCAGTCTAGCCCTGATGTTGGCAAAGGTTCAAATTATGCTAGACTCATCGATCCACTATTAACAGAAAACCAGTGGGGGTGGACCAGCTGTATCCATGGAGAACCAATGTTTCCAGAAATATTGATTTCCAGTTGCCTCTTGTGTCTCATGGCATAGTTGCACTTTGTAATTCAGGGCTTGACTGCAGCTGCACCAGCAGCCAACGTTTTCACACACTGTTGGCACCTTGAGGGCTAAGCACAAGGTCCTTTTTGTTGAACTAATTTAACATCTAATGTGACATTTTTATACCCTACTGATCAATACACAAACATTGGTTTTAGATTCTTCTTCAATTGAATGTGTTTTCTGCTTTTCTTGTATCATCTCAAACAATTTCATTTACCATGCAGAGCCCCATAAGATTTTGTAGAGCCTGACAACGGCATTCTGTATTTCTTCCTCTGGTGCACACATACAGTACAGTATCTCTCGCTGTTTTAAATCCTGATCATGCCGCAGAGCTTCACATCGCTGCATATCACACCATTGTCCTCTTTGGCAGTGGAGTGGTTCGTTTGTCCTTGATGTGAAGGGAAAAAAAAAAACCCTTGCTGTATTTTCTCTGCTTATTATCGTGTCCCTTTGATTTAAATCAGATTTTTATTTTAATCACACTCTTTCCCAAACGCAGAATTGTATGACTGCACCTCTCACATCTGCATTGGCCGGATAACATTGATCCCTTGAAACAGTATTGAATTTAGTGGCAAGCTGTGATTGACATAAATAAGAAGTTAAATTGGTGAAACAAGCGAATGATACTGAGTGAAAAATGAGTATCCATGGACTATTTTTGATGTGCTGATGCCCTTCATAGTCCACAAGGTCACTGGGCCAATGTTGGCGTGCTGTGTGTATAATGGTTGTATATGCGCTATATATGTGTAGAGCCAAGGAAACCCTGAGCTATGAATTTTTTAAAAAAGGGCAGTTTCTTTTTAAAGTGATATTCCAAGAACGGGAGATAAAGGGGCAGAAAAGGAATATGGTGTAAACAGAGTTAAAAGGGCAGTTAACGGGTGAACCAGCCTTCCAGCAGATTTAAGTAAGGGAATTTAAGAATGAGTTACATAGGCTTTCCTAAATATTAGGCAATGCCTTGGACCAAATAAGGCTTAAGGCTTTTACAGCATGAAAAATGTGAAAATTAGAATGGGAAGTGATACTAACGGTGTTAATAAGGCGCTTGCTGTTTATTCTTCCTTTTCAGACCAGAGCTGGTAATAAACAAAATAACATAACATAGCAACACCGAGCTTGTGGATGCAAACTGACTCTCTCCTGTAATCTTACATACAGGATAAGCATGGATTTTAAATTATTACATTGACAACACAATCACATTTAAAGTAATTGGTTAAAAACGATCAATAAATGTCCTATAAGTGCTTGTGGTCTTCAATATCATACTGAATGGTGTGGTTTCTTCTTGCTTATGGAAGGCTTAATCTATTGTGTAGCACAAACAGTATATAAAGATAGAGGAGCGCACAAACCTAACTAGCATAAAAGACCTATAAAATTCCAGAGTTGCTGCTGGAATAATAATGACCAATAAGTACACAAAACAAAGCAAGACATGGCCAGCGAATACCATTCAAAAACCACCTAAAACACCTAAGATTTAAATCATAAATACTGGGGATCCCATCACACTGCATGACAATAGATTGCTTAGCCCACCATTACGTCAAAGTACCCCAATGTAGGCCTATCTAATTTTTATGGCCAAACTTGGGGTAGTGGCAGACATTCTTAATCTACTATTTATTAATAAGGGGTGGATCCAGAGTATGATCTTTGGAAGGACACTGCTGGAATAGATAATGAGGCGATACTACATCATGTTCCGTTTGTGGTCTACTGAGGGACATCACAAGTTAATCTATCCGCTTTCATCCTCTAAAGGTGATGTTAGGCAAGGATGGCCAAATACCCTCTTAACCAGAGATGATTATAAAGTGCAGCCTGTGTCCCAACCATAGATGTTTTCCTGAATAGTCTCAGGTTAAAGGGAAAATGAGATTATCTTATAACTAATATACGTATACCTAATATCATCAGATACCTTCATAAAACAAGACCACATATTCACAGCTAAGAGTGCACAGAAAATGACTATATTGAGTGCAAATGTGTGCAAAAAAGGGGGAAAAAAACCTACTTACAGTCAATCTAGGGCAGGTAAAACCCTGTAATATACCAATGCAAAGATGCTTTAAACATTAATATGATGAGTGCCTGCAATATTAAACACATTAGGATAGTAAAATGGATTTACACAAATGCATATGAATCACAAATGGCAATAATTGCAGGACAGAAAGACTGCCAAAGATTAAAGGGGGATATATCACTGAGAGTGTATATAATCATATTTACATTTAAACATATGTGTGTGGAGCATTGTATAATAATTTGTTTTACGTAGGTGTCATTTGTGACAGCAGTGTTGTTGCAATGATGTTCTGTAAGGTTTCCAGATCAATTTAATGTTTAAAAAAGAATGAACTGCACATATTCAACATAACACATACATAGCATGTTGTTAACCTGTAGTAGACACTAACATTCGTCTCCAATTCGCTAAGAATTTGAGGGGTTAGTTAAATGAGCCCCGCCGGCTAAGACTCGCAATAAAGCTCCCATACCCAGTAATATGCAAATTATTTGTGAGAGCGTGAGACTTTACATTTTAAGGCGGCAGATAAGGGCATACATGCTGTATGAAAATGTGTATGCCCTCACCTTAAACTTGCAAAACGTAGAATAAGGAAAGAAAACAGCCTCCTGTCATATGAAGATATAACTGTATAATTGAAAATGAAAAGGATACCAAGGTGGTGGTAGGGCATAGGGTAATAAGGCATGCCTTATGGGAGGCCCCATGTATAAGCCCCCATCAATCCCATCCCGTGGTGCATGGGTAGCATCATCATTTTTTTACCTCTTTTCCCTGACAATTCAAGACATTGCATCGTTAATGCGAATTCTTGGAAAAATTCAATAGAATCCCACTTTTACATATGCACTATTTGAACACACCCAAGCTCCTTGCATAAGGTGTTTTATGGATATACATGCATTATGGCTAATGAGACCCCCCACACGTGCATGGTACAAATCGTTCCCTTTGATTTCAATAGAAATACTTTCCTGGCAGTGATAAGCTGCCTTAAACAGCCAACATTGGCACAAAATGTGGTTGATGGACGGTGCGGCACACTACAGTTCTGAAGTTACAATGTAGGTGTCCTTTATTTTAGATTTTTTTTCAACTTTTAGTTATTTATTTACATCTTACAGAGTTTAAAATGTATTCTCTACTTATTTCGAAAACAATGCACCCTTTTATACACTCCTGTAAAAATATATTGTTTGTATCATGAAAATACAAATACACATACAAAATAAAATTAGTCACAGGTAATTCATGTTCTTTTCTAATTTATCTTTTGCAGCGCTGTTCTGAACTTACTCCCATTTTACATCTTATTAAGACAATTATAATTTAGATACATTTAAGTGGATATCATCCTGTTTCATGTAGAGTCAACATATTTTCTCTTCAACATTTATTATCTTCTTAATAATCTTCTGTTCTATTAATATCAGACAGAGATAGTGCTATAGCGTAAACAGAATACTCAGAAATATAGCATACATCATCAACTAAAGATAATTATCTTTACCGTGAAGGGGATGTCTTGTCCTATCTAGATATTGCCAGTAAAAGTTTCATCAAAGTTTTTCTCAACTCCTTCCACATACCAACATAGCAACATTAAAGGAGTCCAAATTGGGACATCTGCATTGGGGGGGATGTGGCAAAAAGCAAGGAGGTGGGGGGCTGGGTGAAAATTAGAGCTTCTCCCAAATGGCCATTGATCCCCACTGCCAACAAAAGAGGGACTGTGGGGCATTTACCTGAGACGGTGGAACAGTGGCCAGAAATCAGGACCGTTGTTTGAAAATTGGGACTGTTGGGAGGTATATACAGTATCTCACATTTTTGTAAATATATTGTATTATATCTTTTCATGTGACAACACTGAAGAAATGACTCTGCTACAATGTAAAGTAGTGAGTGTACAGCCTATATAACAGTGTAAATTTGCTGTCCCCTCAAAATAACTCAACGTGTCTAAACCTTGGAAACTAAAGGGCCCAATTTGCCATTTCCCCTCCCAGGTGTCATGTGACTCGTTAGTGTTACAAGGTCTCAGGTGTGTTAACTTTGGTGTTATCGCACTCACACTCTCTCATACTGGTCACTGGAAGTTCAACATGGCACCCCATGGCAAACATATGAGTGTTGCCAGCATTGCTGCAGAGGTTAAATGGGTGGGGCAGCCTGTCAGTGCTCAGACCATATGCCACACACTGCATCAAACTGGTCTGCAGTGGTCATCACAGAAGGAAGCCTATTCTAAAGATGATGCACAAGGAAGACCGCAAACAGTTTGCTGGAACCATGTCCTGTGGTCCGATGAGACCAAGATAAACTTATGTGGTTCAGATGGTGTCAAGTGTGTGCCTACAGTCAAGAATTCTGCAGTGCTGCCACATGAAAAGATATAATAAAATATTTACAAAAATGTGAGGGGTGTGAGATAGTGTATATGCTTACACTTTTTATTCTTGTATGCATTTGAGTACATAATTAACTGCTATGAAAGCAGAAGCAACATTGTATTTGTGTGCACTGCCATACATATGGCTTTATCAGAAATATCCATTTGTAAAAAAATTGAATAAGTATATTGAAAGGCACATATATACCACTCCACCAGATGCAGATTTTATTTCAGTGCCTCCCTGCCTATAGTTTCGTCTCTGCATATAGAAGCGGACAGAGGACATCTCACTCATATATTGTAAATCAAATGCTTTGCAAACAAGGCCATAGCTCATGAATACAATTTTATAGTTTTGCCTCTCTGATTCATATCAGCTTGGAGAGGACAAGCAGAGATGCAATTTTTATTACATAGTCAAACAATTGTGTTACGCTCCTTTTTTATACTTTTTTATGCACATGTGCTGGAGTTGCAAGTTGTTAACCTGATGAGCGTAACTTTTTTGTAGCCTTGTAAAGTGCAGAGCCTTGATCTTTGCCATAAAGCAGTTTGAAAAACAACAGAAATATGCCTGTTTAAAGAAGCTTTGCTGTCTAAAAATATATGTGTGTAGTGTAGGTTTTTGTTTTGGAAGTATTCTGTAGGTGTAGGAAGAAGTCATGACGTCCCCAGTGCATCATGGTGGAAACTGGAAAAGGAGTTGGGCCATTGAATGCTACAAGTGTGGCCTGCTTAGTAGTATAACTGGATGCCTCATACACAAATTAAAGGATTTAATGGGGAAGAAGAGGATAGAATGTTGTAGAAGTGATGAAAGATAAGGCCCCAGCATCAGATTGGAAGATGGTGTTCTCATCAGTCATGTGAAGAGCAGTTTATTTTGAAGAGAGTGATGCTTTGATGGTACTAATTCCTCCTAGAGGTATTAGTGACAGGAGCACAGTTTAAGATTGCTTGATGCTTATGTATCCTTGCATATTTTAGAAGATTTAGTAGGGAACAGGGTATGGTATATGTAAGTATGTAAAAAAGAATATTATGTCAGGCAAATGCCTGTCATCTGGTTCTACTTGGGTTTTTATAAAGATTTATTAAGTCAGAGATCTTTACCTCAAGAAGAAAACGTCTCCAGTTACTGCATCATTCCAAGAAGTATACAGAATACTAATGTGTTACAAGTATCTGTTGCTAGCCAGACTATGTTTCCAAGTGATTAGGATGCAAATTATGAAATAATATTTTCTGTAACGCAGTAAACTATTGTCAAGGCATCATAGAGGTTAAGAGAAATGGCACCAGCGGCTTAATCCATGCAAGAGCCCAGCATCAGTGAGGACATAAGTCAGAAGGTCACCTGGAAATCATGTCAGTACAACCATTTATCAGACGTCTGAAGTTGCCTACAATATTTTGGCTGCGTCAGCATAAAAAATGTCCTCTATCAAGCACTATTAATCTCAGACGAGGCAGAAGAAAATGTCCACTCACAGCATGTGCATAAACACATTTCCACAGAGATAAAATATAGTTTGTGTCCTTTTACTAAAATTAAAAAGGAGAGAAACCTTGCATTTTCTTAAGAAGATGTGTCTTGGATTGAGCAAACTTATAGAACTGTTCTGGGTAGGCCAGTTTTGCAGAGGTTGTGGTAAATATTTACTAATAAAGCTGTCAGACATTTTGAGTAAAGAAGAAGAAGTATCTGAATCTTAACAAGATGTAAGAAAAGAGCTGCATGGTGGGTCAGAGTCTGTTATAAATGTAGTTTTGGGGCCATTGTTGAAAAAAAATATATTTTCAAGTTTCCAGTAGTGAGTAAAAGGGTTTATTCATTTGTCCACAAAATGAATGAATAATCACCATGTTCTAACAAAAGTGCCACTCCAACTTTGCACCCAGGAGGAACAAGTTGTTTATATCTTCAATTCCTGGCAGTCGTTCCTCCAGGAGAAATTAATAGAAGGTAAGCAGCAGGTGTGCTTTTTGAATCCTGCCAGCTTCTCAGCATAACCCTAGTGTATGAGATGTGACAGATGAATGTACACAGTGTCCTGATGTCCTGCTAGACAGAAGCAAAGACACTTACTCGTTCTCACTGAGATGCCTTTTAATTAACAGTCTCACTGTCTCCAGACACATGGGGGGGGGGTAAGTTCTTGGCCTCAGACGTATCATTCAAAAATTAAATCCGAGAACCTACAACTAGTTCTTACATGGAACCTTATTATCATTGTTATTATTTTTACTAACTAATATTTGAAGGATTGAATCTGTGTTCTTCTGTTCAACCATGCAAGATCTTATGGAAGCCCCTTGTGTGTCCACCATGGTCTTCTCAAGTGAAGGATCACATTGATTCTGCTTGACCTGGCCCTGTTCCCAGAATTCGTTTTTTTATACCAATTACCTTTATCTGAAAAAAATGCTTCTCTCCAATGCGGCAGATGATTTCTAAATTCATCCCAACAAGCTTGTATCATTTTTTCACATACACTAAAACATTTTATTCTTATTTAGTTGAGTTTTTAAATAATGCCATGCTCCATTTTAGCAATGTTTCTTGGCACACTTTGCCATTTATTTCTGTCCTTCTGAAAAATATGCACACATACATTTCTGTCTTTCTCAGGCCTCTATATAAAGATGGATTATTATCTATTGTACTTTGAATATCTTGCCTTTTCTTTTCGAGTTCCGGCTCAAATACTGCAGAGCCAAGTTTGACAAAGAACAGGATACAAAGCCCATGAATGCTGATGGGAAAAAAATGTGTTACTATTGACGCAGAAAGGTTCAATATTATTTACGTTGTTATCCAAAAGAGCCTGGATTGCTGTTCTTTTACATGTTGATGTGCCTTGTGCTTTACCATGACACAACACTAACATTAGAAGCAGGAGTATACGTTATGTTTCTTTGCATTACAATACAGGTGAGTACTGGATTTAATAGCGTACACTGTGTGTGTTTTGATGTCATTACTTTTTTACCACTTTTCCCTCTGCAATATGTTTCTGGAGAATGAGGCAGACTCAACCTCACTGCCAGGTGCTCAAATAACTAATTTCTGTAACAATGTCCTTAAAATGATCATTTATAATACAGGATTTAAGCATATTATAGATGCATATGGAGTGATCTGTATCACTAACCATAAAGTATTGGCCTCTGTTGTCTGAGTTGATCTGGGAAATCCAGTTCTATTTACTTCCAGACTTGGGGATCTAGGGAAATCCACTACTTAATTACTCTCCCGTGATCTCAGTGTGCAATAATAGTTTCCAGTAGTGTAATATTTCCAGCTCGCTGTCACTTTGTTAGATTTCACAATTTATTTACTCCCATAGCACTTTTAGTAAACATATCATTGCTGATTATGAAATTATATTCTTTAAATTTATAACAAAACTCCCACTTGAAAGATTACATATATACTGTATGAACATTGAAGTATTGGGACACACCAATTGGACACACCAAGCGTGGCACTGTGATAGAATGCCACCTTTGTAATAAGTCAGTTTGTGATATTTCATCCCTGCTAGATATTCCACAGTCAACTGTAAGTGGTATTATTGGAAAGTGGAAGCATTTAGGAACAGCAGCAGCTCCGCCAAAGCGGAAGACTATGTAAAGTCACAGATTGGGGTCACCGAGTGCTGAGGCGCATGGTGTGTGAAATGTCACCAACACTCTGCTGATTCCGTAGCTGAAGAGTTCCAAACATCCACTGGCATTTATATCAGCTTCACATCACCAAGTCAGATTAAGTGGTGTAAAGCATGCCACCGTGGGACTCTGGAGCAGTGGAAACGTGGAGTGACGAATCACATTTTTCTGTTCAGCAGTCTGATCTGGGTTTGGTCGATGCCAGGAGAACATTACCTGCCTGACTGCATTGTGCCAACTGTAAAGCGTAGTGGAGAAGGGATAATGGTATGGCCCTGTTTTTCAGGGGTTGGGCCTCTTCCCTCCAGCCAAAGGAAATGTTAATGCTACAGCATACCAAGACATTTTAGACAATTGTATGCTTCCATCTTTGTGGGAACAGTTTGAGAAAGGTCCTTTTCTATTCCAGCATGACTGTGTCCCATTCCCCAAAGCAAGGTCCATAAAGACATGGTTGGATTAGTTTGATGTGGAAGAACTTTACATTGTAGCAGAGTGTCATTTCTTCAGTGTTGTCACATGAAAAGATATAATGTGCCTGACCTCACAAATGCTCTACTGGATGAATTGGCAAGAATTCCCATAAAACACTCCAACATCTTGTGGAAACCCTTCCCAGAGGAGTGGAAGCAGTTATAGCTGCAAAGGGGGGGTATTTAGAATGCTATGTAATAGAAGTCTTTGTTGGTGTTAGCTGCTGTAGTAACGACTAACTATTTTAGCATTTCTTCATACCCGTTGAGTTTCCTGGGACTTTAGAAATAGCTCATTAATTTAATTGCAGTGAATGAGGGACGATTACTTTTTTTGGCTCTACATTGGTCATGTATTGGTCCACATATCACAGAACGGTTAAGTGACATGAAAATGAAATTGCAATGAAAAAACCCCAATTTATTTAAATCATACTTTCAGCCAGAGTCTATAAACATGGGCAGTCATGTATATTGCAACTTCCTTGTTAATGCCCAATAAGTAGCACAGTAATGGATCAATGTAGAACAAAAATGCAATGGCAGATAAGCTTTCAGGACCTCAGAGGTCTCTTCTGCAGGTATCAGAAATAATGGAGATTGACTACATCTGAAGAATCTTCTTGTAAGATGGCCCTGTATCAACAAAAGACCCAATCTTCTCCTAGGTTACAGGTAAATCCATTTTCTTAGTAATAGTGATATGCTCAAAAAAGCTTTTTTTTGCCATGGAATTACGCAACAAAATAATGTAATTTAAATGTGAGCATTAACATTTTAAACATATTTTACAGCCATGAATGACTGGAGAGATATATTCTATAATGTCCAAGAATTATTACTATAGCATAAATGTCTCCAAGACGCCCTTGTCCTGATGACCACAAGTTAGAGTTTTAAATGAGGGGATACAATGTATTGTGGCAGAACTATTGATGTAGAACTCAATATGGGTCAAGTGAGTTGTTTTTCTTTAATATTGTAATTCCTTTTTTCCTCCTCCCAGGGCATGCATACGGCATTTCGCTCCCGCAGTTGTGGCATTAGTTTTTGCCATGACAACGCTCGTTATTCTCTAACAAGAGTGGTTGCCATTTTTATCTTCCCAGTGTGGTTACTGGTATAAATCTACCGATGTCTTTAAAAACCCAACCACGAAACCTAAGCCCATTAAAGAAGTTTTCAAAGGGAAACAATGAAATATGATTTCTGTTTTCTGTACAATTTATAGCTATATGCAAAGTCCCTTTCAGTGGCACATGCATACTGAGAAGTAAGTAGTTAATAGAGCCACTTATATGAATTTTTTTCTTATGTCAGGTACTGTGTCCACAGCGTGCTAAACACAGATTTCTTATTATATTTCAAATTATATTCCCGCTTAACTAAGCTTTGATAAACTTTGAATGTCCACATTTATAGGAGCATAATAAACCATGTCAATCTCCCAGCTGCTTGAGAGGCCGCAGCTTGAAACCAGCAATATCTTTAAGGCTTGTTTTAGCTGTGTTATAAATTCATTGTTGTATATTGTACATAAAGTATAAAAAAAATACAATAAATGGAAACTTGGTAACAAGCCAGGTATATTAAAGTAGCCTTGTTGAAGGGATAATAACATACCGAGAAGCTCTCTTAATCCGTGTACCTCGAAGCCCTACAACATTGAAATTTTCCAGTGTACAAAATAGATATTGTGTGGCAACCTATAAACCTAGAGGAATGATTTTGCCGCCATCTTGGGTGGGGCTACAGTGTTTAGTAAATACACCAAAGTTGGCAGACTCGGGTACAGCATTACAAGGAAAATGAAATAGTACTTTTAGATTCTCCACTGTGTTATGCTCCACGCCTCATCCACTATCTTCTGCTTTCATCTCTCTTTATACTACTTGCGTAACTAAGCTCTTCAGTATAAGGACATCTTTCCTAATATTTGCTTTCTGCTTCTTGCACTTAATAATTCTTAATCCCTTCATGTAATATTGTGTTTGTTCTCTTTGTGCTTGGAAAAACAGATAACATACAGAGTTTTACAGAACTGTACTGATTAATCACAGTAAAAAAAAAAAAAGAGAAAAGTCACTGGAGGTTTGAAGCCTCAGGAGTATAAGGAAATGTTAATTTATAGGAAGGGTAATATGTTAATGGATTAATCTTCCAGCATGTGTGTTATAGATAATGAAACAAACATAGAAACACAGAATTTTAAGACCGATGAGAATCATTCAACACATCTAGTCTGCCCATTTTTCCTGATGTAAGATCTTAATCAGTCCTTGGTCTTGCCTTAGATTCGGGATAGCTTCATGGTTATCCCATTTATGTTTAAATTCCCTCACTGTGTTAGTCTCTAACACTTCTAACACTTTTTGGTAGCTCTCTTCTGAACTCTCTCCAAAACGTCTCTATCCTTCTGGAGATGGGGTCTCCAAAACTGTACACAATACTCTAGTAATCTCTGACCAGAGATGTGGCAGAACCCTCTTTCTGCAATCCTAAACAGCCAACAAATTATATTTAGTTTGCTTTAACTATTGCCATCATTGCAAATTGCCAGGGCTGATTTATTCCTCAGTCTGTCTTTGCCCATCCTATCTACTGCTTGTCTACTCTTTTAGACACCTTTTTATGTTTATCAATGCTCTCACTTTTTATCCACCCGTAAATGCTTATTTTACATCCTTCTCTTAATATTACACATATTTACCTTTTTTTATAGTAGAGTGGGTTGGATTCCCTGCACTTCCTTCCTCTACCGCTTAGTGAGGGCACCAGTATGATGTCATATGAGTCATCATTTTATCCTCTACAGTAAAAAACAAGTGGCTAAAGCAGCAGGCTCATCCTAGACACCTGCCACATAAAGCAACCCAGATTTTACCCCTGCCTATAAATATAGTAATAATAATAACAATAAACATCCATCCCAGCTTCTACCCCATACATTGGCATACCCTGCATCGAACTGTGATTACAGTATTATACTGTGGTTTGTGAATCACCTTTATTTCCCAGAAGTGTACAAAAGCATCAATAACCATTACTTTTTTTTGTGCATTGTACTCAGGTTCATTAATTTAATTTTGTTTCAGGGCAATTGAGCCAAATTAAATATCTACTTCATCAGAGAGTTGCCCGTACAAAGGGTAATTAACATGCACTGCACATATAGTTCATCCTTGCTGCAGTTGTATATCCAATAAAAAATAATTATATAACATGGGTCAATCAGTCTTTTTTTGTGCTTGGAACCAAAAAAAAAAGCTGTACACACATAGAAAGTTAACATCCTACATGGTACATATTTTTTTTCGTGCTATAAACCATAAAACCATATTTGACCCTTGGTCACTCTTAAAATATTAACCCTTTATGAAGATTCTATATAGTGACACATCATGTCGTCATGTGTTAACCAAATGGCTCTAATACCGGCCGTCATGGAAAGCTTATTTATACTTAATTGTTCTTCATCGGCATTCAAGGATGGATGGCAACTGAAACATAATGGTGGCAAAAGCACTGATTGCTATTTACATATGATCACAATAGCGTTCAATAGGAATTCCAAAATATGTGACCCTGAGGAGCTGCCCCTTCATCCTCAGGCCCTGAGACTGGGGCAAAAACCCCGAGACTCACGATCAAATTTCCCAAATTTGCTTATCCCATGCATGTATCCCATCACAGTATACCTAACAATGTTAACAGACACGGGGCATAAAGAGCACAGACATGATACACAACCACAGGCACTTCTGGTAATATTATTGCCTCTAGCAACCACACAACCGGCAAGGCATGGCAGCATCGCCGTGGCAACAGCACATCCAAATCAACTATGATCCTGGCAACTGTTAAAATCTAAAACCTTTAAGTCAATGTGAGCGTTAGCATGATCTGACATTAGGCAACCTTTGTTGTTTTAACAGCTCTAGAAGAGAACTACTACAAAGAAATTGTAATTTTTTTAGGACCAGCTCCACTGACAGCTGAAACTCAATAGCTGCCAATACAGACTTGTTAAACTAGTGACACTAGCGTGCGTCGTCAGATCCTACGCAAACTGGGTCACTCCAGCTAATTGGAAAACCAAATCCAGCAATGTACGGCGGCAGGAGCAGATAGTAGCTCTGGGTGTTAGTAAACAGACCTTTATACATAATGTACTTACACACCATGACAAATAGGGAACACTGTCACCGTGCAATGGCAGGAGCTGGTTTACATTTTGCTGGAAAAGTCTTTTTTTTGTGTTATATTTCTTTTGGTCACCAGACAAAAGCTGGGAAATATTTGTTACGCCAGCAATTTAGTAATTTGTTGCTGAACGGATTATAGAAAGTGCTAAGGTATTACAAAACGAAAACTATTTTGAATTCTCTGTTATTTATACAGTTACTGTTATTCCCAGCTAGGTTTTCTTAATAGTAATCACAATAAATATCATCTGCCCTTTCAGCTTAATTTCTCTTATGTGGCCTCCTGGTTTTAAATAAGTCTGCCTGCCGAGAGAAGAAAGCTATTCAGCACAAAAAGGTGTCCGGATCTCCTGCTGCACCACCGGAATGCTTACCTATCCTAAATACATTGAGAGGAGAACGGAGATTTACCGTTTCTTAAAAAACACATCATAGAAGCTCGAAGCTGATGGAAATATGTCTACAATTTGGTAAACTTACCAAAGTCATCACTAGAATGTTTGCCAAAAGGCTTGATGAGTTCGGACAAGGTGGGATCCTGCAGACATAATATTGGATCTGGCAAAATCCAATGAAATTGCCAAGGCTGAAACCAGATGGCAAAGGAGACATTTTCAGTGGATCCTAACTTGAAATATTGTTAATTTAGGATTGAATTTTGGGTATAGGGAATTTATTTTTCTGTGGATCAGCTGTACCTTGGCTTAGATATAAATATCTTTGTCTAAAAACATACGTTGTAAGGACAAAATCAGGGTTAAACTACAGCAGCGCTGTCCTTGAACTACCTTCTGTAGCGATTCTCCTATTGCATTAAAGATATTGTTTCTTACTTCTCCTATCTTATCAGCCAGCTTTTGAATAGATTCTGTTTACATATTCTATTGAATATATGCTGCCTTTTTTATTTTAAAGAATCCTTTAATGTCTGTGAGCATTCGATTCTGTCAGCATCTAAAAATGTATGTATTTAAAATCTTTTAAATCTATTCTGAAACCTTTCGTAATGTCAGACACCATGCACCATGTTAGTTATTCTAGTTCTTTATCTGCATATAACTCAGCTCCACGTCTGGAATGGTTGGGGAGAGAATGCATTGGTAGGAAGATCCTGGACACAGGGGTCAAGGATGAAGCTTGCTGTTCCAGGTTTGTTTATGAAATCCCTTTGATATTAGTTGCATGGCTGGGCCACATCATCAAGGGATGATTTTAGGGTTATTGAATGCAGAAGATTCTGTGTTTTGCTCCTGCAATAAATTTGTGTTATGTGCACATCATCTTTATTATAGTGGAAGTGTATTTGCTACTGTTTGACATGTGTACTGGGGTGGTGGCTATTAAGCATGCGTGAGCCAGCGGCCTATTTACATTAGGTACTATGGTCACTATCATAACTTTGGCGTTCCTGGGTATGACGTCATATGCAAGCGATTTATGTCTTTAAGGTGTGCAGTGCCTTGTAATAAATACTATAAAGGCTGTGCATAGTCTAAATTGTCCAGTTGGGGAGATCAGAACCTGCTGCCATAGGCCAGAATATGTTGCGATCGTAGTAGGTGATGGTCATTCTACGAGTTTGGCCTGAAGAATTCGAGAGAAGCATCAGTCCTCTGGGTCAAAACTCGAAATCTTCCGGGTCGCGGGAGCCACTACACACCCCTTTCTCCTTTAAATTGGGATGTTGCCCACAATGTCAGCGGGAATACGTACTGATGTTGGCGGGAATGACCACAAGTTCCCAGGTCTAGTGATGGTTATATCAGTGGGCCAATGTACTTTAACCTTTTGAAATAGGCAGTAGAAATGCTGCTTTTTGGAAATGCCCCACTGTTCTGTAAAGGCCTTTTGTGGGTTTTCTGTAGGAAAATACTAAGACTGTAAGGCGATGCACAATGAGTGAAGCTTAAATCTGTAATTGATGCAGTATGGCTGTTATGTGATCCTGTAACTAATAAACAACTCACCCCCCCCAACAGACATATATGTTGTGCTAATTCTAATTCTTTAGTATTCTTCTGATCTAGCTCTATTGTAGAGAATGACATTCCAGTTCTCTAATTAGCTCTTAAGCGGCTCATCCTTCCATGTAACTGGGAGTGTGCCTGGGAGCCAGAGAGCATAACATAAAAGTGTTATTTTACCAATGTAATGACAGTGGTTGATGGCAAAAGACCTCTGGCTGTTGTTGATTATAAACTCTGTTGTGTAATTTTACACAGAGCCATAACTATAAAGAGCAGTTCTGGTGATAAGTGCTAAATGTAGGGCAGTCAGTAGGGGCAATCAATTAGTTTCTATAGTGATTGCTCCACTGTTTATGTATATTACCCATGACTGTATAACTATGGGCTAACCCTCTGTGTCGGTAAGCTTCTCATCTCTCTAGGACCAAATGCAGTCAATTGATAGATTAGGAGGGGTAAGCAGCCCTCCCCCGTCTGCTGCAAATCGGTACACATGAGCTGGGCAAGGTCTATTTCAAAAGTTGTTAGCGTGGGGACCATGAGCAACCATCGGCCTTACCCGAATAACCACCTCCATTGATATTTTAACTCCCTGTGCTGGTCCCGTTTCGCAGCTACCCGGGACAGTGCCTGGAAATCAGGACTATCCTTTTGGGAGGTATTTGATCATTTTGCTTCAAACTTCTGTGTGAACCAGTCGCATAACATGTCATTGCTGCTAATACTTAATCGCCACAGAGAAGTCATTTTTTTCAGTGGATTTTGTGAAGGTCACTTTCCTTGCTTGGCTCAAATAATATTATTAGGATGGCAAAAATAATTGTCCTGTAGCTAATAGTCTCATATGTACTGCAGTCTCCCAGCTCATTAAAAAATAGATAAAATTCTGTTTAACACTATTTGGAACATAAAGTGACTCTTTCCAATCTACCCTAATGGCCTCCCCATCACTTTCGCTGTCATGTCTTCTGCATGTCCACAAGGCATCTATTATGTCAGTTGAAGTGGCTGCATAGATTGACTCTGTTCCAGGCAAGCTTTAGATCTTACCTGTTCAGGAGGAATCATTAGGATCATATTTTATATTAATGTACCTCGATTCTCTAAAAGCCAAGCACTTTAATAATAAAAAAAATAATTGATACTACCCAAACCTTTACATAGCTTAAGCAACCTATGCCAGATCTTTAAGAGAAGATTCATTCTGTCAAATATTAAACATCACAAATGAACTGTGCTTTGGAAGCCTATGTTAAGGACTAAGTTATCAGCGTCTCTCTATTTGGTTGATAGCCATAGGCTATGTAATTCAACTTGTTAACTCTACCATAGTTGGTCAGGTACCTGATTTAAAACATAAGACTCAGCCATGTCTCGTAACTTTCTTGCATCCACCTCTCAGAACTTCGTCAGACACTCTCTGCCAAGCATTCGTCTTTGATTCCAGACCATGGTCTCTCAGTCAACCCTTATTTGATTGAACTTTTCCCAAATCAAAGGATCTAGACTGGTAGTTGCAGTCATACCGGCTTGTTTTAACATTTTTTTTCCCAATGCCTTTTCTGACCCCCTACCCCTCTTTTTCACACACTATCCTCACAGCGCTTTTTCTTGCGCTTTTCAATGGGATTGCCTCATTAAACTAGTCAAACAAAAGGGGATCAGATGTCTCGGTTTTCAGGGACAGTCCCCTGATTGCGACTTCTGTCCCTGGATTCCATTTCTCCCTGGAACTGTCCCCTGGAAGCTTCTTAAGTCTTGTAACAAACATCAGAGAAGTTCTTTCAAAGACCTCAATGCTGTCATGGGTACTAAATCCTCAGTTTGCTTATAACCCATCAATTCATATAATGTATGTCCTTAGTTTGACAATATGGTTAAAAAATAATGTAGAATACAACCTGAAGGTTTTTGTCTAAATGTTCACAGGGCAAAACAAAATACCAGTTTACAATAGCATTACAGAAATTCCAATCTAATCCGAATGGAACATACAAAGTAATATATCGACAGAGGTTGCTCTCTTTGTTACAGAGAAGCCTGACAATCAGGCCCTGAAAGCAAAGGACGTATTCCTTTTTTAAACTGAATATATTACATCTGACTTGGTAGACATAGATAATTAGTGAGAACCGATAGCTCTGGTGCTCATATGAATTTGTATTAAAACATGTACATGCGTCAGTGAAGGAAATCAAAGTACAGCACTTGGGCTAAGTGTTATTTTCTGCTGAGAACGGAGGTGGAATGGAGCTAGGTAGATATTCTTCTTCTCACATATACACCACTTACAGGCCCGCTGATTTTGTTTTATTACTTTATTATCACACTCTTGGATATGATAGGAAAGCTAGCGATGTTTCCCCTATTGAATTGTACATAACTCTTGTGTTTTGTCAACAAAACGAAAAACATATTGACCTTCAAGTGGTGACTAGGTGAGTACCTACAGTAATGGGTCCACAGTGGTGTGTTGTCAACTCAAGATGCTACGTTTATGTCCCAGGAAGCAGTCCCTGGATGGCTTCTTTCTGTTGTATATGTCCACTCTAGTGAGACACTTTACATTGTGGTTTGACATTTAAATGCCATTTATCAACCATGGCCAACATGTCATTCCTTTCAGGAATATAAATTGAATTAGGTCTCTGATCCCCACAGAATACATCAACATTGTTTCCAAGCATTTTATATATTATCATTTTGTGTCAAATTCAGAGGAAAATCTTTTTTTTGTGTGGGGGGAAATATGTCAAATAACGTAAAATAATAGTTTTGCATTTTCTTGATCACAAAAAGGTTATTTATTTTAAAGGATATAGTTTTTGTGCAAATACCTGGAATGTTGCCTGCTAAGCACAATTTTATATTTTCCTGGCTACTTGAAAGGGCTCTGAATTTTTTGCATTGCATTTGTTTTCTCTTTTGGACTCACTCTCTGATTTCTTTCACACATTGAGACACTTTCCATATTTGAAAATATCTGAAAATGGCTGAAGGCCTGATGTTAGAGTTTCAAGTCGATTGAGATGGTCGGCATAGTTTTGACAGCTTTGACAAATGGCCAAACCAGAGAGGCTGAATGGTTCTTCCCCACCATTACATTATATGCTTGACAACCATAACGTTCAAACATTTGTAGCCAATGTTATTTTTTATAATTTTATTATAAATTGGATCATGTAGTTCCTGGTCTCTTTTGTCTGTTTAAGTGGATTTGATTTAACAGACACATCTTTGAGTTGCGTCTAGAGATGCAAATACACTATGGTTATACAATTATGCTTGTTTGGATGAACCAATAAGGGCATATTCACTTCTGGAACATATGACATATGACATAATGAGCTTCTTAAACTTGGAACGCTGATGAGGATGCATGTAGTACAATACTCCATTGCCAAATCCGGGTGCGTCAAATAAACTGTAGTACATATTGCTGTGTTCCCTAGAGGCAGACATCTACCTCACTTGTCAACATAAGGGCATTCATTTATGTACAGCAACCTGTGTACATAAAAAATAACAAACATGTTGATACAGATTGCCTGCTGAATGATCACATCGCTTCTAATGCACTATCCAGCTGGCATTTCCCATTGTATCTAGGCAATTGTTCCTTCTCATACATGGTATTAGTTCGCTATCGCAGAGTCTATGTAATGCATCAACAATGCACTTTCTGCCCTGACAACTTTAGCTAGATAAACCCATTCACCTATTCTAGTCATTTCTTCTTTAAGACCTGTGAATTCCTGACAATTTCAGGAAAGAACTCATAGCAGTATAAATGACCATTCATCTTGTGAGATGGTCTTTCACAGGAACCTCAGATGACACCGTTTTAGGTCCGAGAATGAATAATTCTGTGTTTACAAGCCCTACCACTGAGGGTTGTACATTCACAAGAGGAAGGATTTTTTGTAGATCTCTTCATGTCCTTTATGTTTCAAAGTGTTGATTCTATCTGCTCCCAGAATCCTTTGTGAGGATGTACATGTGTCAACACAAAGCAATACCAGCTACAGTACAAATATCTGGCTTCTAGATGACTTTAGGAACCCTTATTTTGTATCAATGATACAGTGGAGATAAATTAGCATGATTAAATGGCTAATTTTCTTACTAAAAGATTTAAAAAAGCGTAAAAAGGGTTTAAGATGCCGTAACATTGCACATTTGTGGATTAAAGGGACAGTCTAATGTCCCTGACACCCCTACTATAGAAGAATGAATATTAACGTGCTCTGTGCAAAATTTTCACCCAGCATTTAATCCAACATCTCTTGCCACTGATAGGCTGATAAAGCAATGAGAAGACTTTACACATGTGCATTGGGGTCTAAACAGACCACTACCAAGCCATTTAACAAAGCCAGTGCTGGGTCTGACTCGAGGCGCATACATCACATGCATTCGGCTGAATGCATTTCCATCAGGGCACTTATTTAGGGAATAGGGAAAAGGGCAAATGCATTTTTTGCAAAATGGACCACAAAAAGTATAAAAATATAAAGGAACCATCCACCTTTCATTTGCATTAAAGTGCTAGATTATCCCTTTAAACTAAAAGGGAAAAACATTGTTTGTAGTTTGAGAAATAAATGAATGTATTGAAGGGGAGAATATTTCAAGCAATAATTGTCTACATCAAGATTCCATGCTGTGAAACTGAATAATAATTAAGTCCAAAACAGCCACTGTAGCCAGAGTGTCATATTAAGCTAATGCGCTGAATTGAAGACTTTTGTAATAAGCAGGCGATTTTGAAAGAACAGGTATGATCAGTAAATCACACATGGTGTTTGTATGCTTTAGGTTTTCTCGGAAACGCTCCCACATATGTGTGTATGTTCCGGACCAAGGACAGCCCTTGGTTAACGAATAGCCCGGGCACCACAAAACTTGATAACTGTGCCCTTTAGCCTTGTGTATATACATATGCAACACTGCATCCCAGCCTACCTGCTTGATGTACTATATTACACGCTAACCCTATGTGCCCCAAGCTGTAGGATACATCAGGGTGTAACTTCCATAGGGCAAAAGCTGTACATGCTGCAGTTTTGACATAAATGTGGGCTTAGGACTCCATGTGCCAAGAACCTAAGTTATGATTGCTAAAAGAGGAAAGGGCTTTCTGTAGTTCAAAACCTCCACTCACCCTCAAGGGAAGACTCTTCCCTGGGAGAAAAAGTGTCCAGAACCCTGGGACTCACAACAGTTATAGCTGAGGAAGGTTTGGTTGCTTTTTCTTGAAAGCAGATTAGCCAAAACAGTGGAGAGTTTTCTCCATTATATGTATCCCTAGTGCTTGCGGCGTGTATAATTCAAGTGACAAATTGTGAAATCAATATAAGAAAAAGCTAGCGATTTGCTGTTGCTGAGAATATTACAAATCAGTTCCCGCGGAACATAGCAGAAGTGGGACTGTAAAAACACAAACGATACATAGAAAAAAATAAGACCTGGGATAGAAGGTGATGGATGTTTGCAGGTCTTATCGCTTTTTGCTGGACGGCTTCATTCTGCTCCTTCTCTGAACACGCTCGGCCTAGGAGAGTAGGATTTCCTAGTATTTATCTGATGCCGACATATACACCAATACGCCAATGACAAAATGTACAAGGGAAGTGCTGGTTTTGGACGTTGATGCAGTAATGCGCTGATTTTTTTTTTTTTTTGCGATAGCTGCACTTATGGAAATATTCCGGTCGCAGGCCCTTTATTTGCTGTGATTCATTTACCAAAGGCAAATGCTGAGTGCACTATATTTTTCAATCCAATTTGGATGATAAATCATCTTTATTCTTTGTATGACTCAAGAGACTTTTTAAGTGGGGTGGGGGTAAAATTACATAGTTGTGTTTTCATACTGAATTTGGTTTTCTTTTGTTCGGTGTAAAATAAATACAGTAATAACACACTAACAATTATTAATCTAACTGATGTGTAAACCCATCATATTGGTTCTAACCATTTTCAATTTTTCATACTGCATCCTAGCACATGGTAAAAAGTATTGGACATTCTTCTATCCATAGTAACACAGATAGTTTCCATGTATTCCCACCAATACATGTCCTTCCAGCACAAGAAATCAACGTTCCTGGGAGCTCTACCGGTTTCAGCTGGAGTCTCTGGGTGAAGTCAGGCGTCCTCTTGTCTCAGGGTCATTTCACTCTTTCTTTAGGTAAGGGAGGGGTGTTTCGCCACTCTTATTCCTCGTTCATACTTTCTACCCATATATATATATATATATATATATACCCCTGACATAATTCTTGGACTCTCAAAATACACAATATATATATATATATATTATATATATTTTTTATAGGTGTGTGTATGTATATACCTAATCTATACAATAACATGATCTGTAAAAATAAAAAATGGCATTCTTGCATTATCAGAGATGTGTAAGATACAACTCTTTTCACAATTAAATTTAATTAAGCACTTAGTGATTCCATATTACTAATTTACTATTCCTTTAAGACATATTATAATAGGATGAACTGCAGTTTATTGTGCAGAACTAAGGTCTACTATTTCAGCTTTACAATGCACTCCACGGTGACTTTTAGGTCCTATTTTAGGTTCTGTTTATAATTTTTCAGCACCAATGACACCAGTGGCAGAATTTGACAATGCTATCGGAATTAAGTCTTTTCATGCATTGTCAAAAGAGCGCTTGGCGAGAACAGAATGTTCTACACCTTTGTCTCTCCTGTTCACAGGTTTCGGCTTAAGAGATGCAAATTTTAACTTCCTCCATACCCACTTATCATATTTGTGATGAACCCCATTCTGAGTTAATAGGATCAGCTAATGTGTAATCTTTTATTAACAGTATCAAATTTTTCAGCAAATGTTTTATAAAACAATAATTTGGGTCAATGCTGTCTCATTTTTAACAGTTCATTAGGTAAAGAGCTGCGTGTGTTACGACTGGCTTATAAAAATGATAGATTTTTATTTATAGTGAAGTTCCAACCATTAATTTTAAGGAACAAAAAGCAGAACAGAAGTAGGTTCATTAGAAAAAAAAATGACATTGTAATTTAATTAAATTGGTTCTTTGACAATCACCACAGAAAATGTTACATTAGTTCTACATCAGTTCTCAACCCATATTGTAGTCTTAATACAATCCTTCAAAACTTGCTTTGTGGTTATTTTTCCCCTTCCCAGTCTGTATAAAAAGTGTTGTTGTGAGGTACCATGTGCCAGATGATGAGCTTAATGGACGGTGGAGTACTCTGAAAACTGTTTTCCTAAGGATTTCTTCAGTACGTCTGGCCATTCTAGGTGAACTATTCATCACTGGTTTAGTGAAAGATTTTATTAGCCCCTAGGCATGCGTTGAAACGTTACTAACTCAGCTGTACGTCTTATTATCATTACCATTATCAACATGCCCCAGTTCTGGTAAATAAAGTACAGCCAATGCAAGCCATTTGATTTATTTTGAGTTGCCTCCATGGAAAGTACAGTTGCTCATGTTTCACTTGATAAAAGACCTTGCAAAAATTTGCCCCAGACATGGTCAGCCTTAGTCCTTGGCATCCTGGGTAGATGCTTGACACAGAGGATCATTTGAGAAGAATGACATCTGTCCCACTTTTACTGAGGCAGTCTAGGAATGAAGAGATGGGTCCCAGAAAGTGTTTGTATGTTGTTATAAAGCTGAAGTCCTGTGCTTGTGGGGTTTTTAAGGATGAAGTTGTTTTCATTGAGTGGGGTTGTAGTGACATAAATCTTATGAATTCAATGACCACTACTTTATATTGAAAAGGTACTGATAAATATTATTTCACTAGGCCTTTGACCAGTTTACATTTAATGAGACTATCAATTGTTGTAAGACTGCCCACTCAAGCTCATGCTCCTTCTCATCTGGTCCAGTATGTGTCTCTTATAGTACATTCCCAAGTTATATGGAAAGATTATAGTTGGCATGCTGTGTAGTGCTCTCCAGATAGTGATACCTTAAACCTTAATGAAGCACCCTCATAATATTGTAGAACATAAAACATATCTATTTATTGTGCTAATTGAAGGAAATTGGTCATTTTGTTCTTCGTATGTGGAGGCGTACAGTGGCTGTAGATGGAAGTATGAACCTATTATACTCCACATAATGATAGTTGATACTATGGATACAAATGTACGTTTGCTTAATTACTCTCCACATAAATGTACAACGCGTTTTTGTTGAGCATGTACTTACTTGGCCTTAGGATCACGGGCATATCATAGGTAGGGTGACCACATTTTATTTCTGCAATTCAGGGATATAGTATCGAGCACATATAGTTATTACCAGATATGAGCAGTTTCAGATATTTAACCTCTCTATTACCAGACATGAGCAGTTTTGGAGAAATAACACCTCTATCACCAAACATGACAAGTTTCAGGAAATTAATGCCTTTATTACCATATAACACACACACATAGTCACACAAACAGACAAACACAGTCACCTACACACACAGGCACACACATAAACATATCTCACACACACACAGAAGATCTCTTATATGATGCTGGCTGCAGCTTACACTGAGCTCCCTGTGAAGTACGGACTCAGCCAATCAGGAGAGGCTTGTGAACTCTCATCCAATTATGTGGGTTCAGAAGTCCATCACTCCGGGCACTGTCCCGGATGAAGGCTGCCCAGGACGGGAGATAAAGTCCCATTGCGGCACTCTCTGGGGCAATCTGGGCCATGTGGTCACCCTAATCATAGGCCCTCAAGATTTTTTAGTACAGGACATTTTGTGACAGAATTGACACACCATGTATTTATTTGCATGATGATGTAAGGGTAAAACATAACTATTTAGCTATTAAGGTATCTGAATTAGGCTAAAACATGGGGAAGGGGCCACTAAACATAATTTCAGGTGGTGGATGTTGGGTGGGGACACCACGCTATTCCTTAAAAGGTACACAATAAAAGAGGACATTGACTTAAAGCTCAGCTTTCCAGTGTGAAAGAAAGAAGGGCTCGCTATTTGTTTCAATACACAGGCAGTGTGTTCTGTCACATTCAGTTTCTTTTCCCATATTTACCTGCCGTAACAGTAGCAACAAGTAAATGTGCAGTCCAGTAGCGCAGAGGGACCCCCGCTGTAGTAAATCAATGAGCTGCAGCTGTCTGATTATGGTTAGATGTGATTACAATAATCTGTGTTTATCAGTGCAGGAGCTCATTAATCAGTGCTGTAATATCAGGTTGCCATATATATTTCTTTACACCATTTCTCAGTATATTTGCTTCTTTTCTCTACTACATTAAAGGGAAGCTCCAGCCATCATGTGCTCTTTAATGCATTTGATAGCTGAGAGGTCCCTTTAAATTTACAAAGTGGCCCCTTGCAAATGTATGGAGAGGGGTCTGCAAATTCTCACAATATGCATTTGCCCCTTCCTTACCACGAGCGGTTTTCAATTTTGGAGATGTGTTTGGCCACATCTCCTGACACATGATTTACTTATCGTTGTGGAGGTTCTAATGAGACATCCCCTCCTCAGGCGTGGTAAACCTTAATTCAATGTGTGTGCCATGCTGTGGAAAGTTTCAACATTTTCTATTTATTTGTTGCCTGTCTCAAATGTTTACCCATTACAATACGAAAAACTAGTAACAATAGATTACCATCTAATACCATGAAATCTTATTACAAAACCGGATTTAGTTTTGTAATAAGATTTCATCAGATGTAATAAGACATCATCAGATGTTAGATCATGTGCTACATGCACCACAGGTTAGACTAGTGCACATATACATCCAGACAACCTCAGAAAAGAATCCTGTCCAGGTTAATTCATCACAGGTGAGATGTCTGTCTTTTTCTATACTTTCACATATGTTTGTATTGCATGGTCACTATAAAGGAAGATACTCCCTAAATTCATATGTTTGGTGGAGTTGGGTGCTGTGTCCTTCCACCTGTGCTTCTGGTCTACCGTGTGTTGAAATCCACCGAAATATGAAGAAGGCAATACACACACATGGTTGCTATTCCTGGTGTCCTCAATATTTATTGAAACTGCCGAGAAGTTGAACAAACAAATGATAGATGTTTTGGGGGACCCAGACCCTTCCTCACTGCAGTAGACCCAAGGTTGCTGTTATAAAGATGCTAGAATGAACATTTTTTAAAAAAAGAATGGATTACCAGCACTCAAATCCAAACCTTCCAATGCAGTTTTTTTGTAAAAAACATGAGGCTTTAGTACTGTATTTTGGCCAAAGCACAACGCTTACCTGCTACATCAAGGCATCCCATGATAGGCGAGTCAGTGCCAAAACTAAATGGTTGGCCTTCCAACCCAAGTATCTGTGATGCAAAAGCGGTCAAGTGATATATATACCTCACCTTTATATGGTGCTCAAGCTTCATAGAGGTGGAGGGACTTCACTCCTCTAACCAAAACTTCAGCTGACTTCTAAAAAGAAGGCTCACATGAACCAGTTCTAGCTTAAGTGCTTTGTTGGATTGGAATTATTTACATATGTAATATTTTCTATTCCATGAACAGGTAAGTAGTAATAGGAGTAGCAAGTGGGTGACCCAGCAGCAACAAAGACTATAATATACATGATATATAGGGATGGGCCTGTACCGCATTGATTTTTACCAAGGCAACTGCTCTTGTCCTTCCTCTACCATTGTCCTTAACACAAAGAGGAGACAACCTGTGAGATAAGTATGTTTTATTGGAGTATCTTAACTCATGGGATCTGGAATTGGCAGCTTTTTCAAACAACAGATAAATCATGTCCTTAAACTTAACATAGAAACAATGATTCTGATGACAGAGGTCTGTTTACAATGCCTGTTCTGCTGTCTTCACTTACTTATAAATAGAGTTATGTATCTAGTCAAGGACTGGCCATCAGGCACATTGAGCAAATGTCATACCTGGGAACTTTTGGGCTCCAGCTACCCGGAGCCTACACTTGCAGGATGTGGCCAGGGCTGCCCACGGACATAGGGGGCGTTCCCACTAATGTCAGTGGGCATTCCTGCTGTCAGCGTGGGAAACATGGGCATGTCAGGACCCTCCTGCAACCCAGAGGATTTGGGTGTTGACCCGAAGAACAGGAGCTTCTCCTGGAGTTCTCTGAGCCAAACCGGGAGAGCTCCCATGTATGGCTGTTGCCTGGGACATTTTCCTGCTCAAACACCACCCTGAACTTTATGTTTATCTAATGATGTTCTTTACTCCACAGACTTTGTATTAGTTAAAGTGTCAATGTGTTGTAATTATTGCTAAAACAAATGTATGATAGGGCATTGGTGTGTATATATATTATGGCAAGAGTACACCCAGTACAGTTCTGCATCCAGTAAAGGTAGTTGATGTAAAAGTGTTTTGTGAGGACATGTGCATCTGCCATGCCTGTGATTTGTAGTCCATGTACCTTATTTATTAAAGGATATTGGTATTCCCAGTCCAACACGGTTTTAATGGAAACACAAATCAGAAAATACATAAAAATAAGGACTTGGTAGAACACTTGATGGAGCTGTAGTTTGTTGGAGAGCCAAAGTTTAGTCCTCTGTGACATAATGTATTCTTTCTGGCAAAATACTCTGTTTTGTATGTGCAGGCATATGTCTATATCTGTTGAAGTTAAAATACATATAGTTTCACCAATCCTTATGCCTTGTAGGAAAAGCTGACACATATATCAAAGAATAAGCTGCCGGGATGTCATCTTCCTAAATTGCTAAACAAGTCATTAGACTTAGGGAAAGTAGTAAGAGTCATAAATAGGTTTACTCTCTAAAGAACCATGAACAATCCTACATGGGTCCTTGAAATAATCCACTGGGGAGTGGGGTGCTATCTGGGATTACGATAAGGAGAGAAGGATACATTTTTATTCATTTATTCTTCTGTAGATATTTGCTTTTATATGCACCTTTCTCGGGAAGGAATATGGTAGTTTTGCTTCAAGAGAACATGGAGCTTTAAGAAGATTGATTTTATAGGACAGAAAATGATATAAAGTCGCATAAAGCTTGTAGGGCTTCGGAGGTCTCTTCTTCTGAGTCAAAATTATTCTGTGGCTGCAACTTCTGTTCCTTTTGTAAAGGAATAATAAAAAAAATTGACCATTCTGCATTAAACATTGCTACATGAAAATCCATTAAGCAAAATGTACCACCAAAAAAAGTTCTGATTATTCTCTAGAACTTGTTATGCTCATTCTTTTGGAATAATGGCAGTTTTGCTTCAGCAATCTCAATTTGCTATTAAGGAACAAAGCCACTCAAACATTAGACGCACAATTAATATATTGTGGTGCAAAGTGCCACCATTTAGTAGCTGCCGACTGGTTGGTTCGTTCCTCCCTAAGTGTAAAGTTAATTAATGTTGTTTAGAATAAGCATTCACGTGTTGTTTTCTATGATAACATTAGTTTGAAATAAGCAATTAGAAGTGCATGGCTATCATAACAAATAATGGAAGGTTGCAAATGCACTCTACAAATGCAAATTAGGATGCTTCAGAAAATAGAGAATATAAAAATTACTTCTGCAAAATAGTCTTCATCATTGCGGACTCTGGGTGGGTATTTTTCGATCTGTGGTATGTCTACCGTTTGGTGTCTTTCTGATGGCAAAGGTAGTATTTGAAAATCTATGTTTAAAATTAAGGTACTTGATAAGAAATAATTATAAGAGGGGGTTCTTACTAAGGAAAAGTTGTGTGTTGGGGTAAATGGTTAAAAAAATAGGATCCAGAGCTATTGTTTGCGAAGCAAGGTGGCAATTTCTGAGTGGGCCACACGTGCATACACCTAGTTACCCACTATGGAAGTACTAATACATCCACAAACAAAAGGTCAAGGTGACCATTAAAACGTATTAATATGCTCAGTGTTTTTGCACCAGCAGGCGAATTTCCTAGCCGCTGCACAGGAGGTCAGATTGCCCAGAGACATCCTGGACTCTCCTCTTTTAGGGAAGGAGCCATCATGTCTGGTTCCATGTTGAGAGCTTGGCGCAGTGGCGCTCAGTGCAAGTGCCGGTACACCTTCACTGTATGAAACCCAGTCACACAATTGCCATTCTCTTTGGGCAGGTGTCAGTGCGGATAACCACCAGAAACAAGAGCAGAAACCCAGGAGGGCTTTGAGAACTTGTAGAGAATTAATTTACTCACTGACTGTTGTAAACCTGCCTCTACCTACGTTCACTATTTAGGTAGTTTTTGAGGCACTTGGATTTTTGTTCTTGCAATGTGGCTTGTACGGTTCTAACCCGGTCACACATAGAAACTTGTAATAAAGTAAAGAGGTCTTTGTATCGGATTTGTATCGGATTTGTAGAGAATGTGTTCATATATCTTTAAGATCCATCTCTCTGGGGCAAGGTCAAGGCTATCCAAATTGCACATATGCAAAACCTGTACTTGAAGCATTTGTAGTCTGTTATTCCCAAAAATACATATGTTATGGTTGCTTGAAAATGAATAATAATAATGAAATGATGCTGCATTTAGTTTCATTACTTTCTCTATTTTCTATGCTTTTATATTTGGATTTACATCGGTGACAATGTTGTATCTTTGAAGCGTTATTGTATCTTGTGCCATTCATGTTCATTGTTCCTCTAATTTAATTGATGTGCAATTATTTTATGCCAGATGTTTACATAATCTGACATTATCCTATTAAAACTAATTGATGTGGGCTGTGTCTGTGTATCATTCACAATAGGTCCTATTACACACTGTTTTTTTGGGTTGAAATGTTTCAGTACTCCAGAGTAGATTTTTATAGCAATGAAAACAATTAATCATGTTTTCTTAGGCTATATTAAGACGACTCGCTATTAGAAAGTTGGTTGCTATTCTTTTTTTCTGTTACAAACAAACGTTATGTAGACAGTACAACTCAATTACAGCAGTAAGTATTTTTTTTCTTTTATTCTCACTTTGGGCTTTGTTATGAACTTTTTTTATTGTACTGACCCTAAGACTTTTCAAATATGAACACTTAACAATGCATCATAAATGATTCATGATGATGATGATACTGGCTCACTAATAGTGGCAACCAAATAGTTCAAGTAATGGTCATCATGAAATTAATTTTAAATAAAAGGATAAAGGAGAGTTGCCAGAGGAGGAGAGTTGTTGTTCCAACTCCTTGACTTCACTATGCATTATGATGGACCAATCACAGGAGCTTCTCCTGATGGAATAGCTTGGCTGTTTTTATGCAATGCATAGTTAAATCAGTAAGATTTCTCCAAAAGTCTCCCCGCTCATTATACATTATACAGGGCCAGTGCCACCCTTCTTGTTGGAGATACTTGCAGGGTTTGCCTTATATACAGTAATGAATAGTGAAGTGAGGGGGTTCTGTATTCTCTATCCCATTAGTGAATAAAGCAAGAAATGGTTAAACCTAGTTTGTATGGCTAATTCTCTTTAGTATAGCCGTGAGTATCCCTGCCGTTCACAGACTGGGGTTTGATTTCCCAACGGAGTCCTTTCCATAACATGATTAACAATACCCCAGGTGCCCGGTAGCTATGGCCACTAGAAACCAATTCCTGGAACTCAGGGTTTTGCAGGGGTGCCATCAGGAATCTGCAGGAAAGCACAGGGTGTCATGAGGCTGACAGGGGGGTCACGTCATGCATGTTACTTGACCCTGTTGGGTCTCGTAATCACCCACCACAACCCCGCAGGAAAGCATAGGGTGCCAGATTCACCATGGCAGAAATGTGTTCATCCCTGTCATATTAGTATCCAAATCAAGAAATATTGCCCTGTGTTAGTGGATATAATGTGGCGGCACAGCTCAAGAACCTTTCTTTGTCTCTGGACCTTCCTTTAATATCAGTTAATTCTGTTGCATTACATTACAGGATCATAATCCTGCTGCAGTTTTAGGATGTAGCTAATTATCATGTAATAAAACTATTATCACCACAATGAATTAAGGCAGTGTTATTCTGAAAGCACTTGAGGGCTGATCTCTGCCCCCCATTTTGAGTGATATACAGGGCACAAAAAGTTACAGCGAACTGCTCTAGAATATAAAACATGTCATTGAAACATTTATTGTATTCCCATAATGCCTTCTAAAAAAAGAGCAATGGAACCTATACAACATACAAGCAGGAAATAAGATCTATGGCCCTATTAAAGGAAAATTTTAGAGAAATTTTTTTACTTTGGAGCTACTACTATAAAAACATAGCCTCCTGCTTTTCATTCTAATTGCTGTCATCAGCAAGAGGCGCAAAGCCGTAGCTAGCTCCTTTTGCCCCAGAGGCAAGAACAGACAATCATGCCTGCCCACTATATTTTTACAGAGGTTATTTTGAGGAAAGTAGATAAATAACAAGGAAATTCATAATATTAGAACTACAGATTTCCCCAAACCCAGCAATGTATTCACATTTTGACATTGAGGGTGGTACAGCATAACTCCCATCAATATATACTGAGTCTGACTGTGGTACAATATAACTCCCATCATCACAACCACAACAATATAACTCCTATCATTATATAGTGATCCAGATACTCAGAGTGCTACAGTTTATCTCTTATCATTATATAGCAAGACAGATACAGACAGTGATACACCATAATTCCCATCACTGTATACGGAGCCAGACACTGACTTCAGTACAGCACAACTCCTAATATTACATCAGTACATTAATATCATTTTTATTTTTTAATGCTGGGACATTGTTGCAAGCTTTCCTAGTTTTTGCAACAAGTAGTAGTAGTAAAAATGGTACATTATGAATTATTATTATTTAAATATATACAAGGACCAGCTACACCATAAATACAGAATATGAGATCATATTCCGGTCAGAATCAAGCGCTGGCACTGCAGTGTGATTGGTGGGGCATGGCCTGCTTACCCACTAGAATAATAATGGCCAATAAGTACACAAAACAAAGCAAGAATTTAGCACATACCCAGAGAATACCTACCTAAGGCATAAATATTGGTGTACTTTAAAGTAGTGGTGGGCTAAGCAATATATGGCCATATAGTGTGACAGAATCTCTAATATTTATACCTTAGGTGTTTTTTCGAACGGTATTCAAATGGTATTGGTCATTATTATTCTAGCAGCTACACAGGAATCTGAATGTGTGGTTTTTAGGTGGTGTGCTCCCCTATTTTTTTGTGCTGTGCATATTTCTATATTCTGACCAACCCAGAGGGTTGTACAGCTATGCTATAAAAAACAATCAGATTTGTTTTTTTGTCTAGTAAGCACAAGGCTGTAACACTTTACCGTCCCCCCAAAAATGTGCAATTCTAATGCAATGGCAAATGGCCACCATTGTTTGTGTTCAGTAATTCAAGTTGGGACTGAACAGGGGCTGTTTCATTAATATACTAAACGTTAACAAGTAAAATTTGAATGTTTGAAGAAAGTTTCTCAATGACAAATGGCGTTTGGTTCTCTTTTTTTATGTTGCAGTTTTACCGAGTCACACGTGTGGGAATCCTGGTCGCTTGCAGAATGGTCTCCAGCAGGGAACATCATTTAATGTGGGGGACAAAGTCAGGTACAGCTGCAATGCAGGGTATATACTGGAGGGGCATGCCCTGCTTACCTGTGTATCCAACTCCCAGAACAGTGCCTCTTGGGACTTTCCCCTCCCTTCCTGCAGAGGTAAGTCTCCATGTATGTTGACACGTGAACCATTAGCTTCACAGTGCGGTGACATTCAGAACTAGGACATCGTAAAGAGCTTTATTTTTAGAATTAATTATTTGGTAGAAGCAGGGAAATATTATTTATATCTTTGCAAAGTTTTTCTCTTATTAGTGTGATAATCAAATATTATGTTTTCTACATATATTTGTTGAACTCAGTATAGTGTATTAAAAAATATGCCATGCTCATCTTCTCAAGAGTAAAGATAAGAAATAATAACATGTAGTGTATCAAATTATAATGTTTCCTTAATCATAATTAGTATTGATAAAGGTAGGCTGTTTCTTTATGTTGGAGACATGGTTTGTTGTCATATTGGTTTTTTTTCCCTTCAGCGGATGATGCATGTGGAGGGACATTAAGAGGTCAGAGTGGGATCATCACAAGCCCTCATTTCCCATCGGAATACAATAACAATGCAGACTGCACATGGACAATTCTAGCAGAGGTTGGCGACACGATTGCCTTGATCTTCACTTTCTTCCAGTTAGAAGATGCATATGACTATTTGGAAGTCACTGGAACAGAAGGTGCTTCTCTCTGGTAAGTGAGCTGACCATGCATGCATTATCAGACTAAATAATTGCTAACTGTATTGGATTGCAGATTAATGAAGATAGCTGAGTTTCATATTCTACCCCTAGAAGTACCCTATCCTTCATTACCAGTTTAATTTAAGAAGTTAGTAGTTTGGTAGGAAACTGTTCTTGGTACTTGGTTGTAGAATCTGGCTGAGATGGGTATTCTGTTGGAAAAAAAATTGAGTAACATTGAACTGTTGCCCCATTGGATAAGGGCTAAGTACCTTTTTAGTAGGGTCCAAGTCAGTAGGATGTCCAAGGATGTAGGCGTATTGCAGTAAGCAGTGGTACCTTTTCCATTGGGCTAACATTTTTAGGAAGTGATTTGGAGTGTATCACCATTCCTTTAAACAGCCTTATATGAAATCCCTGTTGTAGTACTGTTGTGCAACAATGGTACTACATGTCAAGTTGTTCTAGCAAAAGCCATCATGTTGCAGCGCAAAAATAAAGACATGATAAATTACTAAAATGTTATTTACCTTACTGTTGCCCTGTGGTTATATCTAACCTAACTAGATTATTTTAACCACCAGTAAAAAAAACAAAACCAAAACATTACATCACAGAACTGGAAAAGACAACAATATACAGTATATAAAATTGAATGGAACCTGTCAGTTGTAAAAAAGTACCTATACCCTTTTGTGATATGTTTACTGTATAACAAGGCAAGTTCCAACAAAATCAGTTAACATGTCTGAGTTTAGAGGAAACTAAACTGAAAAGGACACTCAAGTCATCATACACACTCTAATGCAATCTGCGTCCCCTTTCATTTACCTCCCCTTACAAGTGTATGGAGGAAGTCATCAGAATCACTCTATGCATTTTCACTATTCGATTCTTGGCTTGGAGAACATATGTTCGGCTGAACAAATCTCTCTCGCTTGTCACTGTGAGCTATACCCAATGCCAACCAGCAACTCTGGCTTTTTGCGAGAGTTACAAGGGTCTATGGGTCTAAGAGGGGTCAACAAGTTCATTCTTTTACCCTACCCCATGCATGTTTGTTTGGTAGGGGTTAATAAAATAATAATCTTAGGGGGGATAGTTTTTTTATCAAAGGTAGGAAAATTATTCTAGGGGATTATCTACTAGGTATTTTGTTGCTATCAATAATATTTATGTTTTATCTCTTGCTTGCAAAGAACAAAAATGCAACACAAGACTGTACGCAAGGCAGCAGAGTTTTGAAACGCACAGGTCAATTTATTAAAAGTCAAGCTGAAGAGGTTGACTGACATAACTTAACCCCACTTAACTTCACTCGCCTACCTCATTGTTAATGAGGTGGTTGAGTGCAGTCAAGTTGGAAATATGCAAAGTACAGTTGGGTTCATGTTTGATGTCAATTCTACTTGAACTTCACCCACAACTTGAAACAATATTGATTAAAATATTAAAAGTAAATACAATATTTCAACTCAATTACAATTTGCGAGCAACTTGGAGGGCTTTTTTTACTCATCAACTTTGCAGCTTGTAGGATAGAGAACCCCCCGTGCACATGTACTTTTGAATGGAAGCACTTTCTCACCACTGATTCAAACAGGGCCGGTCTGACAGGCCCACTTACTGAGACAGGAGCTTTGTGGGATCACATAACACGATGATTTGTAATCATATGGTAAAACTGAGGCTGCTCACACAGTGTGTGAGAGCAGCTATAAAAAATGTAAATAAGTAAAAAAGGGTGGGAGTGAATGAGTGGGTTAAGGCGTTAGAAAGGCAGTAGGTGAGTACTGGCAGACATATTTAGTGTGCGAGTATGTGTAAGTGTGTGTTAGTATAAAGATATGTGTGTTAGCATGCAGGTATATCTTTTTGCAAGGCTGCCTTTAATATTGATTTAACCCTGGGCAAACATTTGCATGGACTCCCCACCCCCGCGCTATCTAGCGTGTAATCACGCCCTCTACTTTAAAACCCCTCAAAAAAAGAACTTGCTATGTTTCTCCCCAAACAGCATGTTTCTGCCATACATGTCCCCAAACACCATGTCTGTGCAATCTTTGTACCCAACCATCATATCTGTGCCATTTTTGCCCCAAACAACTTGTCAATGCCCAGAAACAGCCTTCCTGTGCCATATTTGCCCCAAACAGCCTCCGGGTGCCATCTTTTGACCCAAACAGGCTGCCTGTGCAATCTTTGCCTTCAAATAGCACAACTATATAAACACACACATACATAAATAAATACATACTCATTCACACATACTTATTCTCACACACATTCACACATACTCATTCATACTCCTGCACCCCCAAACCTCAACTGCATATTCCTCTGCAGAAAAGCAGCCGGGTCACGTAATGCAACATGACGTAGCGAACACAGAGGTAAGCTGTGTGGCTGTAAGGAAGTGCTTGTAGTTGCAACCATTGTTGTTGCTGGCTCAAGTGGCAGCTGCTATGGGCCCCCAGGAATGACGGCTCAGCTAAAGACAGGCCCGTATTTGGGTAAATGTGAGAGGGTCCGTAAATATGTCTGCCAGTGCTTATGTTAGATACAAGAGGGGCAAGGGTCCGATAGGGCCACTTGGTTTTACCTGACCCCGGGGCCAGAATGTGCCAGTTATTCTCTTTTTTTTAAAAAAAAACTTACAAAGAACTTTATCATGCACTCTTTGTTGTCACTTTAAGCAACGATATAATTATATATGTCTGTTTATGTGAAATTATTTTTTAAATATAATTTATTAAACAAGATGGTAGCGTAATAGTATTTTAAGAAAACTTTTATACACTCCACAACTAATACATCTAGCTAATATTTGGCTGATTGAGCTTGATGGGAATTGTGGTATACATTCTTTCTAAAGATTTTTCAAATTAATGGTGCAGCTAACACTCAAACTACTAATGTTCTGCTTACTTTGTGAAACTCGAGGCTGTTCTCCCACTGCATTGTTTTTTTTAAAACTCCTAATTCAAGGTTTTTCTCCCTTGACAACACTTTCGTGTATTCTTACTGAAGAAAGGTTAAAAACAAAAGCAAAATTTCCTTTGTATCAATTGGAAGAATTAATATGCCATCCTATAGGGATATTTCCCTCCTTCTCCGTGGGTTTCTGCACATACATAGAGCTAATATTTAGAAGGTATGGCTGTTGATAATTGTGTGCCCTTAGGCAGGTCTTGTCATTGTGCCATGGTATGAATTATAAATAGTATGCATACTTTCTAAGATCTGCAGAATCCAACTATTGCATTGGGAAATGTGCATTTTCATAAAAATTGGTTGAGTAGCTTCTTCAACGAAGACAGCTATAAATTTGCTATATATAGGTCCTGCTCCCCAGGGCACATGTTATTCTAAGTCTGGGAGGGAATAAATCATATAGGTATGGATATGAAGAAGGTGAAATACACTTTCATGTGTCAATCTTGCATTTAAAGGCCAGCACACTGAATGCTGCTGTCATTCTCTCGACTCTTAGATTTATTAATTCCTATAAGTATTGGATTTGGAAAGAAACCTATCACTCATCCAGTGCCCTTTAATCATATTTTGGCATTAATTCATGTTGGTTCTTTTGAAGAACTGGACTTCTTTAACATATTACTGCCGTAACAATCCAATAACCGTAGAGAACAGGATGTAACACTTTAAGAAATGCACTTTAAGAAAACATACTGCACAGACATTACTTTTATATTGTATTGCACATTACATGTGTGAGACATTACTTTTATATTGTATTGTACATTACATTTATTTGCACAGTGCCAGCAGATTTGGCATTAAAGTAGGGAAAATGAAAATTAACTGTAATATTATAATTGATAATATGCAAATTTGACAATGATATTAACAGATTGGTACAGGGGCTAAAATATTTCTACTCTTGCAACCTTACAGTTCCTTAAAGATTTCGGTTTTGATCCAATAACCTGCTGCTGAGATATTAATGAATTTGTCAATCCTTCCTAGTGGGAATGAATAGGTTCTGGTCATAATATTAGGTTAGGAGTTTCAGTTTAGTCTTTACAGAATACCCCACTTTTTTGCTGCTGGCATCAGTGGAGAAGTGTTTTTGCCTCACTGTGGCCTTTGTAAATTAGAGAGACTGAAGGGCTTAAGATACTTTTATTAAAAGAGCAGATATGTTCAGTTAAAATTTGCCAGTGTCAGACCCGGGCACGAAAATTCAATTAGAACTTGCATGTCCTCATCTGAAACTTCCAAAATGTATACCCTTGATCCTCCCACAGACCACACCTGTGACCCCTCCCTCCTGTCCTGTGGGATGGAAGCAAGTAAAAAAACCCTACCTACCACATAGTCAAAATGACTGTTCATACCCTTGGCATTAAGAGTTACAGTTTGTAACTCGCAGGCTTCGGCTGCTTTTTTGCTTGTGTGAGTTTGCTGCCAACTCACAGTTTGTTGAATAGAGGCAACTGTGTAGAACAATGTGTTTCTAGTATGGATGGTCAACAAGAGGTTACAATTTTTAAAAAAGATAAGGCAATCTAACTATTGCAGAATTCTCCCAATTAAAATTTCTGCTGATGGTCCCCAGGCTGAGAAATAAAATCATTGATGTAATTAACTAAAAAAACGTTTTTTCTATCTCTTTTTTAAGCATACCAGACATCCTTAGAAAGTTAATAAGTTTTTAGCAGTTAGTTTCCTTTACATTATATTCTTTAATTAACATGTCCAGTAAGCTTGAGTAAAGAGATGACTATACAAGATAAGTGCAATAAAGGGGGAAATTTCAGTAAGTGCATTTTGATGACATCACAATGGAAAATACCATTTTGAACACTTGCCAGCTGTATACTGACAGGCACACCTGGGAACCTTCTGGGTTTCACCTGGAGTCTCTGGGTGAAGCACTACTTCTCTGGGTCTCAGGTTACTTTCGTTGGTCAGGAAAGTAGCTTTTCAACATGCCCCTTCCCCCACCCACTTTCTCTCCTAATACCAGTTAATTTAAGGCTATATGGGCATCCCTGTAGCTGGGCTATACTCACCTCCATGTGTGATTAGCTTCTCCCACTCCACATTAAGCAACTTCCCGAGAAGTGCAAGAGTTCCAGGTGGCCTACCTTGGGAAATTCCCAGGTATGCCGACAACAAATGCACAGATGATTAACAAGATAAAATGAAAACAGTAACAGGATCATTTCATTGGTTGCCATCAAAATAAAACCACATTTTTTAAATTTCATACATAACCCCCACTGAGCTTACTTTTTTGAGAGACAGAGCGTTAGTGTGATAGAAACGAATAAAGTGTACAAGCAAAAAGGACAAAAGATTATGTATATCGTAAGAGGTGTATTCACTAAAATATCCTGTCAATTATATAAGCATTTTTTGTTTAGCTTTATGCTTTCTCTTTTAATATAATATTTGGGGAAAATGCTCTAATGTATGACGATTTGGAGAACATTCACAATAGAGAAACCCATGTCTTCACCTTTATGGAAGATTTATTACCGTGTGGCAAAAATGATTTCATTTCTCTAGTTTTCCACCCCACACATAAATTCATTAATTGCCATATTACACAAGCCGATCCATAATTAATAACAAAACTTGCTATAGATGTTTAATTTTTCTTGCATATTTTCGTAGTACTTTATTCATAAATTTAGTCCTCTGAATCATTCATACCTGATAAACAGATTTCTTCTAAATTTAAATGTTTTCTTACCTTTTTTTTTCCCACAATGGAACCTTGTGCAGTTCCATAAATCCTTCTTTCAACAAATGAGAAGAGACAGATGTGTTTTGTTACCTTTGAGCACTTACTGTAGAAACAATTTCTCTCGAGCTAGAGAATTTATATCAGGTGCACTCATGTTCTTAATTGTAATTAATTTCTTTTGTTTGATGAAGTGCTTTCTGTGCAGGCTCGTTTGCTGTCAAAAGAATTTGGAAACAAAAGCTTGTTTAAAAAAACAAAGGAAAAAAGGTTAACTTGTTAACAATGTCCACATAAAATCATTTACAAAATTCTTGGTCGTCTGGATTTCTTTAGATTTGATGCTTTGGGGAAATAAGTCATTTGATATTTTTGTTTCCCCTTTATGGTTAAAAGTCTTAAAATATTTGTAGACCGAATGGTTACAACTTACAATGTTTGTCATTTGAATTTGTTCACACAGAGAATACATTATGTTACGAGCAGGCTAGTATGCCAATGCAACCAAAGAGAATGGGTTTAATGTGGATGCATAAATATGGATGAAGAAAAAAATGCCAAACCACAGTGTAAGGAGGAGGATACGGTTTCACTTTGTTATTAAAAATGTATAAGTAAAATGGAAATTTACCTTAAAGTTGCAAATTGCATAGATATAAAAAAAAAAATCCTCAAGTATCCTAAAACGTACATACAGGGTGCCAGAGTCCTCACCGCAGTAGCAGGAGCATCAAGGCCCCCCACAACCCCCTGCTCCAGAGTATGGGTAAGTATAACCCTTTGTTGATTTTCCTGGTGCACTGTATATATACATTTTAAAGCAAACTATCCTGCCTACTATCCAAGTGTGAGTAAGCAATTAAACTCAATTTGTCCCTTGTACGCAGAGCTTACATGAAAGTCCACTGATTACAGAGCTATTTTTGACACTAACTGTGTGTGTATATAAGTAATATCCATGATAAGTGAATATATACTGTATATATACATATATATATATATAATTTTAATCTGTAAATACCATTATATACATTTAGTTAACTCATTGTACTCCTCTTGACTGCCGCATATTTAAGTACAACGCGCCTGCTCGTCTTTTTTAAAATACCCCCCCCCTGCCTCCTTTGTCTCATGTGCTATCAAAATGTTCAGCTTCAGGCTCATGCATCCCTTAATTCAGTACTTTATTCAGTGCGCAAATTTGTATAATGTAGGGTTCGGGAAAAGTGGCAGACCTGCTTTTGGTGAAATGTTTTGACTAACTACAATTCACTTGCTATGTGACAATTTTATTGAATAAGCTCTATTTTTTTCATCGGTATAGTCACAAAGTATTTTTTTTTCTTTTTTCTATTGCTGCCGCTCAATAACGGTGCATGTAGCACTACATTACAGAACAATAATTATAAGAAATTATTGTAAGAAGTCATGTCTTGGGGGTATATGACAGATACATTCTTGTCAAACTGCTATCACAGTTCCTTTAACTTTTAGATTGGATTTTCCAAACTAATAGCTCCATTCCTCAAGTGCAAGGCCTGCCAAAAACCAAATTGAAATATGCTTTGTGAGCGATAACAAGAGAAGAGCCATTATCCCTGGACGATATGGTGCGGCACACAGGCCTGCTCCAAATTAGATTACAAATAAAACTTTTACACAACTGTCCCGGGTGTCAGGAACCCCTAGAGGAATTCGCATAAATCGACAGGATAGCAAAAAATAAATAAAAAAGAGGCAAAATGTTTCATTCTTACAGAAGAGAGAACAGCTGCCCTTTATCTGTTTCAAGATTCTATCTGTTTGCTTTATTGATTCACGACATTTTGCTCTCCGCGTTCTGTGAGTTTCTTCAGAAGAAAGAGTAACAGGTCACCTTGGGTATGTGCTTCACTTTCCAGAGCGCCACTCCGCACCTACGTTTTATTTTCGAACAAAGGCTGCATTTTAATTTACAGAGACTTTATAACACATAAATGCATTTGATTTATTACAACAGGGCTAGCTACAGTTCTTCATAAAGAAAAACGGCTTCCTCAAGTAAATAACCCAATAGAGGAATATTTTTCATGAAAAGTGCCCCAGGGTACATGTTACAATTTGATCTTTTGGGACAAAATAACCATTATAGAACAATAATTATAAGCAACGTCCTGTAATTATCATAAGCACTTTTTACCCCGTAGACTCATTTGGTAAACTCCAAAATTCCATATTTCATCTCGCCAGCAAATCGTTGGCTAATAGCTACTTCTTCCAGGCACCTTCCAGGGGTCTGTCTGTACTTACAGTCAAAATATTCATCAGGGTGCAAACAGATTGGAGAGAGGTACGCTACCAGTAGTGAGCGGCGCACTAATGGGTACAAATACTGCCGGACGGCTTTCCATCTTAATGTCATTCTAATGCCATTCATGTGTGCAGGATATTTTAATCAGATAGAGTGGAAGGAGGTGAGAGAAGAAGACATGGGTAGGAGATTAAAGCAAAATGCAGGAGTGAATAGGGAGGACACAAGGACATGAGGAGATAACGGGGGAGAAATTAGTTTGCATTGTCTGAATGCAATTTCATTGCTGCCTTTTAATGTATTATTAATCACATTTTAAAAACGTATACAAAGATGTATATGTTACCTCAGCTATTGAGATAATATTGGATACTGGATAAAAATAGTATATATAATTGCATTGTTTTAACAGAAAAATTGGACTGTGTAGCTTTAGAAGAACATATACATAATAATATATTAACACCTTCATTGTGACATTTGCACTCATTTATATAACGTACTGAAGTTACATAATTGTATTTGCCCAAAGTGAAGCAACCTAAGAAGTTCTTTAGGGACCTTGGTGAAGTGGGTGAAGTGGGTGAAGTGGGTGTGCGTGCAGTCTGTAGCCCCTGTATTTTGGACAGACTTTGGCATCATGACCTGGTGGAATATCAGTCAGGCATGGCCAAAGAGGTCCTCTACAGCTTAGAGGTTTCCTGTTACTCTCAATACATGTTCTAGAACATCTCATTTGTTCAAATAAGTCAATACTCAACACAAGAAACGTTTCCAAGACAACTCCCGAACGCAATAACTGTTTAACTTTATGGGGGTTATATAAAAATTACCAATCTTCCAATTTGAATGTTTATATAGACAGCTGTACTCACTGAAAAGACTCTGGTGGTCATGTCTCAATGAGGATTTTGGTAGGAAGTTTGAAACATCTTATCACCTAAGCCACCAATGGAATGATGCAGTCAGCTGGAATATTAAATTACATTGCTATTGTCATTAGACCACTTTTCAAGCATGGACAAGAATAATTGTTTGTGCTATTGTAATGCGGGTGTAATCACCTTAGGTAATTAGTATAATAACCATTATATTAAACACTTGAAAACAAGCCATTAGATGGTCTGTATTCTGATAACATTTTAGTACACAAAGACAAGACATGTAGGTAATATAACACAGAAAGGACTGGAAATGGTTAGACAATGCCTTTCTAAATTCAGTAAGCATTTATTATAGTAAAATATATTTATCATATTTCTTGTATCGATTTCAAAGGGGAAATATGCACAGAGTGTGCCACCATCTATCCAAGTTGAGCATAGAAATAAATCTTATTGCAGTTAATGTTAAACCACAGCCTAAGATCACAAAACAGGGAAGCATCCCTTCTCTAACTTGCGAAGAATCACTACATGAATGACCCAAGACCGGTGGGGTTTGTCTCTCTAAAGTACAAGTGAGGACTGTGGTGCTAAGTGTAATAAAACCGAATATCTATCTTCTCCACTGAATTTATTTTTTTATATTTAAAGGCAGCATTAGAAGCATAATTCCCAGAAATCAGTAGTGTACCTAGGCTGAGGTAGAGGGGGCAATTTGCCTCAGGTGCCAGTGTGCCATGAGGGCTGCTGTCACTATAGAGCACGCAAAAGCAGGAGCACGGCACTCAGGAACCGCGCTAACAGGCGCCCAGTGTGGTCATGTAACATGACTCCATCGTACTGTGGCAGCTTGCACAGGTGGAGAGAGAGCTCCCGGGGTGAGGTAAGAGGGAGGGATAGCAAGCGAACTGCACTGTGCATGGGGGCAGGGGGAGAGAAGGTGCTGAGAGATGAGGAGGAGAGGTTGAAATAGGGGAGGGAAAGTGGAGGAGAAGGTGAGAAAGTAAATGAGTATGTGTTTGTGCGAGGGGATGGTGTTAGCATATGGTGATAGTTTGTGTGAGAGTATGGTGTTAGCGTGAGTCTGTGTGTGTGTCAGCATATGGTGTCATGGGTGAGCAACTGGGATATAAAGTATGTGTATGTATGCGTAGGTGTATAGTACAGTGAGCGTGTGTAATCCAAATAGTAAAAAGTATTATTTGCTAACAGCAGAAAGACAGTTGCAAATTAATTATGTGTTTTTCCAGCAATAGATTTTTTTTTTGCCTATTACAATAGCTTTATTATGCAAGTGAAATAGCACATGATTGGTAGACCTTCACCTTTTGTTTATTTCAGCGGAGAGATATTTACTTCCAGGAATCCTTACATAAGTGTTTTCTTGATAGACAAATTAATTGATAGATAAGTATGTTGCTTTTAGCTGACATTTTAATTTGGATGACAGCAGAAATAAGCCTAACTTCCAACAGTCCCAGGTTTCAAAGGACAGTCCTGGTTTCTAGGAATTGTCTTAAATGTTGGAAGGCGTGGAATTCAGATCTTTTGTCTGTAACCCCCTAGAATCTTTTGCTGCATATAACTTAACAAAAAAAATAAATTTGTTTCCCAAATATGATCTGATTTTCTTTTGTACTGTTTTTAAAACTGTATTCTAATTATAAATTGTTTACTCACAACGTGACATATCAAGAATAGTGTTGGCCGTAACGGTGCCAACACATGCTTATTCCCATGGTTTCCATAGGCTGTAAAGGAACCAACATCAAAGTGCTGCTATCCACTGCGGTCTACTATTTGTACCCTATTATCCTCAAATTTTAAACCACAGTCGCAGTAAATGTAGCCTGAAGATAAAATGTATGACTTGCCATAATAATATTTCAAAATAATTTCCTCAAAATAACTGAGATATAAATCACAAAGGTTTTTTAACAAAGAAATTTTCTGTCGATTGGTTAAGGCTTATTATACTATTCATAGCGGAGATATCAAGAATGTTATATTAATCATTGGTTTTCCAAAAATCCATTTTGTTTAAGTAAGTATACCTGATCTAGTGTTCTGTATTACAATATGAAACTGAAACTGTTTTCAGGTACTGGGGCTGAGTGAGGCTTACTGTGTTATACTGAGTAGTGTGCAAAGCTAAGACAATTAAAAGAAAAAAAATAGTTGCATGGAAAATTCATCTTTGTAAAAGTCTTGATCAAGCATGGTAAAATAAATGAGTGCATGAATAATTGCTCACTTACAATGCAGGCGACCTGATTTGTGGCTCTCACACATGAGAAGTAGAGCTGTCTTCTAGAGAAAGAAGCCCATGTGAAACTGGAATCCTTGTTGGGTAGCCTACCAACATGACCTCACTGAAAACCAGTGCTACTCTTGTAGTCACAGAGTACTTTAATATGCATTCTTCTTTAAGGGGTGTCAAGAGCATACGACTGGGGCTCTTGGAGCCTAGGGCATAATTGGGGGTATTGTCCTGTTCTGATGTCACATCTGCTTCTGGAAGCAGAAATGGGTGTATTACCAATGGGAAGCTCATGCACACCCCTCAACTTGTGGTGCCTTCCCTTTCCATCCGATGTAAGTTAGAGCCCTGGGTGTAGGGTTTTGTAGAAACAGACACATTTTCATACCTAGACATTTCAGACACATTTGCCACTGAGGGGTAAACAGCTATTAGCTCAGTCCCATGATCCTCTGTAAGTAACTGGATAGATGCACAGCAAGAACTAAGGGAGCTATAAAGAGATTGCATTTTAAGACTTTCATGTTTTAGTTTTGTGTTGTTTCTGTCCCATTATCTCTCTCGTTTGCTTTCCAGGCACATGCGGAGTTGCACTATGATAAATGCACACTGATGCCTTCATACAAAACACAGAGGGCAGGGGTCACAAGTTAATTATTTGGACGTTAAGAAAGCTGTTTTTTCTGTTTTGTTAAATGGTTCTATGTCTTCACTGTGTGACATGGCAAAAAAATAACACCCTGTTTATCTTAAAGTCTTAATTATTAATATCTCACTTAATTATTGATAAATGAATCATCGTAAACCAGTTGAGTTCATAAACAGGCAAATTATACCCACCATTTTCTACATAATTAAACTCTGGTCTCCTTCCAGACGGAATGAGACACACTTCTAAATGTAGCGTCACTAACTGCTCAGCATAAATTCACAGAGAAGGGGCAAAATTTAATTTGGATATTAGACACTTATGTGAAGGAGCTTCACAAATCCATCCGCAGTTATTCATCTTTATTTATGCAAGCTGCTTGCTGTGCGGCATAAACCGAGTGTCACGCCAAACTGTAGACACCTTGGAAACTCTAGCTCTTTCATGACATATTTTTTACAATAATCCTGAATTACAAGGAATGCGAGAAGCATTGGATGTTTTAGGCCTATTTTAGATTGATAGCATGCATCTTACTAGAAGAATCTGGTCATAGTTATAACAATAAAGATATTTTTAGTGACACTTCATCTGAAGTTCCACAACACTTTCAAATGTTGTATTTAAATCTAGGTACTCTTAAGATTTCAACCTGAGCCTCCTGAAGTCTTTACTGTATGTGGGAAGTCTACAAGTTTGACCCAGAGTCTCTGGCTTTAGGGGTGTGCGACCGCACAGGGCGCCATAGCAACAGGGGCGCCGTGCGGGACTTAAATGAAAACATTGTTTGTTTTTTTTGTAACTTTATTTAATATCCTCCATGTTAAATAATGTTTTTTTTAACTTTATTTAACATGGAGGATGTTAAATAAAGTTAAACAAAAAAACCCCAGTGTTTTCATTTAAGTCCCGGGCAGGGGCGCCGAGAGGTTGCTCGTGAAGTTTTCAGCAACCGCTTGGCCGCCCCCGCGGTGCCGGCGTTTCGTGCTGAGCGCTGGAACTATTCCCACCGCAGGACTCCGGCAACAAGGTAAGTAAGGCTAGGGGGTAGATAGTGAGAAGGGGCAGGGG
>VKOC01000002.1:22864197-22874504 GCA_009364415.1 Spea multiplicata
TGTCTTAAAGGGGCATGGCGTCTTTTAATTAAGTTTATGGAGGCCAGCACAGTGTCCATTGCGTAAACGGGCCAGTTGGGGAGATCATAGAGCTAAAACTTGAGATGCTCCCAGCGTTGGACAGGCTATGAAGTCCGTATTTGTTGAGCAAATAGAATAGAAACTCCCAGAGGAGGCTACCCGTAACTCCCTCTTCTTGGGAATGGCTGTGTGAAGAGGGGATAGCCATGTATGGGGTGGTGCTAGCCATTGACCAGAGAAATCAGAAAATGACCAGGAGACCTGAAATTGCTTGAAATGGTGGCTACAAACAGAAATGCAGTATTAATTTGTAAAGAACTATATATATATATATCGTAATACAATTACAAATGTAACTTTGAGTGTAACACTTTTATTGAGGGCCAGACTGACAATGTCGAGGCACCCCTGGCACTTTAAGGCCGGCGGCTGCCTGATGGAGTAAGTGTGGCCAACAGATGATTGTGCACGGCTGCATGCTACATTTTTATACTTACGTAGCATGCAGACAGGCATTTAGTGAACATTTAGTGAAATCTGGCTGTAGGATGAGTGTGGGTGATTTTCTCTATAAAAGACGAAGATTCAATATGATCATATTAGCAGGTATTATGCCCCCAAACGCATGCAATGACACAACAACAGAGGTTTGCCTAGGGTCTCAAAGAATTAAAGGCAGCCCTGCAGCTATGCCACCCAGAGGAAATGTAATCACTCGCTGCGTCTCCTTCACCTACTTTGATCAAGTTTAGGAAACTTCACCTCTTATCCTTTTGTTTTTAACACTGCAAAGACCATCAGCTTTGAAAAAGATAATCATCGCTGAAAACACTGAAGTTAATAAACCCCCCAAATGAACATAACTTATTTAAGGAGGAGGTAATACGATTGCATCCTGGCCTTGATTCTACAACACAAAAGTAATTGTGTGCGGATCCACTTTATTATCTGCATCTAAAAGCATTTACAGGCCGCTGCAAAAGCCAGGCAGTATTCAGGCTTTTAATGTTCAGCTTTATTTTATAAATCATTTTTTGACGCCGGTGGCTAAATAAATTTTGATGACATGCAAGAGCTCTGATTTCTTTGTTCAAGGTCCATTTGTTAAGCGAGACAGAAATGACTTTAACTTCACGCTTATGTGAGTATTTCCAAAACATTTTGGATTTTTTTTTCTATAAATCTGACCTTTTTTTGTGCAAAGACAGGACCAGAAGTCTTTGCAAATCCTGCTTAATTAATGCATGATCAATTCTACATCAGATGTTTTTAAAGGGGGCAGCAGTCTCAATTGGAGGGCATGTTATTGTAATATACATCGAGACAAGGACTATGAATCTGTACCTGGAACTCTTGTGCTACAACATGCGGTGCATTTAAATATTAGAGTTCGCATTCAAGTTTAGTAGAGTAAGAAACCTGGGAGATTAAAACGAGCTGATCGACCTACTCTGTGGAAGAAACATCATTTCTAGTACTGTTGAATGCTCATTCACAGAATTAAATCTTTGATCAAGTAACATATTGACTTCCTTCAGACTTTTGGGGGAATATGTAACCCTCTTGCAAAGGAGCCACTCTCCTTCAATATGTCCTGGAGGCAGGTCCAAGCATTTGAGGTAAGACACAATTGTGATGGAACCCTCCATCATTGGGGCCCCTGGAGAGGCCTGACAGCCAGCCTACCGACTATGGGTCCTGGCTTTGTAAAGACTTTGTAGACTGTGTCTACCCCAGAAGTATATCATCCCATCACTTGCTGAGGGGATTATCTCTGGCAGACACCCAGGATATGCAACCAGGGAGTGACCGCCATTGTTTTAGTTTAATGTCAGACCCCCCCATGGTGCATTACTATGTTGTCTAAGTCAGTCCCCCCCAACCATGGTGTACTAATATGTTGTATAAGTTAGTCCCCCCAACCCCGTTCCACCACTGCATACATTTTCCTCGGCCAAACCATGGAACTGATTTCGGCCAGTAAAATATAATGGAAGTCGGGACCCTATTGTATTGTTAATCCCTTTACTGCCCCTGTTGCCTCTGGGAGGCAGATTAAGGGGTGGTTTGCATCTCAATATCTTGTTTTATGTTAATGTGTGATTTACTGGCTATATCAAGCCATGTGTGTCTAAAATAAATCAGTCCTCATTTTGGTTTATACACTGAGTCTCGGCAAGTGACTGGGAAACCGGAGAAAGAGTGTGTTGTCCCAGGCTAAGGAAGCACAAGTCAGTGGAGGTAGTCGTTCGGACTATCCAGCTCTGTGACAACAATAAAAAAAAATGTTTGGAACCAGTAGGACAGTAAAGACCAGAGATCACAGACAGTAGTCCACCAAACAAGGTTCCCGTAGGGTTTCACAGTGACCAGGGTCAAAGGTGTTAGTCAGTAATGTTGTATCAGATACCAGAGGGTGATCTAGACGCAAGATCAGGAGCTCAGCGAAGGCCAAATATTGAATGGACAGACTGAGTGGGGTCTAAATTAGGTAAAGCCAATCAAATGGGCTGATGAGTAGCAGGCACTGGCCTAGGTGCAAATATAACCCCTTGTTTTAGTTTACAAGGCCTAGTACTGCTGTGGTAGATTTATGTAACAGAATTCATAATTGTCATGTGACATAAAATCTCAACATACACTAATGCAAACAGAAAATATTTATAATAACAATGTATCAAATCACATCAATTTACCAATGTTTCAACCCAAATCTCAGGGCAAGATCAATGAGGGCAATACAGTCATTTACATGTAATTAAAGCTTTAAAGTAAATCATTTAATGACAGATCTTATGAGTGGAATAACACATTTAAAGTTCTAGCACAAATAAAATAGTTAATATAACACAATAGACTTCATGGTAAAGGTTTCTAGGGATTTCAATTATTCATATTGTCATTTACGCTTAAAACAATAGCATTGTTTCTACTGCGTTAAAATATAAAAATAGTCTAATACATAGATTTAGTTTAGAATTTTGATGCAGAATACGTATACAAAAAACATTGGTTTTGGATTATGTTATTGTCGCAAAAATGTCTGCTAATCTGATCCTATTGTTACTGCGGACAAAAAGCCATACTTTAAAAGTATAAAAGCTGTGTGGTCCTTATAAATTATCATTTGGCTAGTAAATTATGTGAGTTATCAGGAGAGGAGAGCAAAGGACTGCTTTAGCTGGCCCCCCAGGACAGAAGGCGTCAGCTCTCCCCTGGTACCATTGTATCTTGTAATGCGATTCACAGTTTGTTGGACTTAACATATAAAAATAAAGCCTTATCTGCCTTTGGATAGCATCAGGCTTTCATGAAAAATATACCCTTAATAAAGAATTGGTTAACACTAACATTATAGTTATGCCATAAGCTACACAACTACACAAGTAGTGTTTTTTCACTCTTATGCTATTTATGTGTCACATTGCAGCCAAAGGGTTACAGTTTTAATGAATCAAGCAGGACCCATGCCAATTAAGTGACTATAATCGGTCCTTCCTAAAGTCCTAAAAATAAAATCTGTGGTCCCAGCCGACCGTGCTTCTTACTCTTTGATCTGGGAACCTTTATGTTTTGTACAAAAATAACAAGGTGCCATTGAGAAATCCTTCTATCCATTTTGCTAGCCACATTTACGGATGAGAAGTCTACTTTAAATGAAGTATAATTTTGAATAATCGAATGTCTTGTCCTTAGGTTAATGCGGTATAGTTATAGAGATCTCGAAATATTTGTGGTTCACTTGCAAACACCATGTATTTCTGATGCGTTTGAGCTAAATCATTGCTTTATGAATAAACCTTTCTATTTCTCGGCCATTACCTCAATTTAAATTTCTTTTCTTTACTTCTCAACATTCTGCTTGCGTTTTAGCAAAACTATTATTTTCTTCTTGTAGAGGAAAAAAAAACAGATTTCTATTCTTCAGCCTGTAGAAGCCAGATGCAAAAACGCTCATTTCCTTTTTTTACGCTTCTGAATTTGGTCCTGTGATTACGGCAGAACAATTTCAGAATATTTCCAGAGCCCACTTACCTGCTTCTATTTGATGTCTCCGTGGAAAGAGATTATCCAAATGATGATGTGTAGGATTTACATCGACACGTTTGCCGGCTAATGGAGTTTTCTATTTTTATTGAACGGCAAAAACAATTGAAGAGTTCTACAGATGAGAGTTGGTTGTTCCACTATGTAAACTGATTCTTCTTTGTATACATATACACTGCGATTATTGAGTATACACTCCAAACAGTGCATAGTAGACAAGTTGCTGTGAGAAACTGAGTATGCATTAGGCAAGTCTAACTCAAGCCTTCTTGCAGGAGAAGCTCACTGGAGTTGACCCTTCTTAATAGATACTCAGCTTGGGGAATTAATGTGTTTCAACTGACAAGCCTTAGTGAATAAACTCCTTTGATGGCTCACTCCGACTTTCTAGGCACAAGACTCTTTAATGTAAGAGAGTTAATATAACATACATTATATGTATAAGGTATAACAGCATATATTATACTAAGTGAATCTGGTTCAGTGTAAAAAGTGGGTTACTCACCCTGGCAAGCACTTTTTTAATTTCGTACCAGAATCATTTTTTATATATAACCCCAAATGAGTTAAAGGCAGCTGCAGCAAAACCCAAATTACTTTATTTGTATACATTATGAGATTATTGCTATCCATCAATCAGTCGCTCTAGTCATGACAGACTAGATCACGGTTTTCATTAAAAACATCTTGTGACTGGTGGTATGAAAATAATTGCTTTCCTGCATTAAAAAAAAACAAAACACAATTTAGTGATGTTACTGGCATCATTATACTTCATTTATTCCGCACAAACACATTCCACTCTCCTATTACAAGAAGGGTAATGTATGTATAATTCGCAGAAACAATATGGCGGAGTGATTGCAGTATAGCAGTCTGTTATGAAATGACATTATCCCTTCCCACATTATTTGTTAGTGGGAGGTTGTATTATGACCTACCAATATAACACAATGGCCTTATATCAAGTGCAAAGCCCCTTTTATCTTGCATTACCTGAAACTCCGGACTGCGTGCTCACATAAGGGGTTTATTTACTAAAGGAAGAGTTTGCGGGAGAATTGTGTTTAAGCCGCTTGGCTTTAGCATGCCTTCTGAAGGTCCAGCACAAGATAGCTTCTGCTGCAGGAGACAATTGGTTGGCCCTCTATAGCCTATTTTTAAATCAGTGAGATTTCCCCAGCCTTTGACTTCTGCATTATACAGGGCCAGCTCAGCCTTTTCCAGTGCCGGCCCTTCATAATAAATAGAGAATGAGGCAGCTAAACCCACAACTAATTGCAACCATATTGTAAATAGACCCTGAAGATTACCATATGTTAGCCCTAGTCATTTTGGGAGTGCTGGTAGCTATGTCATGCCTCACAATATCCATTCGTTGTGTGCGTATGTGCTTAAGACACTGAAATCATGATGACTCACAACATAATTGCTATGCAACAGCCATTCTCTTTTGTGATGGTATCTTCTAGCATGTAATAATGAATATTTTGGTGTCATAACTGCACAGCCGTATACGCCTGCCACTGGCACAACATGCATACATGCCGGCACTAGCTGAATGATCATATTAAAGAAAATCAATGTTGCACTCTGTTTGAGGATGTTTAAAATAAAAGGATACTAATGAAAAAAAAATGCTGGCACCATTTTACATGTCTATGTTATATTATAACCAGCTCTGCCCAGAAGCTACTCCATGATTTCACTCTCAGTATAAGTGTTACTTCCTACTGTTCCTATGAAGCTACATAGCCTTCAGCTCGAAATCTCGGCTTCTCGATCTTGTGCTGCTCTTTCTTTGAAAAATGCCCTCCCCCCGCATTTTGTTTAAACACTCAACATATTTTGATCATGCTCTTTAGAGACCCATCACCTCGTATGAAGGGTTATTGTTCCGGTCTAGTCCCTGTTTGGTTTATTAAAAAAAAAAAAATGCAACAATATTCTACAGCCATTTTCTTTATACTGTAAGAGCAGATACTCTCCATCTCAGCTGCCTTTCAGCTACAAAAGTCAAAAAGTGGAAGATGACCTGTATCGCTTTCTCACTTAATGCATTCATGCTACAAGATGTTTGATCTTCTGGTTTTGACCAACGTGTTTCGGAAGAATTGAGCGCAGCGGTTTTCTTTAAAGCAGAAGCTCGCCTTCCCGCAGATAATATGGTCTTTAAATAACAACAGCTTAGAAGAATCTTTGGAGGATTCACAATTCCTTGCTTTTAATTTGCTACAAAGCTCTGCCATTGTACCTCTCAAACGCAATCCATGTTAAAAGCGTGCCGGCATACTTTACAAGACAGGCTAAAACCATGTAAAAACTACAAATGCTCTTCCCATCTTACCATTATGATTTTTTTTAATGGTATAGGCTTGGGCTTTTAGGAAACAGGACAACATGACGTGCCACCTAAATATTACATTGCTAAACAGCTTGTGGAACACAGTCAGTCATGAACCTTATACTATCTCAATACATAATCGCGGTTACTGTAATACAGGGATTTTTGAATCTGTTCCTAAAACGACGTTAAGCTTAAAAACAACAGCCATGGTTTACACTGTGGTTTAAGACATGACCAACAAGCATTCTAACAAGTGGCCATGTGTCTTTGGAAACAGGTCATATAGTCTAGCTCTTCAAATACAAATATAGGTTTAAATGTTATAAGCCCAAAAAATGTATAACCTTTTGAACTGCATAATGTTAATTGTTTGTGAATTGTTACGTTTTACAGTATGTGTGACAAATTGGTGGCTTCCCCATGTGGGCCACCAAAAGTTGACAGCTCATGAGCCACAGAAGCATAGATAGTGACAAAGATGCTGAACATTATTCGACATTTATGGTGTCCTAATTCCCATCCAAACCATTGATAGTCTCATTTAAACCCAACTAAGAGTGCATTAAATCTGAAAAGCGTACTTTTCCCCTCCCCCAACTACAAATTCAAAACTAGCAGGTGTTTATTATAAGTTAAATTACCCACATAAAATTGGCAATATACCCGAATAAAATAGCAGAACACTCATTGTTTCCCAACTATGTTCTAGTCATGCTTGCATCTCCTCAGTTTTCCGTTCACTAGAGTTTTGTGTCAAATTGTCACACCGCAAACAGACAGCTTGATACATGACACAGAATATTATATTTTGCCTGTTTGCCGGTTCCAAACTGAAGCTTTCTGACTAGGTTTGGCTCGGAGAACTTGAATAATGCAATTTTCTTATAACGACCGGCACGGTAGTATCCTCCTACTGTTTTGCGCGCCCACGTATTCGACAACGCTCCGCATTTTTCATTTCGTGCCTCCCGGGGCACAAAGGGTTAACCAGCTCCCAGGCAGCGCCGCGCTTCATTTCCAAAGCCGTTCATTTGAGCCAATGAAATAAACGCAACAATTCTTCCAGCGACCTTTCCGAGCAGCACTTACGTACATAATGTACAGAAAAGCCTTGTATCGTGTGCACTCATTGTATTGATGCGCTTATTAACCCCTTAATGACAAAGCCCGTACATGTACGGGCTCAAAATGCATTGTTTTTAGTGGGTTTAGGGTCCGCCCATTGTCCTTAAGGGGTTAAAAACAGCTTAATTAGTTACTGGCTGGGCGTACAAGACGATGTTAATGCCGGCTAGGGGAAAACAATCTTACAACTCAGGAGCTTGTGCTACTGATGGCAGTCCCAAGCATCAACGAGGGACAGCGCTCAGGGTTATGTTCTGGTGCTTGCGTCCTGACAGCGAGCACTATTTCATGTGAACTAAACTACAGCAATCATGTCAGCGTTGCTTGAACAAACTGATGTGCGCTGGGCGGCGGAGATGACTTTACTTGGAGCAGATTTAGTACAAAATGAAACGTTAGGGAGGATTAACTAGCATGAGAGTTTAGGGTGGGCATGCCTCCACCCCTCAAAAAAAAGTTTTATTTTTGAAATCTATTTTAGCAATAGATTTTATCTGTCTTGTGCATTTAGCTGGATGGTGGGGAAAGAGGCAAATGCGTAAGAGATGTTGGAGGAATGGGAGAGACGCTGTGCCTGTGTTGAAAAAGAATAACAAAATGCAAACGAAAATTCAGAGCTCTCTGCTTTGTTTTGTCGGAGTCCCTCCTCCTTTTCGGACATTTGTACGAATTCATGAAATTAGCAAATTTGTACGAATGCGATTGCACAAGCCTACTGTCTATGAATCTGAATGTATATGTATATTGCACTTACAGTCCGTATAGGTGGCAGTACACAAAATATGGCAGGGTAGGCACACAAGAGCAGAATATATGGAGAAAATACATGTTTCATCAATGGTACGCCTGCTTTTGAGAACTATAACTCCCACCACCCTGCCATGCCATCACTGGGACACTTGGGAGGAATGCTGCTTAAGTACGAGTCCAGAAATCCTACCACAAAAAATGTATATTTTTTTTGTCAGTATTTCACAATATTGCAGTAACATTGAATGTGTAGAATGGCAGGACTGTGACAGCCAAACCTAATTTACAAACTAGTGAGCATTACGGCAAATCCAACCAAACACATGCATGGATAACATCAACCGTATTATAAATGAGAACAGTGCTTCGTAGCATATGTTGTGTGAGCCAAAGGCATTCTACTCATAGGGAATTAATAAGCCTTATTTTAAAAACAAATCCCCGTTAGCCATTCCTTATGACTCTAGCTATCTATACCTTAAAGGGACACTCCAGCCATTAAATAGCTGAGCGGTGCCTTTGAATGTATGTGGTGTCCACCTTGCAAATGCATTTGCCCCTTTCTTCACACCCCAGCTTTTTTTGAGTGCCATAGATGTGTTCAAACACATCTTCCTGCACCAGATATACTTATCGACGGTCAGCTCCAGGGCTGGCTTGGCAAACGCTCCGGGCGAGGACATGCAAAAAGCACTCTCATTGGTTTCAAGCAGCCAATCAGTGGCAAGAATCATCAGATTACGCAATGCAGCTTCTATCTCAGGTAAGAACTTTTCTTGAAGGACGCATATGAAAGTTCTCACAGGGTACTTTAATATGCAGTCGGGTAAACCGTCTCTTTAAATCAATCCTTTCACCATTAGTAGCAGCAGGGAATGGGTTACAAGCCAACGCAACCAGACACGCAAGCAATAAGACCAGCAGGGGAGTACACATTCCATTAGTCCCCGTACTGCACTAGTCTCTCCACTTCTGCTGGATATCTATACATTTTCCAATGTGCGACAAAATATATATTCTATATAATCTATAACAGTCTTTTCATTCCTCCAATGAAAATTGGACCGAATGCTCCCCGATGAATTTTGTACCAAGTTGGAAGCAGAAAGAGATATGCTTGACAAGTCATTATTCACCCAAATTGTTGATTTAAATGATTGTACATAGAAGATTCCAATTTCAACAGAACATGAGAAAGTGGGGAATAAAAATCACCCAGAAAATCACATTGCCAGAGATGCCCCGAAGTGAATAGTATTCCCTTTTGACATTATTGATTACTAGTCTGTGGATATTCTCCTGGCGAGATAGAAACATAATTAACCATTCTGTCATAGAACCAGCTGTCCCAGAGACATTTCAAATTGATATTTAGTTGCCGTGTAGTGCGGCAAAGGAAGAAAAAAAAAAGTGCCTTATGTGTTATTTTTTTCACCTAATTATATTACACTGATGTCACGTGTTAAGCTGCAGAGATACTGCATAAAACGTGGCAAGACTCAGTAGAATAAAGGCAGACGGTTGGGATTTGAAGAACTGCAAATCTCAGCATCCGTACGAGTGTACAGCTAAGGACAATACTAGCCAAATTCCAACTCTAGCTAGAGAGCCATTGAGCGTCAACTTTGAGAGGACTTTTATTAGTGTATATTCTTCTACTTATATAATATGGAGTCTCAGCATGACCTGTTATTTATGTTTTCTTACAGCCAAAAGGTTTTCAAGATGACATTCTACATACTCATGCCTTCTTCCCTTGCCCCCATCTCATGTCCCGTGGGATGAAGGGTTGTATATTATACGAGAACTTCTGGGGACAAAGTGTCCACCTATATCCCCACCACATTTCCAATCTCTGGTGGGAAAGGGGGAATAGAATTGCATTAATGCTATCGAGAGGACGGTCCTCGTAATGCCAAATTTGCTTGATTGCATGAGTAAACCTGGTGTCTGGTTGGCTAGGCTGGATGTGTCCACCTTTGTAAAGTATCCTTAGGGCTGTGGAGATACACAGTAT
>VKOC01000002.1:22874604-22886410 GCA_009364415.1 Spea multiplicata
AGTCTTTGTGGGAATATAGACGGAAGCTCAGTGGCATTAAATGGATTCACTCTAGCACACCAGTTGTAGAAGACTTCAACTCCCATCGTGCATCATGCTGAGATTTGCAATTTGTAAAATGTGACATAAGATCCGTATATGTGCTGAAGATTGGTATTGTATAATTTAATCATTTTGCAGTATATAGGTTGCAGTACATTGTACAACATTTGTCCTTTTATTGAATGGGGTCTATTCACCTATTCACTATGAAATAGGGCCCATAGGATCCCCTATTAATTGGGAGGAGTAAAGGTTGACCACTCTACATTCACCACATGTGGTTGGAGAAATAAAAATAACTGTGGGGGTATATATCCACTGAACAAGGAATGTAAAATATAATTTTGAAATGTCTATGGGAGCCACTGACCCCAAGCCACACCTCACCTGTTGGGATGAGTGTGGTAAAATAAAGATTTTCCATTGTCCCTTACCCTCTGCCTATTGGTGTGACAGTGGTTGAAGTGCCAAAATGCACATTTGGATGAGCACAGTCTCCTTGCCATGCCTGCCCTGTAGGATGTTTTTGTTTTTTTTTTATTTGAAAATTAATACCACACTCTGTTCCTAAACTCCTAAAAGGTTCATTGTGGTAGGGGGGTTTGAAGTCTATCCAAGAACCTTCTGGGTGAAGCTTGTTCGAAAAAACGTTAATTTTACATTGGCCCATCTCTTTCAGCTCAGGGAAAGAGGTCATCTAGAAAAAACAAAATAATCCACCTTCACAGCAGCACGTATATATATATATATATGCTCCTGTCCACCAGCAACCCCCAGTATGTTGAAGCTGTATTGCATGTTTAGTAGACTTGAATGAGGCCCCAAGAGGGATGAGCCAGTGGGGGCAAGGCTGTCACCCTAAGGACAAATCTTTGGTTTAACCGTTCCATCCCCTAAGCAGAGGATGTAGTTGAAATTCGGTATATTTTGGGCAATACACAACCAAGTTTTTTTACCCTTGACCTCACCATGCATGAGGTGGGAGGTAATGGTCGCCCTCCCTTTGATTCAGATGAGTATTGATTGTCTGAAATGTATTTATATAGTATGGATGGTTGCGAGGTGGATTTTGCAGTTCTGACTGGCAGTCAACTGGTAGGTTCATGGGTTGCATGCATTTTTCAATTCATATGAGTACATATGCAAGCTGGCTTCAGGGGATTTGCACGTTTGTCCAACTTGGGCAAACTTGCTGCTGCAAACTAAGCAGATATAGCAAAATAAGCAAATAGGAGCAGAGACTCACAGATCTGGTGGGGTTTGGGCAGGAAACAAAAAGGGTTTGTTATGTTTATAACTAGAATAAAAACCAACAAGATGAGGGTGAGTGGAGTGACCAGACACATTTTCAAATAAAAAACACAAACAGAATATTAGCTCACAACTGAAAATAAACAAGAATGAGGCTTCAACTTTGAAAACATACCGAAGGTCCAGTAAGATGTTAAATCCAGCACTGTGGTGTTATAGATCTTTTCCCATGAAAAGGCAAATTGAGTTACAGTAGATTGATAACCCATTACCATTATCGAAACCCAAGACCACATTGCTCTGAAATGGAAATTGGAAATTGCGGAGTTCCCCCTTGGAAGTTTCTAATTACTAAAGGAAAACATATTTCATATGATTTGCTGAAGGCATAATGTTGCATTAAATTCGATCCAATGTATTCGTCTGCTTTAACTGCTTGATTGCCATTGTGGTTAAATGTATCCTGGTATGTTGTAGACCTCCTGTTCTATTTACCATTTGAGTGCCAGACAATAGTCTTGCTCTGCTCGTTGGCAATTAGATTGTTTGAATATTTAAAATCAACGTCCTCCTGCATAGACGATATAACTTACTTGTAATAGCCAGTTTGCTTGCCTCAAACTAAAGAGTTTAGGCACAGCCGAAAAGTAGACATAAAGTAACATAGTGTAAATGGGCCATGTGCATCTGATATACATTCTAGTTTAACATTTGATTGATTGTGGTTTTCCTTATTTGGTTATTTTTTCCAATTCACCTACTTGTGATTAACAATGTATTGCCTTGTAAAGAAAGGAAGTTTTGTCTGTTAACCCCCCACCATCCCCCACCACACACACAGTGAGCCATCTAACACAACTGCAGAGCGGCCTTCAGCGCGTACTTCCACTTGGCAACACTGCCTAGCAACACCATGCGAATGCAGAGAATTCACATTGGGTATGCGTTAGAATAGTAATTGAATGGAGAACCGGATTTACTCCGTCATGAGGAGGCTAACACTGCCTTGTTCATGCCACAACGACATAGTCTTTGAAATCTTAAAGGTGTTTAGTGGTTTCGTTTATCCCAGTACACTTTGGGGATTTTCCCTTTAAATGCTCGCACGTCATGTGTGTATCATGTTCAAGTCAAGTACATTTAAACAGATTAAACTCATAATGAAGAGAAAGCGAAATGAGGATGAAGCACAACATCTTGGTTTTTATCAGATTATCCAGCTGACGTTCAATGTGAATTGTATCACTTGCATGTTAGGATATGTAATCACTTCTAATGTAAAAAAAAAGTGGGTAGCTAGAATGTATAAGGACTCGATAGGCTATACATGTACTGACACTGACAACCCGGCTGAATCCCGCTTTATGTTCCCAAGGCACAAATCTGTGGCTTACTTTAAGGGAGACTGAATCGTAAAGTTGCTTCTGATCCATTGTGGAATGCAAAATGTTATCTTTCAGTCCTGTAGTGGTCCACAGATGACTTAATTGCCACTTTTCATAGTGACTTCCAGTCCCTAAGTTTATCTATGTTTTGATGAACGCAGTGGTGCATTTTGCATTTTTTTTTACTGGAGTTACCAAATGAGATGTATTTCCAATGTTCTTCCTCCCATGACCAAATATATTAAAGCAGGCAGCATGCATGTTTGCAGTCTGTGAGAGTATCATCATAGCTTCCATTTGAAGCTAATGTTTGACATAATGAACACACATTGGGCTGCCTCTAATGAAAGAGATAAATATACCATAAGTAACTGAGGAGACTGATTCACTTAATAAAACACCAGGAAAAGGGATATTGCTCTTAGTTTCATGTATAAAGAAAATGTAATGGAGACACGTGAAATATGCCACCACCACATTTTACTGATTGGCTTCAACTCAAGAAGAACATCCCAGATGAGGACACAAGGGATCTGCACCCAGTTAATTGAGGCTGTTAATGGTGTTGGGGAGAACAACTGGTCAGTGGCGGCTGTAAAAAAAATGGTAAGTATTTGGAAACGGAAATCATAAAAATATATATGTCGTTTTTGAGTGTTTATGTTTGGGAATGTGTGTATAGTATGTACGAGTTTGCAAAAGTGACTGTGTTTTTAAAGTTTGCAAAAGTGTCCATCCCTTTCTAACTATAATTCATATTTCATGAATCATTCAGCATCTTATCATTTATTTCACAGATATCAATCAAGGCATCAGGCAGACAGTACAGTGCAAGACATCCAGGGTAGATGTTCCCACAAGAATGATTTGGCGGCCTATGAGGAGGAGCCCCTGCGGCTGTTGGGAACTGAATTCCCAACCAGAGTGATGGGCGATTCTGGATTCAACTCTCCCCAGAGTTATGTACATTGTTAGATATATGGAAAACTGTGTTTTTAATCAAAAAAGTTTAATAAAAATGTATAAGAAACATAATCCATTACATTAGAAATGTACATTAAATAATATTCTTTGATTTTGTTTGGAGGGTTCAATGTTTAAGATTTAGCTGTACCTCATTCACCCCATATGCAGAGGGACTGCACACTGCAGGGACTATTGGACACATGAGAATTCTCCAACACAAGGAAGAAGAGCCACCTCATATGAGAAAATGTATACATTATTTTTACACTGTGGATACTGTCAGTTCTGCTTTTTTGTAGATTGTTCAACCTGTTACAGTTCCAATCCTGCAACCAGTAGATCACAGCATTGTCACACAATCAGCAATGAATGACCTCCAAAACAGAGATGTTGTCTAGTCTGGTCTTTGTCATCATTACTGATTAGTATTTGATAACAGTTACACCTGTATGGCTCCAGTTTAGGAAACAAGGTGTAGTTACTTTTTTCTTAGGCTTCACCCACAGCTTTCTCAGGAAACAATATTTTTCAAATTAAATACAAAAAATAATAAGATGACTATTCATTTTATTCTTTTCTCTTCAGTTTTGGACACACAATCAACAAAATAAATGTATGAAATAAAGGATATACTGTAAATACATGTCAAAGGTCGTGTTACAAAAGGGAATGATCTGAGATAGGGTTTGTCGGAGATGTATTGTTGGGAATTGGCAACAAGTTTCGATTTTCGGGAAATAAAAGGCTGTACTTAACATCGTTAGGATGAGCGTGTTCAAGGATTTCCTGTCTACCAGTTTCACTTACCTCTAGGGAACATCATTCAGTTTCTGAATAGCACATGAAAGCATCACTTTTACATGATACCTCTTTTTTTTTTTTTTACGACAGCCGAATGAAAACTAAGTGACCCATTTATGATGTGTTGCATCACCCAAAAATAAAACCTTTTTTTCAGATAAACTTTACAGGATATTAAATATAAGAAGTAATGTAGTATCTGCGTAGTAGGAAAATGTAACCTGTAATCTCACTCTTGTAGATTTACAGGCATGTTTCTTTGACAATAAAAAAAAATCACTTTTTATATTGCAGAACCATTAGCATTATTTTCTAGTGCCCTGCTGGGTTGATTTGTAGCTTGATAAAGAGGATACAAAATTAGGCCATTTTTGTGCAGGCAAGCTTCAAAGAAACCTTATATTAACATCTCTAACACCTGATATGTTGAGTGACTCACTGGCTGAAATTGATCCAAGTATCTATCATAATAATAGTGGCATGGCTTTCACAGGTCCTAACTGCAATTCCAAGTACCCTTCACTTTGGGGAATGAGGGATTCTGGGATATGCTGTTGTAAATCTGAGACAAATAAATAATGTAGTATCCCACTAAGTTGGTGTGACCTCTCTTTCATTGTAGGGTGATTATGAAAATGTATGCAGAAGAATTGTATTGGAATCACTTAACCTCTAATGTATCAATTTTTCATAATTTCATAGGCACCCTAGCTCTTTAGTTAGTTTATCTTAATCCAAAAATGAATTTGATGCATACACTTCATTTATATGCAAGGTGGATATTTCCTTAACACATTCAGACGTTTCTCCTGCCAGATTATCAATTCAAACAGGAGAAGCGACCGTAGGTACATTAATATGTGTTTTTGAACGGCATCTCCCATTATCTTCAACCATTTCCAAAAAAACTTGAAAAGTATTACTTCATATTTCAATAGCTTCAGTAGCTTCTTTCTTACGTAATTGCATTGTTATTCAAGTAAAAAAAAAATCCATCTAGTTCTTTTCTGTTGATTGTGAAGTATGCCAAAGAGGTAAACAAAAAAATCCTTCTTGGCTCCAATCCATAATGTTAAATGGTCGCTAAAAAGGTATCCAGAAACCAAATCTGCTGAAAACCCTTCAGTTGGCATTGCATTTGATAACATTGGAACAGAGCTAGACTGTGTTGAGAGTATTTCTTTGGTTTTGCCAGACCTTACAGTGTAAAAGCTATAGGTCGTCACTCATACTTTTGAACCTGCTAATTTAATTCCTCAGGAGCGGCTTTCTTATTTTTTATGGTCACCAGAATTAGGAATCTGCACTCACTCCCCACAGGAACTCAGGTGCTTAGCTGTGCCAGGAAGGGCCAGCTCCCCAGTAAATCAAAAATAGAAGAAGGCTCCAGGCACGCAGGGGTTCCATCAGACAGATTTATTGTAGGAAACAGACAACAACGTTTCGACCTCACAATGTGGTCTTTATCAAGTTGATCCACTTTATCCACTTGATAAAGACCTCATTGTGAGGTCGAAACGTTGTTGTCTGTTTCCTACAATAAATCTGTCTGATGGAACCCCTGCGTGCCTGGAGCCTTCTTCTATTTCTTATTTTTATGGGGCACCAATACCAGGTATACTGTGCATATAACCCTGCTATGCATTCTCAGTAAGGTGTGGTAGAAGTCGTCGTTTGCCAGAGTCTTTCACATAGAAAGAGTTTGTAGACCAAGCATTCAGGGCCAGCCTTTGGTATAATAGTAGTTTGAAAGAGTAGCTGGTATCCTTTGCTCATATAATTTCTGTGTAGATCCAAACGGACTCCCACCTACCCTTAGCTAGTAGCCACATGTTGCTGCGTATCTTTAAGTTATCGATAGCCAGCCTTAAAATGCCAGGATCGATTTTACATTTCCAGTCCATTAATGCGTCCCCTTGCAGAGCCACCGCATGAGCTGACTGGTGGTAAGTATATCACGTGCACCGAGATTAGAGTGCATATGATGGGCTGGATTGTCCTTTTAGGGTGTCTGCAGATTGTCAAATTGTTTAAAGGATCTTGAATGTCCATGCCAGATATTCAACACAAATAAAAAACAATTTTCTTGCATATTCTTAAAAAAAAATGGTGTTTCAGATTTAATTTGCCTTTGATTACAGAACAGAGGTGTCCAAGTGTAATGAAAGGCAATGAATATAGTAAATTGAATATTATAAGCAATTACACAGCCAGTCCATGCATAACATAGAAGATATTTGGAAAATGTGTTGCCATCATTATCAGTATATTCAACTAAACATATAGGAAATAGAAAATATCTATATATATTTTCATTAGAAGTTTAATAAAAGATTGAACCCATATGTAAATTAGTAACTGTTTTGGGGGCCACAGATTTACATCTCAATTTATCACTATTCAGTAAAAAAAGGTTTAGTACTGGTTAAGAATTAACAGTTAATACAATATTAGCAAACTGTGTGTTTTTAAACAGTACACAGCGAAATACAGTTTTATGACACAGTATGCAAAATCCTTCCATAAAACCGTCCATTTTATGGTGTCAATTAAATTTTTCTTGCATGTTGCAATAAATGTACTTTAACATCACAGCGTGCTTTTTCTGCGTTTATTGCTGTTGTTTCAGAAAGAGTATTTGGAAAATAAAGTGTAGAATATTGCTTTTCATAGCCGTATATTTGAAACTGCAAATGTGCAGCTAGCGGGAGGATAGGGCGCCCAGAGATCAGCGAGTCAGGATGTTTGACCCTTCTCAAGAATGCAAATAACAAACTGAAGCCTTTGTATTCCCTTGCAAACATAGGCTTCACAAATATTGAGAAACAAATGGTTCTAATGATCGTCGGATAGAATCTCTCTGTCCATTAGTGACATCAATGTGAGCAGCTACAAGCATCTTTTTGTAATGGCTAATGCCACTTGTGTCATTATATCCACATTTTTCCATGACATGTGCCCATGATTATCTACAGCACATAATATGTATATCCAGACATCTCTGTTTCATATACTGCCAAGCTCAGAGCAAAATCATTTCTATCATCTGTCTCACCTGGGAGGAACACTGATTGCACTCTTGCTTTTACAACATAAAAGATAAGTTGGGCAAAAGATAGCTGGTCACCTAATTTAAGAACCTATTTTATATTATTTGTGTAATCTGCATAAGGGATGAATTTGTACGTCCTATTTCTTTCTTTTTTGTCATTAAAATCTATTTTAACAGCGATAGACACATGTTTTGAAACGGGATACCTAAATATTTCAACTGTTCTTGTTTTTTATGTCATTCTCTTTTGTTCTGTTATTCCACTAAAATCTAACACTTTCAAATTTTTGTCTCATTCAAAATTTTAAATAGAAACAATTGTCATGTGACACAAAAGACACTGATAGGTTGTTGCCATAGAAACTGAAAAGCTTTTTGAAAGTTATTGTTTGCTTTTATGTGATTAAACCTTCAAATGAAATAATAAAACCACATCTGCTATGGTCTATTTGCTAGCATTAGGAAGTGTGCCATATTTGTTTAATTATAAGACAAGTTTTTTTTCCAGAAAAAAATCAAATGAAAAAGTCCTTGTCTTACATCCAAGGTTGTCTTTTATTCAGACCTCAGAACTGCAGCACTGATGCACTGCAGACTAAGCCTAGGGTCTTTTCCCTGACCCTTACTGAGCATGCTCTGGCATACCCTTCCATGTGCTGTCTCCTTTTTCACAGCTCAGCTTCTTCTCTTGCCTCTTCTTTTCTTCTGTCTTCTTTCTTCGTCCACTTCCCCCCATGATCAGCTCTGTTTTCCAGGTACTTCGGAAAAGGGGAAGAACCTCCTCACACACCCTCTCCATCGCTTGGAGGAATGGGGAGAGGCTGTCCTGGTAGTGCATGCCCTGACTCAGCCCTTTTTCTGGAAGTACTCCCAGAAGCCAGATTATTTAAAAAAAACGGAATTGTGGAGAAAGAGAGGTGCAGCAATACTCTCTTGGAGTACTTTCGCAAAAAGGTGGAGCTACAACATGCACCACAGAAGTAGAAATGTACCTTGGATTTCAGTTCTGACTAAGGGTAGATAGTGAAAGGGGGGGTAGGGAGAGGGAAGATAGTGAGAATGGGTAGGGAGAGGGTAGATAGTGAGAAGGGGGGTAGGGAGAGGGTAGATCGTGGGAAGGGGGTAGGGAGAGGGGTAGATAGCGTGAGAAGGGGGTAGATGATGTTTGTGGAGGGGGGGGCCCTGAGGCTTCTAGTTACGCCCCTGGCTAGCTTCATATCTCTTTGTATGCATTTTCACCTGCAGGAAATAGCAGATAACAAAATGCCACTGAGAAAGAAATTCTTCACATTGAAGGCTGTAAAACTCTGGAATTGGTGGCCTCTGGTCTTAGAAATCTCTGGTACTATATGGGCATTTAAAAATAAACTAGATGACATTTATAAACAAATTGGTTGATTCGGGAATTATTCAACTTACACATGTAGTCATAAAGGATCACACCTCCCACTGGGTGAAATTGGTATGATCTGTTTAAGATATTTGCTTGCCTTCCTCTGGGTGAGACAAATCAGGGATACCCTGGAAAGGTTTTGAAACATTCCTTTTTTCCAACTAATTACTGTGACCAGGGTGAAAGGTATTTTATGAAGTAACACTGTTTAGTTAACACTGGCAGCAGTTTCAGATTAAAATTGGGTTGAAATCTTCACTGCACATTCAACAGAACTTATGTGCCTGAAGGAATTGAGTCACGGCCTTCATTGCATGCAGATCAGCATCATAAATACATGAAAAGCGAATATTACTTCAACTGTATCACTCTAGCATTCCTGCCCTTGATAAATGACCTCATAAAATGCAATGTTCAGGCAGGCTTGTTGCTTTGTTTTATGAGAATGCAGAGCCTCAGCTGACACACAATGATCCCTTGCAAAATATCCATTATCTAAGGCTGACATAATACATGTCAAACTACCTCGTGTGGATTGTTTCATCAGAAATATTTATCCTGCACGTTGCTATTCATTTTGTGAGAAGGTTAAGAGAGTTGAAGGCAGGAGGGTGTATTTGTCTAGAATTACTGAAATTGATTAATTGGCGGAGCCACTGATAATTTCTAAAGCGGGTAGTAACCCTGTGTTTATTATAAAATATGTGCTCCTCCTCTGCAGTTATAACCTGGTATGTCCTAATGTTCCAGCTTGTTTCTTATTAATAGCCAGGATTCATTAAGATCAATATACAATGTTACAGAACATTTTCAGCCGTCTCTTGGTATCTTTGACCATCTCTTGGTATCATGTTTTGCTACATAAATGCAGTATGGACCCTGCAGAGGTGGTAGGTCAGGTCTCTCCAAGCTTTCATTTAATTTAGTGCTATTTATGAGTATTGAACAATTCCTAGAGCTATTCTGAAAATGTAATGAAAAGTAAGTTGAAAAAGTAAGGATGTATATTAAATATTGTATCCCTTTTCCGTTTAACTTTTAATTGTATTTCTGTGTAGGGTAGTTGTGCTAGAGAGCATACATACAACCACTGGTGTGTTTATGGTGGTTGCTTCCATAGGCCTGGCCAAGACATCTGGACATGACATCCTGGCACTGTGCTTCAGATGATCAAGAAGGGGAACTCATACCCAGGACCAGCCCAAGACATAATGCCGCCTAGGGCGAAGTTTAAAATGCCGCCCCCCCTGCCGATGCCAGGGGTCATTATATACCCTTCCTCCCCCTCCCTATTATCTACCTACCCCCCCCCCTTTGCACTTACCTTTCAGCAGTCCTGCGGCGAGTCTCCCTGCCACGGTGCGCGCTGCTTTACTGCTGAGCGCTGGAAATGACGTCATTTTCCGGCGCTCAGCATTACAAGCCGGCACCGAGACCGAGCTAGAGGGCTCACAGAGGAGAGAGGGGCGCCAAGCAGGTAAGTGAAAACCACTCAGCGCCCCTCTCTCTCCTCTGCTAAAAAAAAAAGGCGCTTGGGGCGGCAAAGTGCTGGCCCTGCCCATACCAAAGAGGTCATGCTAGCTTCACACAGGCAAAGTGGGGCTTGAGCCTGATAACTCAATAGGACAATCTCTGCAATAATGGGACGCACACTCTTCTATCACCGACCCACCAGACAGAATATACCATTGCAAACACCTTCCCAGTACTCTAGATATAGATTTTGGTAGTCAACAGAGCTACTAAGCCAGATGCAGAGAGCCACCAGTAGCTCTTGAGCATAAGTAGCTGCTGGAGAAACCTGTGATAGATGTGCCTGGGATAAAACAGTTTTTGTGTTTACACACTGACTTTGATAGGACATAGATAAACCAATCACTGCCAAATGTCAGAAACTACCATTGCAATAATGGTTGGAAGTTTGTGAAAACGATTTTTTTTTTAGCATTGGCTGTCAGGCTGTCAGGCTACATTTTCCAAACACATAATATGACCGATTGTTGTCACAAACAAAGAAACTGAAGCCACTATTGTACATTTTCTTTTAAGCCTTAGTGCTTGGATCGTCTTACCTACATCCAGTGTTTCAATAGTTGAAGAGAGGGGATAGAGGATTTTCAGATGCAATAAAAAGCCGTGTGAATGTGCAGACTTTCTGGAGTGGGCAAGTTAATGAAAGCTTGCAAAATCATCTGCCAAAACATTACACACAATAATCTGAAAACATGCCTTATTTCCATTATAAAAGCTTCACAATTCATATACATTTAATGGATTTCACTCTGGTTTTGTATTTGCAAGCGCAGTGATACTGCAGACCGGGTAAAAAGCCAGATAGAATTGTCTAATTGAGTGGGTTTACTAAATGGCATTTCCTTTAAAAGAGGACATTGATCAAATATGCAGTAGATGTGCTAAAAGCCTGGATTCCTGCACTACTAGCAAAAATGGCCCTGATTTACCTGAAATTTCAATCAGAATGCAAGGGGGGCTCACTTGAAACAAATGTTACACAGGTTATGTTACCAGGTATGAATAACGCACCTGTTCACATTGGATGTGTTTCATAGGGTTACAGACTTCCAGAACAATGTCAAAAATTGACATTGATGAGTAAGCTGTCAGTTTGGGTACAATATGGATATATATATACATTTACTGCTAATCAGGTACTAATAACTCATTCCACCTCAGTATATGCAAGCAATTAGGGAGAGATATACATGACGTGAATTGCAAATACTAGATAGGGTGGGTGATGCCATAAATGTGTCATATGCTTTTATCTCATGTTACCTCTTAATATAATGCGTACTTCTCGCTGTTTTATGTCATTTGTAGTCAGAAAATGTATTAGTGATTATATTTAACCTACCGTGTAAACCTCTAATTTTATTTAGCTTTGTCAAAATGTGT
>VKOC01000002.1:22886510-22913443 GCA_009364415.1 Spea multiplicata
AATGTTTAATTCTTTGTATAATCTTTGCTCTTTGAAGATGGTAGTTTGTGCAATGTTGTTTGTTAGAACTAAATGTTTAGAGACGAAGGGAAATCTTTTAAACATTAATTTTCTTTACATTGCTAATTTAAACACTTAAATGTCATCAAATTGTGTCTTCTTTTTTTCTTCTGTTCTCAGTCTTGTAAGTTGATTTTGGGACTTCAGTGATTTTCCACAAATGGTTGTTAACTTGTTGCAATTATTTTTGCAGAGCACACTCAAAGAGAAAGCAAAATAATTAGCATCAAAAGACTACTGTATCCCAGGGGACACTCCAGCCATGTACTAATGTTGGATTTTTTCATGTGGCCCCCCCTTGCAATTGCAGAATCATCCCATATTAATTTGCCCCCCATCAACTACTTGATGGACATGCTACCCAGCTACAGAGCGCGCCCAGGAGGGGTCTAATGAGCAGTTGCATACTTTGGGCTTTCCACCCAGGTTGCCACTCATCAGTGGTGTGCCACGCTGGCACACAAAGGTCCCAAGTCTCTTGGAAGTTTCCTATATTTCAATGTCTCCCTACCTTCTTTGCCGACTACTTCAGTGTCCATGTCTCCTTTCCTGCAGCTCCGCAAGCTTCTCTTGTGTATTTCTGTCTTCTTTCTCCTGTTTTCTTGTACTTCTCCCTGTCTTCTTTCTTTGTCTGCTTCTCCATGAACCAGGGATTCAACAAAAGGGCAGAGCCTCTAAGCACACCCTCTCCTCATTTGGAAAAATGTTGCGCTGCTGTTTTGCAGAAGTACTCCAAGAGGACAGAATAATGCAGATAGTCTCATGTAGAAAGAGAGGTGTAGTTCCGCAAAACGGAGAAGCTAAGGGGACAGCCTCTCTCCCCTTGCTCCAGTCCGAGGGTGGCCCAGAACCTCCCTCTGTTTGTGGAAGTGTTTCAGGAGACCTGGTTCACGAGAAGCAGGTGAGGAAAGAAGACACAGGAAAAAGCATGAGTGGCAATGTGGGTGATTTTACATTTTAAAGTAGGTGGTGAGGGCAAAGATAGGATCTGCCCTGGGAGCCAAATACCCTAGGTAAGCCCCTCCTAATGAGACTCATGTGTGCATGCGCACAAGCAGCTGTTTTGAACAGAGAACCAGTAGAGCAAAAATGAAATTATGAAGAGGGTATTGTGTTGCAGCTCTGGAGCTCTCTTAAAGTGCTTTCATTTTATTTTCTTAAAATGTTCAAGGAATGTATATTAAAGAATTTACATTACCTTGGTGAGGCTGCATTGGGGCATTAAACTGTCAATTTGAGTAATAAAAACTACATTTTTTTATGGCCCATCCCTAAAAGGAAAGAGGAGACCTAAGGTTAGAGGTTTTCTTAAAGGAACACTACAGTGTCCCCAGGTAGTCTCCTAGGCAAAATAACCTGCCAGATTCTGGCCAACCAATATTTCTGGGGTGAGCTGTATTTCTTTTGTCCCATGCTGATTTTTTTACATTGCTGAAATGGTGTTAAATAAGTAGGACTAAAGCATTTAAATTTAAAGAAATTTAAACATGCATTGGATGGACATAAAGCTATCCCTAATCTATGGTTAGACCAAGGACTGATTAAGGTTTGAGTTTTTACTAGATCAGCAGAAGGCTTCTTATCTACTGTCACATTTCTGTGTTTCTATGTTCAAAAAAATCCAATGACTTGTCTTGGGGGAAAACACAGTGGAACAATTCCTCCATGGTCCGACGTTTTACACCACTGAACTAGTGAATTAGTGGCAGGAATGTGCTACCTCTGACTATCTGCATTATTCCTTCATTTGGAATGAGGGCCCATTTTCTTTTTAAAAGAGACGAGTTAGCATGGATGTAGGAACCCTTAAAAATCTGGGGGGACAGCATTTTTCCCCATCAGATCCCCACTTTCTCCCCATCTCTCACACCCCCTCTTGACACTATCTACCCCCTCTCCCCCCTTCTTACACTATCCAAGCCCTCTCACACACTATCTACCCACTCCCTAACCCCCTTCTCACCAGCTACGCACTTTCCACCCTCCTTCTCACTAGCTACCCCTCCCTTTGTAGTTCACTTACCCAGCAGTCCTGTGGTGGGAGCGCGAGGCCTTTGTCTCGCGTCTTCATATGACGTCATATGCCGGCACTCAGCGTGAAGCGCCGGCACCGAGACAGACACCTCACGCTCCCGTCACTGCAGTCTGGGCAGCGTTGAGGCAGGTGGCGGCAGGGAGCAGAGGAGACAGAAGGACACCGAGCAGGTTGCTGAAAACGACCGCTCGGCACCCCTCTCTCTCCTTCTGCGACGTTTCTATTGGGGGTGTTCCTACGGCCCTGGGGGGGATTTCTTAATTATTGGTCCCCCCCCACATGAGTTACTGGGGGGGACTGTCCCCCCGTCCCCCCTGGTTCCTACGCCCATGCCAGTTAGCTCATATATGGATTAAATTGCCCCTTTAAATATATTACTATTATATTACAAATATTGCTTGTTGCTAATACCAATTTACCTACAAATACTTTTTTCTTCTAGACCAGTTTGATTAAAACTTCACCCCAAAATATATTTTGATGTTAAAAACCTGTTTTATCTCTCTCTCCTTCCCTGTTCATCTGTCTCATTACTCAGAATTCTTGCTTGCTTGCATATTCCCAGATATTGATAGTTTGTGTTCATGCCCTCTGACTGTGTTAGCCACAGTAACCAAGTTCGACCCATTGGTGCCGTGTGGTGCTGGATAGTCTGGATAAGAGGAACTTGCAAGTAGAGCCTTGAGTGCAAAAAATGTGCAATATTAAACCACTGTAGGGTAACGGTTACAAGGCTCAACTGAAGCATTTATCCATAGATACCATATAGAAGGGCATGGAAAGGCAGGAATATATGCCCTTTAAAGATAATAGCAAATACTACAATAGTTGTGTTTGTTGCTAAAACAAATTCACATTCTGTATATGACTGCCCATAGATAAACTCCGTGATATGGCTCCTCAAACTACAACTTTACTGAACATTAATAAAGAATATTATGGAGAAAAAAGCTGACCTTCTGTGTTGTTATACATTTGATTACACAGATTTTACCCAGATTAACCCAAAAATGTTTGAAAACTCTACTCTGTGTGCATCCTGTGCTTATATGCCACAGCTAAATAATATTGCATGTCAAATAGCAAAGCTGGGAGACTCAGACATTGGTTTTATTGCTTTTCTTTAAAGTTCTCATTTCTAAAACACAGCAATATTTGTTGAGATATGCTTTTATTATGTAGGGTTTTTTTTCCCTTTATTACCTGGAGTGAAAGTATAAAGCTAATGTTTATTACTAGCAGAGATGCTTTGTAAGCACAGATAATAATGACCAAATCCAATCAATAATGCTGGTTTAAGAAGAGCCTGAATTATATAGTTGGAGCTAAGGGGTGTAATTATGGAATATGATCCTTCTGCTTAAAAGGTATTACAGAAAAAGATTGCTTTGCGGTTTAACATCAGTCTGTTTAGGTGTTCTGTGGTTTGTCATGTAGGTTTTATAAATTGCCTCTATGCTTTATGGAACTGTGTGCTTTTTTGACTAGACAGGGTAAAAGTGTTGAAAATGTCTTTCTATAAGTATATATATATATGTGTGTGGACACCTGACTATCAAGCCTATATAAGCTTGTTGAGCATCCCATTCCAAAACCATGGTCATTAAATGGAGCCCCCCCCTTTTGGCTATAAAAGCCTCCTCTTATGGAATTGCTTTCCACCAGAGTTTGAAGTATGTTTCCGGTTCCATTGAATGGTATTTGCAGCAGCAAATCCTTTGTAAATGTTGATTGCTTCCAACTTTCTGTCACCAGTTTGGGAAAGGTTTTTTCCTGTTCCAGCATGACTGTGTCCCTGCAAACAAAGTAAGGTCCATTAAGAAATAGTTTGATGAGTTTGGAGTGGAGGAACTCAAGTGACCTGCCCATTAAGAAATAGTTTGATGAGTTTGGAGTAGAGGAACTCAAGTGACCTGCACAGAGCCCTGAATTGGAATGCCAGACTCTTTTGTCTGAATGAGCACAAATTCCCGCAGTCCCACAATCTCGTGGAAAGTATTCCCAAAAGAGCAGAGGCTGCTATAGCTACAAATGGGTGACAACATCATAGTAATGATAATGGTTTTGGAAAGGGATGTCCAACAAAATCATATAGTGGACGAAGATAGAAGATTGAAGATAGCAGATTGAAGACAGAAAAGAGAAGGGGGAAGATAAAAGAAGAGGAAGTGGTAGGCAGAAGTGAAAGTGGTCAACAAAGAAGGTAGGAAAACACATAATGTGGGTCTACGTATTTTGAACCAAAATTCTGAGATTTTCTTCCGAGGGCCTGGCCTTTGTGGCTTTGTACGAATCTCCAAAATTACAAAAATACGTACAAATCAAGATGCACAAGTCTATATATATATATATATATATATATATATATATATATATACAGACATCCCAACTCTCCAGGAGTCTCCCGCATTTTAACAGAGGCTTTCTGATGCCCGCAAACTGCAACAGACATAGAGCGAGTACAATTATAACCACTGAACGCTCTCTCACGCTCGCTCTAAAAAAAAAAATCTGTGCTCAGGTGTGCCTGTGCTCTGGTCCTCCTCTGTGGCGCGTCCTGATTGGTCTCTCTTTGTGCTAATTAACCTATCAGTGTTCTCGGTAGGCAAGAGACCAATCAGGGCCTGCGCTGTGTCACTTGCTGTCCAGAGCCCGTCTACCACAGAGGATGCATTTACCGGGGGGGCCAGAGGACCATCATACATGTTTGATGGCAGTGGCCAGGGAAGCCACTTCCCTGAAATGAATACAGTATATTGTGTGTGTATGCTATTCTTGGGGGATGTGGGTCGCTGGATTCTTATTTATTTTATACGTTCTAGTTTCATGCAGTTGCTTCTGTAAATGAGAAAGGCATATGGTGTTTCAAAAATGGTTGATAGTAATATTGTGTGTTGTTTCGCAAATGATAAAAAAGGAGTTTCTATTAACAGGACCACATTTGTATCCATTTGTAGTCATTCACAGATTGGACACATGATAATATTTTATACACTAAGAAAATGTAGCAGTGGGTTAACTAGAAGACTGATGTATCTTAGAGCGTGCTTCTTCAGGGGACTATTCCATGTAACATTAAACACTGTAAACTTTACCATGCCTTTATAGTTGTTGAAAGCCAGTTTAGTCCTGTTTAGCAAGTGTTTGATAGTTTGATAATTCATTGTGCCGTTAGTGGTGCTGTCCAATTATATTGTGTTTAGTGGATTTCTTGTTAATGGCTTAGCTATAACAAGTATTTTTTTATTCAGCCAAGAGGCCCAAACAGAGACTAATTTATCAAGACATAGAAGGTGAGAATGCCTGGGGTTAATTATTCACGTAGATGGTACACAGATCGATTCATTTAGTTTGAGCCGATAAACATGGATGACACAAGCCCTGCAATGAATCCTAAAGTCCCTCTTAAGGTTTATCATGTTGATTTTGCACTGTGACTTTGAGACATTTGTTCTTGCCACATAGTTTTCTTGAATATAAGGGCCGTATATCTTTTTGTGCCGACAAGCATAGTCTTTGTGGGAATATAGACGGAAGCTCAGTGGCATTAAATGGATTCACTCTAGCACACCAGTTGTAGAAGACTTCAACTCCCATCGTGCATCATGCTGAGATTTGCAATTTGTAAAATGTGACATAAGATCCGTATATGTGCTGAAGATTGGTATTGTATAATTTAATCATTTTGCAGTATATAGGTTGCAGTACATTGTACAACATTTGTCCTTTTATTGAATGGGGTCTATTCACCTATTCACTATGAAATAGGGCCCATAGGATCCCCTATTAATTGGGAGGAGTAAAGGTTGACCACTCTACATTCACCACATGTGGTTGGAGAAATAAAAATAACTGTGGGGGTATATATCCACTGAACAAGGAATGTAAAATATAATTTTGAAATGTCTATGGGAGCCACTGACCCCAAGCCACACCTCACCTGTTGGGATGAGTGTGGTAAAATAAAGATTTTCCATTGTCCCTTACCCTCTGCCTATTGGTGTGACAGTGGTTGAAGTGCCAAAATGCACATTTGGATGAGCACAGTCTCCTTGCCATGCCTGCCCTGTAGGATGTTTTTGTTTTTTTTTTATTTGAAAATTAATACCACACTCTGTTCCTAAACTCCTAAAAGGTTCATTGTGGTAGGGGGGTTTGAAGTCTATCCAAGAACCTTCTGGGTGAAGCTTGTTCGAAAAAACGTTAATTTTACATTGGCCCATCTCTTTCAGCTCAGGGAAAGAGGTCATCTAGAAAAAACAAAATAATCCACCTTCACAGCAGCACGTATATATATATATATATGCTCCTGTCCACCAGCAACCCCCAGTATGTTGAAGCTGTATTGCATGTTTAGTAGACTTGAATGAGGCCCCAAGAGGGATGAGCCAGTGGGGGCAAGGCTGTCACCCTAAGGACAAATCTTTGGTTTAACCGTTCCATCCCCTAAGCAGAGGATGTAGTTGAAATTCGGTATATTTTGGGCAATACACAACCAAGTTTTTTTACCCTTGACCTCACCATGCATGAGGTGGGAGGTAATGGTCGCCCTCCCTTTGATTCAGATGAGTATTGATTGTCTGAAATGTATTTATATAGTATGGATGGTTGCGAGGTGGATTTTGCAGTTCTGACTGGCAGTCAACTGGTAGGTTCATGGGTTGCATGCATTTTTCAATTCATATGAGTACATATGCAAGCTGGCTTCAGGGGATTTGCACGTTTGTCCAACTTGGGCAAACTTGCTGCTGCAAACTAAGCAGATATAGCAAAATAAGCAAATAGGAGCAGAGACTCACAGATCTGGTGGGGTTTGGGCAGGAAACAAAAAGGGTTTGTTATGTTTATAACTAGAATAAAAACCAACAAGATGAGGGTGAGTGGAGTGACCAGACACATTTTCAAATAAAAAACACAAACAGAATATTAGCTCACAACTGAAAATAAACAAGAATGAGGCTTCAACTTTGAAAACATACCGAAGGTCCAGTAAGATGTTAAATCCAGCACTGTGGTGTTATAGATCTTTTCCCATGAAAAGGCAAATTGAGTTACAGTAGATTGATAACCCATTACCATTATCGAAACCCAAGACCACATTGCTCTGAAATGGAAATTGGAAATTGCGGAGTTCCCCCTTGGAAGTTTCTAATTACTAAAGGAAAACATATTTCATATGATTTGCTGAAGGCATAATGTTGCATTAAATTCGATCCAATGTATTCGTCTGCTTTAACTGCTTGATTGCCATTGTGGTTAAATGTATCCTGGTATGTTGTAGACCTCCTGTTCTATTTACCATTTGAGTGCCAGACAATAGTCTTGCTCTGCTCGTTGGCAATTAGATTGTTTGAATATTTAAAATCAACGTCCTCCTGCATAGACGATATAACTTACTTGTAATAGCCAGTTTGCTTGCCTCAAACTAAAGAGTTTAGGCACAGCCGAAAAGTAGACATAAAGTAACATAGTGTAAATGGGCCGTGCGCATCTGATATACATTCTAGTTTAACATTTGATTGATTGTGGTTTTCCTTATTTGGTTATTTTTTCCAATTCACCTACTTGTGATTAACAATGTATTGCCTTGTAAAGAAAGGAAGTTTTGTCTGTTAACCCCCCACCATCCCCCACCACACACACAGTGAGCCATCTAACACAACTGCAGAGCGGCCTTCAGCGCGTACTTCCACTTGGCAACACTGCCTAGCAACACCATGCGAATGCAGAGAATTCACATTGGGTATGCGTTAGAATAGTAATTGAATGGAGAACCGGATTTACTCCGTCATGAGGAGGCTAACACTGCCTTGTTCATGCCACAACGACATAGTCTTTGAAATCTTAAAGGTGTTTAGTGGTTTCGTTTATCCCAGTACACTTTGGGGATTTTCCCTTTAAATGCTCGCACATCATGTGTGTATCATGTTCAAGTCAAGTACATTTAAACAGATTAAACTCATAATGAAGAGAAAGCGAAATGAGGATGAAGCACAACATCTTGGTTTTTATCAGATTATCCAGCTGACGTTCAATGTGAATTGTATCACTTGCATGTTAGGATATGTAATCACTTCTAATGTAAAAAAAAAGTGGGTAGCTAGAATGTATAAGGACTCGATAGGCTATACATGTACTGACACTGACAACCCGGCTGAATCCCGCTTTATGTTCCCAAGGCACAAATCTGTGGCTTACTTTAAGGGAGACTGAATCGTAAAGTTGCTTCTGATCCATTGTGGAATGCAAAATGTTATCTTTCAGTCCTGTAGTGGTCCACAGATGACTTAATTGCCACTTTTCATAGTGACTTCCAGTCCCTAAGTTTATCTATGTTTTGATGAACGCAGTGGTGCATTTTGCATTTTTTTTTACTGGAGTTACCAAATGAGATGTATTTCCAATGTTCTTCCTCCCATGACCAAATATATTAAAGCAGGCAGCATGCATGTTTGCAGTCTGTGAGAGTATCATCATAGCTTCCATTTGAAGCTAATGTTTGACATAATGAACACACATTGGGCTGCCTCTAATGAAAGAGATAAATATACCATAAGTAACTGAGGAGACTGATTCACTTAATAAAACACCAGGAAAAGGGATATTGCTCTTAGTTTCATGTATAAAGAAAATGTAATGGAGACACGTGAAATATGCCACCACCACATTTTACTGATTGGCTTCAACTCAAGAAGAACATCCCAGATGAGGACACAAGGGATCTGCACCCAGTTAATTGAGGCTGTTAATGGTGTTGGGGAGAACAACTGGTCAGTGGCGGCTGTAAAAAAAATGGTAAGTATTTGGAAACGGAAATCATAAAAATATATATGTCGTTTTTGAGTGTTTATGTTTGGGAATGTGTGTATAGTATGTACGAGTTTGCAAAAGTGACTGTGTTTTTAAAGTTTGCAAAAGTGTCCATCCCTTTCTTACTATAATTCATATTTCATGAATCATTCAGCATCTTATCATTTATTTCACAGATATCAATCAAGGCATCAGGCAGACAGTACAGTGCAAGACATCCAGGGTAGATGTTCCCACAAGAATGATTTGGCGGCCTATGAGGAGGAGCCCCTGCGGCTGTTGGGAACTGAATTCCCAACCAGAGTGATGGGCGATTCTGGATTCAACTCTCCCCAGAGTTATGTACATTGTTAGATATATGGAAAACTGTGTTTTTAATCAAAAAAGTTTAATAAAAATGTATAAGAAACATAATCCATTACATTAGAAATGTACATTAAATAATATTCTTTGATTTTGTTTGGAGGGTTCAATGTTTAAGATTTAGCTGTACCTCATTCACCCCATATGCAGAGGGACTGCACACTGCAGGGACTATTGGACACATGAGAATTCTCCAACACAAGGAAGAAGAGCCACCTCATATGAGAAAATGTATACATTATTTTTACACTGTGGATACTGTCAGTTCTGCTTTTTTGTAGATTGTTCAACCTGTTACAGTTCCAATCCTGCAACCAGTAGATCACAGCATTGTCACACAATCAGCAATGAATGACCTCCAAAACAGAGATGTTGTCTAGTCTGGTCTTTGTCATCATTACTGATTAGTATTTGATAACAGTTACACCTGTATGGCTCCAGTTTAGGAAACAAGGTGTAGTTACTTTTTTCTTAGGCTTCACCCACAGCTTTCTCAGGAAACAATATTTTTCAAATTAAATACAAAAAATAATAAGATGACTATTCATTTTATTCTTTTCTCTTCAGTTTTGGACACACAATCAACAAAATAAATGTATGAAATAAAGGATATACTGTAAATACATGTCAAAGGTCGTGTTACAAAAGGGAATGATCTGAGATAGGGTTTGTCGGAGATGTATTGTTGGGAATTGGCAACAAGTTTCGATTTTCGGGAAATAAAAGGCTGTACTTAACATCGTTAGGATGAGCGTGTTCAAGGATTTCCTGTCTACCAGTTTCACTTACCTCTAGGGAACATCATTCAGTTTCTGAATAGCACATGAAAGCATCACTTTTACATGATACCTCTTTTTTTTTTTTTTACGACAGCCGAATGAAAACTAAGTGACCCATTTATGATGTGTTGCATCACCCAAAAATAAAACCTTTTTTTCAGATAAACTTTACAGGATATTAAATATAAGAAGTAATGTAGTATCTGCGTAGTAGGAAAATGTAACCTGTAATCTCACTCTTGTAGATTTACAGGCATGTTTCTTTGACAATAAAAAAAAATCACTTTTTATATTGCAGAACCATTAGCATTATTTTCTAGTGCCCTGCTGGGTTGATTTGTAGCTTGATAAAGAGGATACAACATTAGGCCATTTTTGTGCAGGCAAGCTTCAAAGAAACCTTATATTAACATCTCTAACACCTGATATGTTGAGTGACTCACTGGCTGAAATTGATCCAAGTATCTATCATAATAATAGTGGCATGGCTTTCACAGGTCCTAACTGCAATTCCAAGTACCCTTCACTTTGGGGAATGAGGGATTCTGGGATATGCTGTTGTAAATCTGAGACAAATAAATAATGTAGTATCCCACTAAGTTGGTGTGACCTCTCTTTCATTGTAGGATGATTATGAAAATGTATGCAGAAGAATTGTATTGGAATCACTTAACCTCTAATGTATCAATTTTTCATAATTTCATAGGCACCCTAGCTCTTTAGTTACTTTATCTTAATCCAAAAGCAAATTTAATGCATACACTTATATTTATATTATATACATTTATATGCATTTATATGCAAGGTGGATATTTCCTTAACACATTCAGACGTTTCTCCTGCCAGATTATCAATTCAAACAGGAGAAGCGACCGTAAGTACATTAATATGTGTTTTTGAACGGCATCTCCCATTATCTTCAACCATTTCCAAAAACTTGAAAAGTATAATTTCATATTTCAATAGCTTCAGTAACTCTATACAGCACAAATGCTTATAAGTTTCTTACGTAATTGCATTGTTATTCAAGTAAAAAAAATCCATCTAGTTCTTTTCTGTTGATTGTGAAGTATGCCAAAGAGGTAAACAAAAAAATCCTTCCTGGCTCCAATCCATAATGTTAAATGGTCGCTAAAAAGGTATCCAGAAACCAAATCTGCTGAAAACCCTTCAGTTGGCATTGCATTTGATAACATTGGAACAGAGCTAGACTGTGTTGAGAGTATTTCTTTTTTGCCAGACCTTACAGTGTAAAAGCTATAGGTCGTCACTCATACTTTTGAACCTGCTAATTTAATTCCTCAGGAGCGGCTTTCTTATTTTTATGTGGCACCACTACCAGGTATATTGTGCATATAACCCTGCTATGCATTCTTAGTAAGGTGTGGTAGAAGTCGTCGTTTGCCAGAGTCTTTCACATAGAAAGAGTTTGTAGACCAAGCATTCAGGGCCAGCCTTTGGTATAATAGTAGTTTCAAAGAGTAGCTGGTATCCTTTGCTCATATCATTTCTGTGTAGATCCAAACGGACTCCCACCTACCCTTAGCTAGTAGCCACATGTTGCTGCGCATCTTTAAGTTATCGATAGCCAGCCTTAAAATGCCAGGATCGATTTTTACATTTCCAGTCCATTAATGCGTCCCCTTGCAGAGCCACCGCATGAGCTGACCGGTGGTAAGTATATCACGTGCACCGAGATTAGAGTGCATATGATGGGCTGGATTGTCCTTTTAGGGTGTCTGCAGATTGTCAAATTGTTTAAAGGATCTTGAATGTCCATGCCAGATATTCAACACAAATAAAAAACAATTTTCTTGCATATTCTTAAAAAAAAATGGTGTTTCAGATTTAATTTGCCTTTGATTACAGAACAGAGGTGTCCAAGTGTAATGAAAGGCAATGAATATAGTAAATTGAATATTATAAGCAATTACACAGCCAGTCCATGCATAACATAGAAGATATTTGGAAAATGTGTTGCCATCATTATCAGTATATTCAACTAAACATATAGGAAATAGAAAAAAAAAATATATATTTTCATTAGAAGTTTAATAAAAGATTGAACCCATATGTAAATTAGTAACTGTTTTGGGGGCCACAGATTTACATCTCAATTTATCACTATTCAGTAAAAAAAGGTTTAGTACTGGTTAAGAATTAACAGTTAATACAATATTAGCAAACTGTGTGTTTTTAAACAGTACACAGCGAAATACAGTTTTATGACACAGTATGCAAAATCCTTCCATAAAACCGTCCATTTTATGGTGTCAATTAAATTTTTCTTGCATGTTGCAATAAATGTACTTTAACATCACAGCGTGCTTTTTCTGCGTTTATTGCTGTTGTTTCAGAAAGAGTATTTGGAAAATAAAGTGTAGAATATTGCTTTTCATAGCCGTATATTTGAAACTGCAAATGTGCAGCTAGCGGGAGGATAGGGCGCCCAGAGATCAGCGAGTCAGGATGTTTGACCCTTCTCAAGAATGCAAATAACAAACTGAAGCCTTTGTATTCCCTTGCAAACATAGGCTTCACAAATATTGAGAAACAAATGGTTCTAATGATCGTCGGATAGAATCTCTCTGTCCATTAGTGACATCAATGTGAGCAGCTACAAGCATCTTTTTGTAATGGCTAATGCCACTTGTGTCATTATATCCACATTTTTCCATGACATGTGCCCATGATTATCTACAGCACATAATATGTATATCCAGACATCTCTGTTTCATATACTGCCAAGCTCAGAGCAAAATCATTTCTATCATCTGTCTCACCTGGGAGGAACACTGATTGCACTCTTGCTTTTACAACATAAAAGATAAGTTGGGCAAAAGATAGCTGGTCACCTAATTTAAGAACCTATTTTATATTATTTGTGTAATCTGCATAAGGGATGAATTTGTACGTCCTATTTCTTTCTTTTTTGTCATTAAAATCTATTTTAACAGCGATAGACACATGTTTTGAAACGGGATACCTAAATATTTCAACTGTTCTTGTTTTTTATGTCATTCTCTTTTGTTCTGTTATTCCACTAAAATCTAACACTTTCAAATTTTTGTCTCATTCAAAATTTTAAATAGAAACAATTGTCATGTGACACAAAAGACACTGATAGGTTGTTGCCATAGAAACTGAAAAGCTTTTTGAAAGTTATTGTTTGCTTTTATGTGATTAAACCTTCAAATGAAATAATAAAACCACATCTGCTATGGTCTATTTGCTAGCATTAGGAAGTGTGCCATATTTGTTTAATTATAAGACAAGTTTTTTTTCCAGAAAAAAATCAAATGAAAAAGTCCTTGTCTTACATCCAAGGTTGTCTTTTATTCAGACCTCAGAACTGCAGCACTGATGCACTGCAGACTAAGCCTAGGGTCTTTTCCCTGACCCTTACTGAGCATGCTCTGGCATACCCTTCCATGTGCTGTCTCCTTTTTCACAGCTCAGCTTCTTCTCTTGCCTCTTCTTTTCTTCTGTCTTCTTTCTTCGTCCACTTCCCCCCATGATCAGCTCTGTTTTCCAGGTACTTCGGAAAAGGGGAAGAACCTCCTCACACACCCTCTCCATCGCTTGGAGGAATGGGGAGAGGCTGTCCTGGTAGTGCATGCCCTGGCTCGGCCCTTTTTCTGGAAGTACTCCCAGAAGCCAGATTATTTAAAAAAAACGGAATTGTGGAGAAAGAGAGGTGCAGCAATACTCTCTTGGAGTACTTTCGCAAAAAGGTGGAGCTACAACATGCACCCCAGAAGGAGAAATGTACCTTGGATTTCAGTTCTGACTAAGGGTAGATAGTGAAAGGGGGGGTAGGGAGTAGGGTAGATAGCGTGAGAAGGGGGTAGATGATGTTTGTGGAGGGTGGGGCCTTAACAGATTCTCGCACCGGGGCCCAGAGGCTTCTAGTTACGCCCCTGGCTAGCTTCATATCTCTTTGTATGCATTTTCACCTGCAGGAAATAGCAGATAACAAAATGCCACTGAGAAAGAAATTCTTCACATTGAAGGCTGTAAAACTCTGGAATTGGTGGCCTCTGGTCTTAGAAATCTCTGGTACTATATGGGCATTTAAAAATAAACTAGATGACATTTATAAACAAATTGGTTGATTCGGGAATTATTCAACTTACACATGTAGTCATAAAGGATCACACCTCCCACTGGGTGAAATTGGTATGATCTGTTTAAGATATTTGCTTGCCTTCCTCTGGGTGAGACAAATCAGGGATACCCTGGAAAGGTTTTGAAACATTCCTTTTTTTTCCCAACAGCACTAATTATGTGACCAGGGTCGGAGGTATTTTATGAAGTAGCACTGTTTAGTTAACACTGGCCGCAGTTTCAGATTAAAATTGGGTTGAAATCTTCACTGCACATTCAACAGAACTTATGTGCCTGAAGGAATTGAGTCACGGCCTTCATTGCATGCAGATCAGCATCATAAATACATGAAAAGCGAATATTACTTCAACTGTATCACTCTAGCATTCCTGCCCTTGATAAATGACCTCATAAAATGCAATGTTCAGGCAGGCTTGTTGCTTTGTTTTATGAGAATGCAGAGCCTCAGCTGACACACAATGATCCCTTGCAAAATATCCATTATCTAAGGCTGACATAATACATGTCAAACTACCTCGTGTGGATTGTTTCATCAGAAATATTTATCCTGCACGTTGCTATTCATTTTGTGAGAAGGTTAAGAGAGTTGAAGGCAGGAGGGTGTATTTGTCTAGAATTACTGAAATTGATTAATTGGCGGAGCCACTGATAATTTCTAAAGCGGGTAGTAACCCTGTGTTTATTATAAAATATGTGCTCCTCCTCTGCAGTTATAACCTGGTATGTCCTGATGTTCCAGCTTGTTTCTTATTAATAGCCAGGATTCATTAAGATCAATATACAATGTTACAAAACATTTTCAGCCGTCTCTTGGTATCTTTGACCATCTCTTGGTATCATGTTTTGCTACATAAATGCAGTATGGACCCTGCAGAGGTGGTAGGTCAGGTCTCTCCAAGCTTTCATTTAATTTAGTGCTATTTATGAGTATTGAACAATTCCTAGAGCTATTCTGAAAATGTAATGAAAAGTAAGTTGAAAAAGTAAGGATGTATATTAAATATTGTATCCCTTTTCCATTTAACTTTTAATTGTATTTCTGTGTGGGGTAGTTGTGCTAGAGAGCATACATACAACCACTGGTGTGTTTATGGTGGTTGCTTCCATAGGCCTGGCCAAGACATCTGGACATGACATCCTGGCACTGTGCTTCAGATGATCAAGAAGGGGAACTCATACCCAGGGCCAGCCCAAGACATAATGCCGCCTAGGGCGAAGTTTAAAATGCCGCCCCCCCTGCCGATGCCAGGGGTCATTATATACCCTTCCTCCCCCTCCCTATTATCTACCCTATCCCCCCCCCCTTTGCACTTACCTTTCAGCAGTCCTGCGGCGAGTCTCCCTGCCACGGTGCGCGCTGCTTTACTGCTGAGCGCTGGAAATGACGTCATTTTCCGGCGCTCAGCATTACAAGCCGGCACCGAGACCGAGCTAGAGGGCTCACAGAGGAGAGAGGGGCGCCAAGCAGGTAAGTGAAAACCACTCAGCGCCCCTCTCTCTCCTCTGCTAAAAAAAAAAGGCGCTTGGGGCGGCAAAGTGCTGGCCCTGCCCATACCAAAGAGGTCATGCTAGCTTCACACAGGCAAAGTGGGGCTTGAGCCTGATAACTCAATAGGACAATCTCTGCAATAATGGGACGCACACTCTTCTATCACCGACCCACCAGACAGAATATACCATTGCAAACACCTTCCCAGTACTCTAGATATAGATTTTGGTAGTCAACAGAGCTACTAAGCCAGATGCAGAGAGCCACCAGTAGCTCTTGAGCATAAGTAGCTGCTGGAGAAACCTGTGATAGATGTGCCTGGGATAAAACAGTTTTTGTGTTTACACACTGACTTTGATAGGACATAGATAAACCAATCACTGCCAAATGTCAGAAACTACCATTGCAATAATGGTTGGAAGTTTGTGAAAACGATTTTTTTTTTAGCATTGGCTGTCAGGCTGTCAGGCTACATTTTCCAAACACATAATATGACCGATTGTTGTCACAAACAAAGAAACTGAAGCCACTATTGTACATTTTCTTTTAAGCCTTAGTGCTTGGATCGTCTTACCTACATCCAGTGTTTCAATAGTTGAAGAGAGGGGATAGAGGATTTTCAGATGCAATAAAAAGCCGTGTGAATGTGCAGACTTTCTGGAGTGGGCAAGTTAATGAAAGCTTGCAAAATCATCTGCCAAAACATTACACACAATAATCTGAAAACATGCCTTATTTCCATTATAAAAGCTTCACAATTCATATACATTTAATGGATTTCACTCTGGTTTTGTATTTGCAAGCGCAGTGATACTGCAGACCGGGTAAAAAGCCAGATAGAATTGTCTAATTGAGTGGGTTTACTAAATGGCATTTCCTTTAAAAGAGGACATTGATCAAATATGCAGTAGATGTGCTAAAAGCCTGGATTCCTGCACTACTAGCAAAAATGGCCCTGATTTACCTGAAATTTCAATCAGAATGCAAGGGGGGCTCACTTGAAACAAATGTTACACAGGTTATGTTACCAGGTATGAATAACGCACCTGTTCACATTGGATGTGTTTCATAGGGTTACAGACTTCCAGAACAATGTCAAAAATTGACATTGATGAGTAAGCTGTCAGTTTGGGTACAATATGGATATATATATACATTTACTGCTAATCAGGTACTAATAACTCATTCCACCTCAGTATATGCAAGCAATTAGGGAGAGATATACATGACGTGAATTGCAAATACTAGATAGGGTGGGTGATGCCATAAATGTGTCATATGCTTTTATCTCATGTTACCTCTTAATATAATGCGTACTTCTCGCTGTTTTATGTCATTTGTAGTCAGAAAATGTATTAGTGATTATATTTAACCTACCGTGTAAACCTCTAATTTTATTTAGCTTTGTCAAAATGTGTTTGCAACTCACGTTTAACTCAGTGTAATCGCATTTATTAGATAACAAACTGCCAGCAATCCATTGTATAGATAGTTGCAATCTCTTTGATCTCGCTGATGTTATTTATTTTATTTGAAGAATCGCATCAGTTTGATGTTGACATATCTTCATTGTTTAACCCTTTAAGGACTAGGGACTTTTCACTTGAAGGTGAAAGCCTTTTTACCATTAGGGCTATGTCTTCTCACAACTCTAACATCCCACCTTCTCATTTATTGCACACAAAATGTATATTATTGTTCTCAGAATAAATATGGCTTTATTTTTTAAGCCTTAATCTTATATATAAACTATATTTTAATTTTTAAGAAGATCATGTCTTGCAAAGTAAAGTTGGTCTAAAAGGTCTCAAAAAACGCTGTACATTGCAATCTAAAGAAATTCAAGAACAGATGTGAAACAAATTCACGTTTGTCTGTCTGGAAGGGGTTACAAAGGCTCTGGGACTCTAGCAGTCCACAGTCAGAGCCATCATCCACAAATGGAGAAAACTTGGAAGAAAATGACCAAAAAGAACACAAAGGCTCGTCTCACATTTGATCAAAATAGTTTGATGACCCCTAAAACCTTTGGCATAATATTCTGTGGACTGGTGAGTGAAAACAGGAACCTTTTGGAAGATGTGGGTCCTATAAAGCTAACACAGCTTTCCACAATAGGAACATCATACCAATAGTTAAACATGATGGTGGTAGTGTGATGATCTGGGGACGTAATTGAGGGCACCATGAATTCTGCTCTCTACCAGAAAATCCTGAAGGAGAATGTCCAGCCATCAGTTTTTGAGCTAAAGCTCGAGTGCAGTTGGGGTATGCAACAGGACAATGATCTGAAGCACACAAGTCCACCTCTGAATGACTCAAAAGAAACAGAAAGAAAAATAGTGGCCTAGTCCTGATTTGAATCCAATTGAGATGCTGTCGCATGATCTTAAAAAATTATGTTAAGAAACCCTCCAATGTGGCTGAATTAAAGAAATTATGCCGAGAAGTATGGGCCAAAATTCCTCTAAAATGATGTAACAAAAGTGTGGTACAACCAATTAATAGGCTTTGGGGGCAATTACTTTTTGCATATTGGTGATATAGGTGTAACCTCTTTATCTTCAATAAATGAAATAACTTAAAAGCTGCATTTTGTGTTTACTTCGTTGGATTATCTGACTCATCTAAATGTGACAAATAAGCAAAAATCTGGAAGGGACAAATAATTTTTTCTCAGCATTGTAGATGTTCTGCCATACATATGAACATTACTGTGACTTTGGGGACTGAATACCAAGTACCATGATCATGTATACCAAACATTTTGAGTTCCTAGAAAAGAGGGACACCAGGAAAGGAAAGAGGTACTGAGAGATTTGGATCTCAAAGAGGGAATGTTATTAAAGAGTGACAGTTTGTAGATAAAGTCCATATCTCAAAATTGCTATACTTTAAAACAAACATGCATATATGTTAATTTTATATCCCCCACAGAGAGCTTATATAGTGAGCCCAATTAAGGGATTTTAAAGAGAAAAAAAGACTAACTATTCCATATGTTTCAATGCAGTTTTGTAATATACCAGAATAAATGAACACTTTGTTTATTTTGTTAGACATGAACTAGGGAAATCATGTGGGGTTCAGGAGGAAAAGTTGGCATCATTTCAGGGATAAACCGAGCTAACTGGCGCTTAAAAAACGAGAAGGCATTTTTATTTATAGATTTTAATTTTGTGCTTCATACCTGTGGTGTTATGTGGAGTATGTTAAGTTTGAGTTATGACTGCAGCACAAACACAAGTACTATAACTACTATATATTTGTTGTGATGGCTTTTAAGGTCAAGAATTAAAAGATCCTGTATAGTAATCGAAAGCCCTAACTTTATTAAGTAATATAAATTAAAAGGAAAAAAGTATCAGTATAAACCATTTTTTTTTAAATATAAAACTTGGATAAACATTTCTCATTTCTGAGCACTATTACTGATCATGTATTTTTCAAAGCATGGTAGGAAAAAGCTGGGGCACTAGGGCAACAAAGATCCTGTTATCTGTGAGTGTTTCCAGGCAGTGGCACTACTAGCAATGAATTTAAGATTGCAGGAAAGCAGTGATTTCACATTTTGTTATTATGTTCAGAGATACAGTAGATTATGTATAGAGATGTGGCAGCACTATGATGGCACCAGTTCTAGAAATCAAGAAAACTATATGTCCCTTTCACACTCTAGAAAGCCCTGGAGATGTAGTTCAGAGCAGGTGCAGACACTATGATATGAGGAGGAGGGGTAACAATACTGCTGGGGAGGGTAAGGTCTGAGTTAAGTAGGGGGCTCTAATTTAGCAAACCCCCCTTCGGCAGCTTCTTCATGGTCACGGGATCCTTGCAGTGGACCTTTCGTCCAGATGATGAGGATGATGGCCTGCTTACGCCTGAAGATGTGCTGATTTGTTGGGCTTAGATGTTCCTCCATCATAGGAACAGGGCAAGTATACTTTGGGGAGGAAGCAGCCTACAATGTGACCTCACCTTCTGGGGTTGTAGCGCCCTTGGTTCCATTTGGCACTGGTGGCTTACCTTTGGTTTCTGGCTTGCCAGTTAATCAGGGTAGGGTTCAGGGGGGCTTGTGAGAATTATAAATTGCCTTCAGGTAGTTTAGTTGTTGCATTTTCCAGTGTTGCGTTGTCTTCAGTTTAATATAGTTTTTAGTGCCAAGCATGTGCCAGGTGTCACTAATGATATAGCTGATTCTCTCCCTTTCTGTGAGAGTGTTTTCGGGCCCTGGCACTATTGGCGGAAGTGAGGAGGGAGCAGTTTCCCAAGTGATAATGGATGTGGCGTTTGTTGGCACCAGGTACATGACTGGCGTATACTGGTGTATGCATGGAATGGGGTGCTCATATTTAGGTTTAGGGGGTTCCTATTTGTCAAGCTCCTGCAATTGAGCAAGTGTTGTTGTAGACTGGTCATGCATACGTTGGTGGGTAATCAGTATCGGTGTTAATAGAACAATGTTTTTATTTTACATTTTAGGTTTTTCTAATGTTACAAAAACCTTTTGCATTAGGAAGGCTTTAAAGGGTTGTAGAAGTGTATGTTGGACATGGGGTACTAGGTCTTTGCTGTTGTTTTTGAGTTTGGGAGAGTGGCTACCTTAAGGTCAGAGTTTGAGGTTAGGTTGTTTCAGTTGGATTTTTTCTCGGCCTTTTTCAGTGGTTGCACGATAGGGGAATTGGTGTGTGTGAACCAGAGCAGGTGTCTTCACATTTTGGAAGTTTTTGAAGCTGAGGTCCAAAGTTCTTTTCTTGTGGTGTGATGTGCAGGAAAGGTGTCAATCTTGCCTGCCGTGACAGTTTCCAGGTTCATCTTGCAGGTGTCCTGTTTCAAGAACATATTTCTGCTTCTACCTTCTTTGTGAATGATGTGGCGCTCCTGAGTTTGAGATGTATGGATACCTTTAATGGTGCGACCGCTGAGCTGATGTGAAGCGGTTGGTGTCAGAGGTTGGTGGATGATTTCAGGTCATGGGTTTTTTGTGAAATACATTTTCTGTTATGACTTGATGTTATTTATACCTATATTGTTGTCACATTGTTCAAAAGAATGTCACGTGTATGTCTGTATTTGTAGTGTGGGGAGAATGATGAGACCACTTGACGTTATGCAACGCATGGTTAAGCAAATCAATGTACCATACACATTCTTGTCCTGGTTTCTCTTTACATGTAAGAATACTGTCTCCATCACCTAGTCATGGTAATTAGGCTCACTTGAAACAAAAGTAGAACCCATACATGCCACTGGCACCGTAATGTCAACAGGACGGGATGTATGTGGCATAAGGAGCTAGATGTAATGAAATCTGCAACCTTGCTTTTAAATTAAAGACACTGTCTCTTTTCAGTATACCCAATAAGAATAAGTATTTTTCTCTGTTCCTTCCTGTGAATTAATAGCTCTCCCTCAAGCTCCTTGAGGGCATCTCTACTACTCTCCCACACACCGCCAAACAATCCTCCTGTGCTCTGGTCCATGTAAATAAAAATGCTGATAATGGAGTATTAAAAATAAATCCTTTTTCTTGTGACATTTTGATACTTCATTATAAGTCCCTATAACATGGTTTTGGAAGGTAGTTTTGCTTGGTGAATGACTGGGATGTTGTTCCTATAGACCCATAGTTTTAATAGTATTAGGATTGTTTTTTTCAAAAATTATTTGTAACATTTGACAAATGAAATGCTTTAGAGACCTTTTCATGAATTGTTATATTGAACAGGCCACTTACTCCAACATTGGGGAGTTATAATATGTTATAATATGTTAACAGATTTTGTGATCTTAGAACCGTAGATACACTTGTGCCCACCATACATTCTGAGCTTCTAGAAAACTGGGACCTCAAGGGAGGGCAGAGGGAGGGATAGGCATTTGGGTTCTGTAAATGGGACTTGTGTCTACCTCTTCACTGTCTCTCTCTATCCCAATTCTATTTTTACCTTTTCTTCCCTGATATTTTCCTTTTCCTCGCTTTCTTCTCCTCTCTGCATTTTTCTATGCACATATGACTTGCGAGGACCATTAATATACAGCCAGGAGGTTTTACCACATTGAATTTTTAATACACCAATCTTATTTATTCACAGTGCAATGCAAACTCAACATCTGCTCTCCTACATGTCACAAACCACCCACTGATTTCTTATATTTCCTCTTTTGGCAATAACAAAGCAATATTTCCAGCAACATATCTTTTGTGATTTCTCCAATGAATTGGAATACCAATACAAAGAATGACAACACATGGGAAGATTACAGATCCCCCCAGACAAACAAACAATTAGACAGCCGATAAGGGCTTGTCTCACCGCGGTTTTTTCCTACCTGCTGTGAAATCCTCAGGCCCTGTTTGATTTGCGGCCCATTTATTTAAGAAACAGCATTATCAAAGTATCGAGTATCAAACTTTCTGCTAAAATCACCTATTGACATCGTCATCTGTTTGTCATGAATTCCCTTTTTTTCCTGAATATATTTTTTAAATTAATTATGCACATTTTTAATCAAACAGGTGCACTATTTATTCAAATATGATTTTTTCATTATTCCACAGAGTACAAAATATAAAAATAGATATCTCAACAAGCCAGCAGCCAAATATTTTCAAAAAAATGTTGTGACTTTAAAGGGGAAGTTCCATGGAAAAAAAATCTGGTTTTATCTTCTTACAGATAAAAATGAGATTTAAGATAAACTTAATTTATCTGCAGACCTTGATCATGTGATATTTATATGCCAAAGCTTCTTCATAGACTTTCACTAGTCAGAGTGTCCATCTGAGTGATTAAGACCGAGTTATTCTATTGTTGACCACAATGCAGTATGATAAGGAGGCAGGGTGTTTTGTCTAGTACATTGGGCTATGATAACAGAGCTAGAACGCATACAAATGGCTAATATGCAGCTGCCTGGAAACATTATATAATGCAAAAAATTAGAATTCTTAAAAAGACAGCACAATTTTCTGAATTTTTAATGTGACACTAGTAATAAAAATGATAAGTTTTCCCCTTAAGGGGGGGGGGGTCTAAATTAATTCCTATAGTCCTGTGTTAATCCAGCAAGCGTGCTTTGGGATAAACTCCATTCATTGCAAAACAGATCATTCATATTCCCTAAAGAATGAGCTGCCGTTGCTACCCTGAAACATATTTTGTGTTCCAGCCATTCCTGTGTAAACAAATGAGGAGGACGACAAAAATACCTCCACAAAACGAATTGAATGTCTTCTTTTATTATTTTTCTCATTAAAAAAAAAACAAAATTCTCCACGGATAACGGCATAAGTACATCAGCTTGAATGCCAGGGAAAGATTTGCATATCTATTATAGGTTTAATCAGAATCAGCCTGGCAAGAGCTCAGTCAAATCACAATACACCTTTATCACACAATTTCCAAGGAAAACACTGCCATGTCGTAAAATGGGATAATGGATGTGACATTTTGTTTTATCCCAGGAAAATGGGGTTGATTAAAAGCAGGTACTTCGGAGAATAGCGAAACATGAAATGGTCCTTAATAGCTTATGGATATTTGCAGGTCCCTCGTTGGTTCAACTTCTGCCTTCTTCGTTGGAATCTTTTTCCGCAAATTCAGCAGTTCTTTCTTTAGCTCTCTTAAAATCTTCTCATGGCACTTGTGGGGAAAAGACGATTTTTATAATACTAAGTCTCATGTATTATAAAAAACGCGTGTATAATATCCATGTGAATTTCGGGTATTATAAACCGATTATACCACAAGCAACTTTTCCAACACCATATACTGTGTTTTCTGGAATTAGAGAGATACTGGTGCCGTTTGACCCCCATAAGAAGCCTGTCAAAGCATACACATACCTCATTACATAATCAACCTAAGCATTATAGCATTTAGTGCGAAACCGAGGTATATATTGGGTTAAAAGAGGTTTGGGGAGATCTTTTTGTAGATACTCAACCTGGTGACCCCTCTGAGCTCCTGCTCACCCTTTGGTGATGCATAGAAAGGAAGAGCAAGTGAGTGCCCAGAAAGTGAAACCATAGGCACCAGGGATCAGATCCTAGTGACCTGCTGCCTGTGGTTTTTTGAGCCATGCTTTCAGATGTCTAATAGTAGGCTATCCACCGGTCTTCCATTCTAGTGCAAAACAGTAAAAGCGAAGCAATCAGCAGCAACTCGACATTGAGCTCCATGGTCATTGCACCAACATTACAGCTTTGCCTCAGAATTACTTAACGCAGTAAACTGCTCAGACTACACTAGATTTTTCACTGGAAAATTGGAACAACTATGGAACAAAATGTTCATTTCATAGCAATCAGCAAGAACATTTCGTTGGTCTCTCTGGTGATTGATCCAAATTTTGCATTGGGCCCCAGAAAAGCTCCAGTTTTCACTCAGTAAAGAGGTTTTGGACATACTCCAACAGATCATTAGCCTTCCTTTATATCAAGCGCGATGCATGTATTAAAGATTTTCCAATTCTCCAGCTGCATTAGCCTTTACCACCTTTGCTGGGCTTCTGCCCAATAAACATTCACCTTATTTGCTCTTTAAATAGATAGGACACGCTTTGCTGTTTGCCTTCAGCGTTGCTTCTTTGTAACGCTACAGAATAACATCTTTCCCCTCCTGTATCAGTAATTTCTGAGTCATGTATGATATTTGCTCAGTTCTCTTTATAAGAATCCTTTACCAACTTCTTCTCTCTTTAGATGTTAAGCAGTAGCCATGGAGACAATCAAACCCAGCTTTGCACCTGTCTATAATTTCACACGCTCCCTTGAACTCAACCCTCAATTCCTATTCCTTGTGGACGGTGCCTTATTAAGGATTAATAAGACTGCTCGTAGACTGTGATCCAATGTTTGTGATCTCCCTTAATGTTCTGCTTGTCGAGTGACATTATTGTTGTCCGTCACTCATAGTAGACTGTCACATTCTCTTATTTAGCAATATGTTTCCGTTTCTGTTCAGGAGAATCAAGACACTGGATATTTAAACATTGTAATGTAATATCAATTAATTATGACGGAGGCAGGTATGCATTATTTAGTTAAACATGGCTGTATGTTGTTTGGCTGACAATGAAGAGTCTGTCATGGCAGTACAGGAGAGATAACATCACGGCTAGGTGCAATCACCTTGATGGAAACAAATTAACAAATAGGTGTTCTTGGAATCTGAAATTATGTTAAATCGACTGACCAGACTCAACCTCAGTCATGTCCCCTTGTATGTTAATAGTTGCAAAATTACTTCTGGGAAATCGAAAAAAAAACTGTTGAGCCAATCAGGATCCACGAGCGTAGCCGCTCTCTCCAATGAGGATGCAGCGTGGGCTTTTTAAAGCTCATTATTCTTCTCTTCACGCTCCTAATACATCTCCTGATGATGCCAGGATGACTACGGAGAAACACTCATCGCAGATATGTTAGTTTAATCTAGTTAGTTTGTATCTTCCCTCAGACAGTGCTTAGGCATTGATAGTACAAGCAGGTCAGGACTACCTTGGGCTACTTGATAGGAACAGGTGCCTTAGAAGATGTTCTATAGCTTTATAGATCAGCCACTTGTGTTCATTTTGTCCGTGTATGACTGTCCTTCTTGTATTAGGGTTAGGGAGGGTCTGTCAGACTATTAATTTGTTAAATTTTATAGGTTATTTTATTTGTAAGATAGGGTTCTTGTTTTAGTTACATTACTATTTTTCAAGGTATACCCAGTGACATCTTATCTTTAAATGCTACTTTGTAGAGCCACTATTTTCTGAATGTGTTTAAGTAGTAAAACAAATGAGCTAGAACTGATGATCTCACTGGAATTAAAGGGTGTTTGTTCCTCCTAGGTTGAAACACCTGCCCATTCGTCTGGGCCTACACTGACCTTAATTTTCTTGGCATTTGCAAAAAAAAAAACATTTTTGAAAAACAGAAACAGAAAGAGTAAATGAAGCAGATATTTAAGAAACAATTATACAAATTGGTAGAAATACCATGCGCCCATGTGCTCACATTGATGTCATCAGTGTACAATCCATTGGGGAGACCTTGCATCAATTAAAGGTGATGTGTACAAATGTGTATTGCACTGGGTCTGGAACCTTGTGGCAGACCGTTTGCGTAAGTGTCCTGTATTAAAATGTAATGTTGTTTATTATTTGCGTAAGCAGAAGGGTTTAATATTTCCTCTCCAACTTCCTCTCTAACATGGTCATAGTGAAATCAGTGAGATGAGCTCAGATCTTCTTTCAGGATAAGCTCATTGGGGTTGGCCCTTTGTAATGCCTAGATTACATAGATAAATAGACTATAGACACTTAGGTTATTGAATACACTCCATGGATTCATTCTCATCACTAGGAGGATAAGCACAGGTATCAAAGCAATAACTTCATAGCATAGAGGGGTATGTGATGTCTTTATTGAGTACCCCATACAACAAACATGATATAGAGGTCTCAGTAAATTTAAGTTTAGCAGATTAGAAAATCTAGAAATTCCAGGAAATACAAGGTTGGTCATACATTTTAACTTGACCTTAAATCAGGCCACTGTTCTTAGTGAATACACCTGTAGTCTGGTATAAATTGTGAGGACTGTAGGGTTTGTAGCATCCTTAAAGCAGGGCTGGACTGGGGATGACAAGGCAGCCCTGGCACCGTAAGGCCAGTGGCCACCAACTCACTGGCTATGAGAGGCTGAACATTACTTTTTATTCTTACCCAACATGTTAGATGACCATTCCGAGTCTGCCTCCTTTGTACTTAGTTACATTGAGGTGTGTTAGTGATGCCTTGGTAGTCAGTAGACCAAGTGTGTAGTATAAGTGTATTATCAAGTCTATAGAGTGTCAGTCGGTTTAGTGTCGTTTGTTGGTGTTATTTGTAGAAATGTGTAAGTATGTGCATTGACAACCAAATAATTTTTAATAGTAAAATTGCTGACGTCTAAGTTTACAGTGGTGGATTATGAAATACTGTCTATCCCTTCTCATGAACAGCACAGTGCTCTACCAAAATATGTATACACCTGTGAACTCCAAGGGTTCACCAGCAGACTGGGTCTCAAGGTGAAGGGGCAAAATCTCAGGGTCATACAGTCAGAGCCGGCCTTAGGTGTTCTGGCGCCCTGTGCGGACTACTCCTCTGGCGCCCCCCCATCCCAAAAAAGGAATAAAAACTTGTAACAAAACTCCCCTTTCTCACTATCTATCCCCCTGTATCACTATCTACAACCTCTGCCCCTTCTCACTGCCCCTCTCTTCTCATTGATCCC
>VKOC01000002.1:22913543-22926779 GCA_009364415.1 Spea multiplicata
TGACTGTTGAAGCTGTGTCTCAATGCCTTAATTCTCTTCAAACTCCTCTACTTTTTTTTCTATATATAAATCACAAGCTTACCCGCTACTCACCCTCGCCCAAACATACATCACTTTATTTTGTTTGTTTAACTGTTAAGATGTTTAATGTGTGGTATCCTCCTGTTGGTCACTAAATTGTTTTTTGTCTTCATCTTTAAATCTACCCATGCGAGATTTGTATGTTTTAATTAAAATTGCAATTAGACATTTTACTACTAAAACTAGGATGTGTTTTTTTTAATTACCAGTTAATTACACAATATTTTGTTACACAGCTATCATCTTTGTGATGCTTAATGATGGTGTCTGGAAGTGGTGTAGGGAGATACCAGAAATATCTGCAGTATGCCCCAATGTTATTATGTTTAGCAGAGCTAACATAAGAGATACACATATTGGGTGACTAGACTGTCATTGTTCAAGGGTATTTTATAGAGATTAGTCTAGTATTACAGTATCACCGGATATAATTACATATTGGGCATCTTCTGGGTTATCTAGCAGGCACCAGTACAAGAGATCAGCAAGGCATGTGTGTTTATATATATATATATATATATATATATTGTGTGTGTGTATACACAGATATATGGTGTAGTATATATATATATATATATATCTGCCTATAAGCATGAATGGGTCCTAATAAATGTACTAGGTTAAAATAGGCTTCATGCGCTGATCTCTGTCCTGTGCGTATGCTGAAACACTTTTAGTCTATTGCCACATTCTAAATGCAGAGGTTAACATATTATTTCCTTTTAAATAGCCTTCATTACAGTACCTATGCTTTTCATCTCAATGATTATGATAGGGTATCATTAGTCATAAATGATTCATCTCCCCAAGCTGTGCATGTCTGCATTTTTTATATTATTATGTTGTGTATTGGGATATATGCATAGGATGGTATGATATGAGACTTTTTAATGCCTGTGAAAAAGTGAGACATGGGCATGTGTCAGATGATACATTTTAACCAAGGCACTTGGGACATGTGCGTGTTCCTTGGATGCTTGTAAACCTTGGTATTGTGCTCTTCAATACCAAGAGTACAAAATAGCCTTAGATTTGCTTCAAGTTAGCCTCACTAGAGGCTATTCCATTTTTATATCACATTTCGTCTAACATTTCTGTGTAGTTCTTAGTTCCTTCCGAGAATGTACAGTCCTCTGTAGTCCTCAGTCCTCCACAATATGTTGCTTTGTATAGTTGTGGATAAGTAATAATATTGCTTGTTTAAGAATTAAGAATACATGTTCACCATAAGAGTGATGGCATGTAAGAACGAATGGAGACAAACGTCACAACGTCTTTGGTATTGGTAAGAGCTGTGGATAACGTTAAGGAATACATGAAACTGGGTTTTCTTTAATGAAGAATGTGTTGGAAACAATCTTGTGTCTATGAGAATCTAGCCGTATGCTATGTTCTACAAAAACACAGCTTGGCTAGTCTACTAAGAGTCTTCACATTTCATTGCGTGATCTTCAAATTAGTTTGGACTTTGATTCTTGACCGTGCTTTAGGTCGTAGTGTTGAAAGGCCATAAGCCCATGCAAGATAATGGGGACCGACTCCTCCTCTATCCTTTCAGACATTGTAGCAGCAGCAGCACTGCCGACCTCAAGTAAGCATGGGTTGATGAGAAGAAATACACATGAGAATTATTGGGGTTCCTACTTTTATGTCTTGTGTAACACAATTTAAAAATACATTTTGTCAAACAGATGTACCAATAATACTCATTCAGTGATCTGGGAAATTCTGATCTATGATAGACTATCCAACACAACAGTATAAACATCACAGATAGAGTGTGGAATGATTTATTTTATCCAAGGTCAGTAAGGGACACGAAAAAAAAGAGCTTGGGTAAAATTGTAAGCAAACAATTGACAATTAAAAACTGTAAGGTTTTCATTAAAATAGAACAAATTACAATCTCCAAAACCTATCTGTGCAAAAGTATTAGTAGTGCTGCTTTACAAAATGTTCATAATTTTTCAGCCACAGCAATCAAATGCATCTTACGCTGAGCCAAGAGTCATTTTGACTCTGGGGGCCAATAAAATTGTTCCCTTTGCCCCTTGCTCATGCAGAATGGTCCCTGCCACAATTAAGTTGCAATTAAACGATTAAAGTTTATTGGTATACACAGCTACACTAGTTGATTAACTGCTTGTTAATGAGAGAAGTCCTAAGATTCCACCAGGACCTCCAGCTCTTCTGGGAATCTCTGCTATGATAGAATGCAATGCAAGTCACATGTAGAGGAGACAGAACCAGATACTTTAATACAAAAAAGAAGGATGTTTTCACATCTTCAAACTCCCCACTAGCAAAGTTATTTTCAGTGTACTTGCACAGTTATCTGAAATAAGTGAATTATATCTAATGGACAGGCAGTTCAATTAGCATCCTGTAGTTATTGCATACCAGGCCAGGATGCGATAAACAGATCAGACAGTACTGTGTATTGTTATGTGTTATTTACAAACTTTGTTATACCTCAGTTCAGTATTACATTTTTTATTTTTTTAAAAAATATATCATTAATGTTGGTTATATTTTCTAGAGTATTGACAATAACGAGATACAAAAACAAATTAATAACACAGAATAAGCTTATAAAATTTAAATTGATTCTTTATTTTTGGAAGCAGCAGTTTAATTACAAAAAAAAATAGCTCTAGCCTGTTTGAAGCTATAAAAATGGATGATAAATTCACTAGTTTAAGAAAAAGGTAAGTAGCAGATTTCATTTCAGAGCACCATCTATAGGCCAAAAATATCAATTATCAAGCCGTATATAACAGTTCACGAAGTAAAAGACTATTTTCACCCTTTTGAAGAACAGTGAGTTACCTTGATTTTCATGGAAGACTTTTAACATTTTAAAGCTTGGTAAATGATCTAGGAATGCAAAAACCATCTAAAAAATGTATCTATCTATCTATCTATCTATCTATATATGACCAAGAATATGTGAACATCCGACCATCACACCTAGATGATCTTGTTGGACATACCACATCATGGGCCTTAATATGGAGTTGGCCCTACCTTTTGTAGCTATAGCAGACTCCATTCTTCTAGGAAGGCTGTCCGCAACATTTTTGTATTTATGTGGAAATTTGTGCCCATTTAGCCAAAAAAAAACATTTGTCAGGTCAGGGTGACCTGTTGGAGAAGAAGCCCTGGATGAAATTGGCATTCCAGTTCATCTCAAAGGTGTTCATTGGGGTTAAGGTCAGGTCTCTGTGCTGGCCACTCAAGTTCCTCCACACCAAACGCATCCAACCATGTCTTTATGGACCTTGCTTTGTGCATAGAGACACAGTCATGCTGGAATAGAAAAGAATCTTCCCCAAACTGGTGCCACAAATTGTAACAATTTTTATTGTTATAAGTGGTAGGATGATGGCAGTATTTATGAAATCAGAACAGGCTACATTTAAAAAATAAAAAATGAAATGACTAATCATAGTAACCAATCGCATAATGTTGGCCAGAATTGCGTCAGTTTTTTTTCTGTATATTTATGTCTCAATCAGTTAGATTTTATTAATTTAAAAGAAGCACACGCGCCCATATATAAACAAGTGTCAGAACTCATTTTCCTTTGTATTCTTTACTTCCTTCAATATACAATGTAAGCAGAAGCTTTAATATGCAATAGCAGCAATTAGGACATACAATTAAATGCATCTGTAGAGGATAACGGCTTCTCCAGCTGCTGTGCTATCTGTAATAATTTCAATATCTAGTCTATTAAATACTATTAACGTGTGATCACATGTACACTGCTTTATAGAATAATATAGTGCCTAGATTTATAGAATCAAATGTTTTAGAGACAGTTGAAAATTAGACAAAATTAGAATTTTGTTACGATGTATAGAGTAATAGTAAGACTATGTATGTAATTTTTAAGACTATGTAATACAATGTTTTTATATATAAATTACACAGTTTAGCCAAAGGCAGGGTTGCGTTACCTGGTGTGTCTCCGGGTGATGATATAATCAAGTATTCTCTTAGCGAGGAAGGGTTGAGTGACATGTAGGGTTTAACAACGCGCTCTCAATTTTTTTTGGCATGCACCTAATGCTAAATTGTAAGGATTAAGATGACAGATCAGCGGTTTCATTCCGCGCAGGATAAGAAAGGATGAAATAGTAAGAACATTATTCTGTGGAGGATCAATGCTTTGTTGGCATATGCCAGGGGCTGAGATGTTACACAGGAAACATTCATAAATTCTCATGCCAGACTTGTAGTTCTGTCACTGGAATTGAAACTCAAAGTTCTCATACATTGCATTATTAGCGATACATATGCAGTAATCAATGAAAATGTGATATTACTTTTATCAGTGTATATATTATAATCACAGTTTGTATATAGCATTTGTTTCAGAGCTATATAAAATTGCTTTATTATGTTCGCCTTTAGTTTATTTAGACCATCTTGAAATAAAATAAACATCATGATCAAAACAAGTACTCATGCTCCAAAATAAGACAAAAAGCAAGATTCCTGGTCTGGTGGGAAAAGTTGAAAAAGTACTCCAGCAGATTAAACGCCATATTCATAAATGGACCAGGGAAACAAATACCAAGAGATATAGATCGGGTATATAGTGGATTTCAGTCAGCCTTTGTACTCCTTCTATCTCTTACTCTAGACATCTATAGAATTACAAGTGCAAGAAATATATCAAAAGCTTTTGTTAATGTAAAAAGTAAGAGCAGCCTAAGGGGCAGTTGCGTTTCTGGTCTCATCATGCTTTTGCTCCCAATTTAAAATGAATCCTCCACCTGTTTCATACTTTCTACTTGAATGTGAGGGCTCCTTCCTCTGCTTGTGTCTTCTATCAGCTATATAATGTAATGAAGACGTCTCACCTGTTACCTTTTGCCTGGTAAGATTCACACTACTGTACTGTGCCATATGACCAGCTTTGCCTTGGCTCAGGTGTCCAGGTCAAATGGGGCATCTTAGGACCACTGCATCTTCTCTTCCATACATTTTTAAGCAGGATTCTTTTTTTGATATGGAGAGGACATAAATACTGATGAGCTTGATATATACACATTTGGAAATCATGGTAAGAATGATTATGTTCGGATTCTCCTGCACCTTAAATATCCATGTTAACCGTGATGTCAAGACTGTAATGGGAACCAATAATGAGTGACACTGGTGTTATCTGGTCTAGTTAATGTTGCAGGATCAAATCTGTCCAAGCATTCCATACATTGCTTAACCTCCTAACCTAGCTGCCTGCTATAATAATTTAGTCATGGAACTTATATCAAAGTGAAAGATATGGTTTCAGTGTCATATTATTGTTCTATTTTCTACTATTTATTGAACAGAATATGACAGACGATAGGATTAAATTATTTTAACCCAATAATTGCACCAAACCATGACAGCTGGGTCCATGGCTTCAACTATGTTCTACAAGGTCAATTAACGCTTAATCTTTACTTCACATCTTTGTGTTGCTGAAACAGTTCTGGCTACTTACTGTTGCAGTTTGTGTCTGTATGTTTCGAGTACTAAATAATGTAAGCGAGGGCTATTCATAGCATGACATGCTGTATTGCCCATTTTCTCTATAAGTAATAAAGATGGACCCCAACTTTAAATGTGTCAAATATTGTGCTGTGGGATGAAGGCTACATTGACATGGACATGATTGTCATGAACATCTCCATTACAATTGGTTTTACGTAGTGTACTGATAATACTTTTATTAGTGCTTGCGCTGTGATTTTAGATATAATTATCATGTTGACACATTTATTTACCACACATGTAATAAACCAGCATAGTTATTTAGCCTTCTATATTAAGCAAGGTATGTTAACATAATTATACATAACACTATTTGATGTCATGGCACCATCAAAATCTCTGATCTAACTATGGGATTCTAAAGACTTTTTGGAGCTGTGCAACCAGTTAATACTTGTGTCAACCAAACACCATTTTTTTTAGCTTTTCATTTTTTGTTGTCTTTTTAAGGGTATTTCTTCTAGGGTCAATGTAAACCCAGATTCACTCTTGTCTATAAGTAACCATAATAACAACAGTTTCCTATCAAATAAGTAATTCAGATCAAGGCTCAGATCAGTACTCCTAGAACCCCTCAGAAGTACCCAAAGTGGTGCACATACCACAAGATGAAAAGACCAAATTAAATGATTATAGAAATGGCAAATTCTATGCATTAGACCACTTAACACTTAGAATGCAGCCTTTTATGGCTGTTTATTGCTGTTAATAAAAAGTGCATGTTTGCTAATATTTCACACACACTGACACTTGGTCTTTACGCGTGTTGTTCATTAATCATGTCTTATTGTGAATAAGTGGTAGATTATGTTCTAAATGGTCCATACATGTATTTGTTGTTTGTTACAAAATGAAGATTTGCTACATCATTAAAATAACATTAACTCCTACACGTCTGTGGAGGAAAAATATTAACTTTACTGCTGAAGAATATAGGGTATATGCAGGTGAATAATTATATCTGTTGAACATAACTGAATTGAACTCTTCAATTATTACATTTGTAGCCTTGGGAGCTTAATGGGGAAGTGTTTTTTGAATTTAAATTATGTTTTTTTTACATTATAATCAGAAAAATGGTGCTGCATAACATTTTGTTTCATAATAGTGGAGTTCTTAATGTATTATTTTTTATTAATCACCAAAAACGAACAAACTACCAATAATGGTAGAGGTACGTGCACTGTACATATATAAACACCAAAACCTATTGCAAGGAGAGCACGTAAGGAAAAAAAGGTATATACAAAGTAAATCTTTATTAAACAATATGATTTAAATACATAAAAGTATATATATTATATATATATTTATATATATATATATATATATATATATATAAACTAAAAAAAAAGCATCTCGGCACCAAGACACATATAGGAAGGTACATATGAACAAGAGCACAGGACTACAGGAACTAGGATGGAAATACATATGTATATGAAGGCACAAATAAGAAACACAAAGATGACCACAGCGATAAAGTAAAAAGGAACAAATTAAATAACATACAGCAATGGTACATCGGTGCTCAAAAGTTACTAACCAAACCTAGAAGAAAGGCTGAAAAGGTGAATGGTGCCAAGTCCAAACGTACCAACCCCAACGTACGTTTCGCTGCAATGAGCTTCGTAAGGCGTGCTTTTTTTATGTATATATATTTTATATTATATATATATAAGGCTCATCTCTCAGTGATTGTTAAGCTGCTGATTGTTGTTAATTGGCTTAAGCAGCCTTTGTACGGGAGGAGTAAGGAGAAGATAGGGAATGTAAGGACCAGAAATTGGTTAGTTCTGATAGTTTTGTCACCTTTTGCTGCGGACTTCAGGTTAAACATTTAGGTATCAGTTTGCTTCAGCAAAGACTTACTGTGATTTTCACTCATATATATAATTGAATTAAATATATTAATAGATAACACATTATTATAGCAGGGACCCCCCATAGCTATGAGAAGAACAGACCTTTAGAGATGAGGGTTGAGGGCTATATCCATTACGTTAAAGATGCAACATTAAAACATCTGTAGATAGACCAAAACTCTTGTTAACAACAATACGAAGTTGCATATCTGTGAGAATAGGGATCTATTAGAGATCTGTGGGGATAGCCGATCATAAAATGGACTGTAAAAGGTTAAGGAGACTAGCCACTAAACATTTATTGAAACATAATAATTTTTTACTTTATTTCATAATGAAATCTTTGGTGCATATTTTCTGCTGAAGCTGCAGGGCTGTGTAGAATTTACTGCGTGAAACATAACTCACTGGTAACAGGGTCTTAACAGAGTCATTTTGGCACCCTCGATTATGTGGCCTGTGGCATTAGAGGTCCATCAGTTGTGCTGCGTGCATTGCTCAGAGCACAATTGAGCATTTGTGCATCTACCAGCTAGAATAGTATTTGTGTGGCATTTGATAAGTAATGGTGTCAAGATATTGTTTAACACACAGCTCTTCATGTAGCGGAGTAACTGCCAGCTGTATGGTCTGATCTGTCGATCATGCTTACACCTGCATACCTCCCAAGAATCCCGTTTTTAGCAGAACAGTCTTTATTTTTGGGTACGTCTAGCTTTTGCAGGCTGTGGAGATTATGTGCCTTAGGAGATCTGTGCTGTTGCGGCAGAGACCTACATCACAGCTTCCACTTGGCCAACTTTCAATGCATTGAAGCTGAACACCTCTGGTAGGTGGGCACTCCTACTTTAATAGCCTTTTTATGATACCTGCTCTGTAAACTCTATAACTGACCTTTCTATCACAAATGAAAAGCTGTAATGGTGAAAAATGTCAGGGAACCTAATTGCCATTATTATCCTAACAGAATTATAAATAAATACTACCGTATTAGGGCCTTAATTGCTGGAGCAGTATATTTGTGCTTGGGTGACCTCCTCTTCTGCCTCATACTGTACTACAATCAGTTGTCTACCTGTGAGCTATTTAACTTAGAAAAATGTCCTTTTTATATATGCGCACCAATAAATCATTATTCATTATTAACACACTGCCACTCTCAAATTCCATAGCCTTTTCTGGTTAAAATCATAACCATTTAAAGAGGGTACATTCACCTGTTTCAAATGCCGCACCAAAAATAGTCTCTTTGTCATAGTAAGCAAAGGTCTCATAATGAGTGCTTTTCGGGATATGCAGCATGTAATTTGTTTAACTTCTACATGGAAAAAGGAACCTGACCTTGAAATTAACTTGGCCCTAATATTTTCTGCTTTTACGAATGCGACTTCAGTTACATTAGAACATTTGCCCACTGAAAAAGAATAGTAGTAGCTTTCAAAGATTTCAAAGTGCCCACCTTAAATCTAGACTTTTGGTGAAAATCAACATCATACTAACAGGTGTGCAAAGGAACCCTTTTAACTAGGGACACATACAAAATGTTAACTGCGCAAATGCAAGGCAATCTCCCAACGACAGCCTGGCTTGCTTAGATCACACATCTAACCACTGTGCCTGTAATATGATCAAAGGAAAACCTAAAAATGAGAACTGAATTTGAGGATGGATTTTTTGCCACAGCTGAAACTTATCACAGTTAGTTGTGTTTGCTGTCGTTTGATTCATTTTATTCAGTTTATCACTTTGAAGGGCCAAACCCAGCTTCTGTCCCAAGATTAGGTTGGATAGCCCTGAATAAAGCATAATTAAATAAGTGAGATTTCTTGAAAGTCACCTCACTGATTAAATTATGCATTGTACAGGACCAGCTCTGGCCTTCCTGTAGATAAATTTGCCAAGGGTGGCCATTTATAATGCACAGTGAATTAAGAAAGTTGAAATCACAACTCGCTTGCCAATAGTCCTGTAACATTACTTATAATTCATTGGAATATAGTTTAGAGTAGGACTGTCATTGGGGCTTGTTTCTATGCTACAGTCTATGCTTTGGCATCAAAAGGGTTACATTCTATACTTTTTTTTCACTCTAAGGATATGCAGAGTGTTTGTTTCAGCTAAAAATGTATTAATTTTACATGCACTAATATTCTGCACACCCCATTGAATTCTTAGCGGGATTTTTTTTTCTAATGCAGTGTAGTTTTTTTATTGGTTGTAATCTAGAACCCATAATTTGGGGATTAGTCGGAGAGTAAAATGTATCCTGCAACATATATCCCAACATCTAAAATCTCCAAAGAAGGAACACTTTTGCTTTGGAGGGGGCTTAGAAGTGTTTAAGGCTTTCTCACGCTCTCTGTCAATGTTTCCCTACCTTCTTCGCCAACTGTTTCAAATTCTCTTTTACAAAGCTCTGCTCCTTGTCTTGCCTCTCCTTCTTCTTTGCTTCTTCTGTCTACTGTACTCTTTCTTGGTCCACTTCTCCCTGCTCTCAACTGCGTTGTCCAGGCCTCCTGGAGCGCTTCTGCCAAAAGGGAGGCCAGGTAAATGGAGCAGATAGTGGGGAAAGATGGGCCAAAACAGAAGAACAAGAAGAGGCAAGATATGAGACGAAGCTGTGGAAAAGGATGTAGGGACACAGAAGTGGTTGACAGAGAGATGATGAAAGAACATGAGAATGAGAATGAGAGGGAGAGAACCAACAAAATGCAAATCCAGAGCTCTCTGCTTCTTTTTCATTTGTTTCGGTAGGGCCACGCCTCATTTTTGACATCTATACAAATTAAGGAAAGTGACAAAATTTTGTTAAATATTATGAAACTTGTATATATATATATATACATATATATATGAAAAATATAGAACACAATTCATATTCATAAAAAAATAAACAGCTCTCGGGGGCTTGAGGGCATTTGGAATACGTGAGCATTCACACTGTAGAGTTTGCCCAATACTTCTCCCCGTAATTCCAAGTCTGAACATTAGTTGTGATGTATTATTTTCTAATTCTTAATATTTACTCGTTAGTGGCAACTGATCATTTAATTACATTTCCAGGATATAATGATGAATCTATCATAATTAGTGGGACACGAGTTCCTAGGAGGTTACTGTGATTTTTTAATTTCATTTATCGTAGAAATCAGTTGAAGTCCTAATTTGCCTGTGAATTCTATGTCTGAACGACAGCTAGACAGCTTATCGCATCTTGTCTTGAAAAGGCTAGTGCCTGCCACTTTTCCATTCTCTGCTTGACAACCGAGGAAGACTCTTTGTGTGTGTGAGTAAAACCAACTCACGTGTTAGACTTTTACCAGATGTTTCAAATAGATATTGGCTAATTGCATTTTCTTAACACAAATCTTTCATTGCCCCAAACCCTGGAATTAACAGTACATAACGGTGCTTCCTGATTCATAAAGGGGGTATTTAACAATATTTATTTGGGGTTTGAAAAAGATATATACATATATTGATGCTAAATGCCATATCAGTGATAGGCCATTTAAACTGGTGGAAAGTCTCTGAGTTTTAGCGTCTTTTATACTGCACTGTGAATTTATGTACCATGGTGGCATATGCCAAAAGTACTATGACAATACATAGGAGCAGAAGCAGGGTTAATTGTGCCATGGAGTTGTCTTCAATTACGTACTTAAATAAGTATGCAGATCCTAGTTGGGAGTATTCACAACTAAGCACCACTTCCACTCATACTCAAAGATCAAAAAGCTCTTGGTTTGATGGCTGACTGGCGTGCCTTCTTGACAACCTTTTGATCGCTAGGCAGATGCAGAAATGGAGTATGCCTGTTGGGTAACACAAACCATATGGAGATCTATGTATCCTGATCCTGTGTTGCTCAGTAATTTATCAAAGATTGCTACAATTGCAAACCAGAATCTGTAAGACTGAATGTTGCCTTTTGCAAGTTTGTTTCAATTGAAATGCAGGTTTCACCATCAATGGATACTTTTGTTATATATTCCCGCTTAAGACTTAATAGACTTAACCCCTTAATGACAAAGCCCGTACATGTACGGGCTCAAAATGCATTGTTTTCAATGGGTTTAGGGGCTGCCCATTGTCCTTAAGGGGTTAATCAAGACTTTTATGACATTTTAAAGGATTATTTTAAAGCCTTTTCCTGTATTAACATCATTCTGTATATGCTATGTACAAAGGAAAATCACACTTTATACGTGGATTCTCTGAAACACAACATAAGAACTGTAGCTGAGCTCTTCTACCCTTCATTTCTACGGCCTATGTCTATACTATTAACGGTAGGGTTATTGAGGAGCCAGTGCGCTAGTATGCTAGTAGTATGCTAGTATGCTAGGAGCCTAGGTGCTAGTAAATAGGAGTGTTTAACAATATCTATGTAATGAACATAAATGCTGGGAGCCAATACAAATATTTTAATTATATGTGGCTCTTGATAGCATTTCCCCTACTTATGTCTACTCACGTAACTCCAAACACACCTTCCTGGTTCCTCGACTTATCTCATGACCTTCCCCTGGCCTCAGCTCTAATCTCTGCCTGGATAGCTCATATACAATACTTCTCAGAGGCTTTGTTATCCTCTTGAATGCCCTACCTCCGCTTATTAGACCATCTCTTAGAATCTTGTCCTTCAAAAAAAATCCAATAAGATCCACTTCTTCGGAAAGCCTATTAACTTACAGGTTAACTCTCATCTTCCTACCTAGCACTTTCTCACCACTTGCACTGTCAGCTGTCTGTATGCATAGAGATTGTTTGTTTAATCAGATACACCTATGTGTCTGGTACACTTTGAACATTTGCGACATTGTAATGTGCCATCACCTCCTTCTAGATTGTAAATCCAAATTGTTATGTGATGTACTACTTAGGTCATGTTTAACCATTGTACAATGTTACATAATATTATGGTGCTATATATACCACTATATGGTTATCATATATTATATATATACTATTAGGTACTATATATATATCTATATATACATACTAATATATATAAAATCAGGATAGCCTCCTAACAATATTAACCTTTTTATGTTTAGGATTTATTTGCTCAGCCATCATCTAACTGCCAGTCCTCCTGCCAATGTATGGTGAGGGGTACACTAAGACTGCCCTGAAAGCTAGCGTCTCCTTATGAGTGACTGGGCATTGAATATGATTTTGTGTTGCTATCTTTATACAAACCTTGTTTTTAATGATTTTCTTTCTGTAGCCACAGCATAAAGGTAATTTTTGATCACGTCCAATGTACATTCACATTAAATTCAAACGGAACTGCCCATACTGAGTTTAAAAATGCCTTATAGAAACTCTAGAAAAGGCTCCATTTGTCTGGATAATTCTCCAAACTCATAATTATAACAACAGAGCTCACCAAATGTTTAATTCTTTGTAATCTTTGTCTTTGAACATTTTGAATATTGTTAATTATAGATGGTAGTTTGTGCAATGTTGTTTGTTAGAACTAAATGTTTGGAGACGAAGGGAAATCTTTTAAACATTAATTTTCTTTACATTGCTAATTTAAACACTTAAATGTCATCAAATTGTGTCTTCTTTTCTTCTTATGTTCTCAGTCTTGTAAGTTGATTTTGGGACTTCAGTGATTTTCCACAAATGGATGTTAACTTGTTGCAATTATTTTTGCAGAACACACTCAAAGAGAAAGCAAAATAATTAGCATCAAAAGACTAGTGTATCCCAGGGGACACTCCAGCCA
>VKOC01000002.1:22932153-22951853 GCA_009364415.1 Spea multiplicata
ATATATTTAGTAAAATCACACATAATAACAAACTGGTACAAAAGGAGAAGCAGATCCTTTTCATGTGAGCTGGCTATCTAGACTGGGGTAGTTGTGTGGCTAATCTTTACCCCAGCTATTGTAAACGGAAGTTCTTATGTTGCTCAGGTACACTATGGTCTGTTAGTAACTACTACCATGGGTAACTAACATTTGCCCACACCAGGAAATGCCCCTCCTCAGCCAACAAAGGTAGGCAATGGAGATGAAGGAGGTATTCATAATAATAGGAAAATAAGATGCAAAAGCCTTATTTAAAGTTTCTTATCCTTTCAGCAAAATTTTCTAAAATCCCCCTTTCATTTTTTAGGTTTGAGTATATCTTCAAGAAGTGCTAACTAACTAGCTGGCACAGGTGAGGAAAAATGGCTGCTGGGCACTTTAAGTCTAAAGACAAGATATTCTAATCCATGAGAAGTGAGCTAGTTCATTGCCAGGATCTGTCGATATTTTGTTTGACTATTCAAGAGTCTATGACAACTGTATCAGCCTGCAGAGTTCTATATACTTGGCCATTTATTTTACCAACACAGTTTAATATTTCCCCGCTACTAGTTTCAGAGCATGATAAATTATATTTTGCACATTTGCCTTTTTCTTAATGTAATGGGCATTCTGGCTTAGATACCACTGGAGCAAATGGCCATTTGTCCTTCAGCAGACCCCAAACCTCTCAACTACTCCATTTATTAAAGCGTTGCAAAAAAGAGCTGTTGCACCAGTTTTCCTTTGGTGTTAATATACTATGGGGATGTATAATCGTATGATCATAGTAACCAACTGAGTGGTATACCAGTAGGAGTATACCATTGGTTACTATGGCGATAAGGCCACTTTCCAAACTTTGTATCAAAATCACTTGAAATTGCATTAAATATTTTGCTAAATACATGCTGCTGTGTGCTTCAAGAAAAAGAGTGTAGCGTGCGGCTATATGTATTCAGCAGGCGGTCCACATACATGCCATTTATTGACTGTTTGCCATAAATTGCCAGGGCCAATTTTAATACCCAGTCTATTGATGGTGCAGTGGTTTCCTTTCTTCTGATTAGATACACATTCCTGGCACAGACAGTTAGCTCTATTATTATTTTTTGCTATACTTTTTAATTCTTTTAATATTTAAACATTTAATACCTATTATACGTTAGCAATAAAAAAAGCTATATCCGTTATAACCTGTTACATTATGCAACATTACAACTTGGATGACAAATCCAGGTCAAGTGATATTTGGCCTGCACAAAAATAATTAGCATAATATATTTGCTATGCCAGTCTGGTAACAAATATGAAATAAGGCATATATCTCAAAAGCCACCTGGTAATTTAAACAATCAGAGTTTATTCAAGATACTTGTGAAGCCCAAAAATGTCCAGTTTTTTCTTTTATACACTATGTATTACAAACTACTCTTCTTAATCATGAAGGTGGCCTAACTGTTACATTTAAAAGGTCAGTTAGTCAGTTAGTCTTGCTCAACTGTTTGGAACCCTGGCAACCTCAGCGATAATTTTCAGTTTAGGCTATTGCCATGTAATTGTCACGAGGCGTCACTGGTGTCCCGTTAAAAAGCTTGGAGTGAAGGTATAACTGTGGGCTATATCTTTAAAATGAGTAATATAATGTATTTGTTTACCAGTGTTTGTTGAAAACCTTTATGCTATGAATGTCTGAGATTGGAAGTTGTATGGTTCAGTCTCGTTACACATGAACTTATTGACATAGGTGCGATTTGTAGAGTAGGCCCATTCTGATTTATTTTTTGCCTGATACCATTAACATGCTTTGTTTAAGTGCTGTTTTTGCTTTTTTCACATAGACATAATGCATTTTCTTCAGTTGCCATGCTGTGTGTTCTATGGTTGCCAAGTTACAGAAGGCATTTGAAAGAAATCTCTGTGAAAGGGCTGGAACAAAAAAGACAAGGCCGGGTTTCCATGAAGTGCACAAACAGGTGTCTTTAGACAGGACTTAAGATGATCACCACCATGGCTGCGCCACAGCAGAATACTTTCCCTCCAAAACATACTCAAGCTGTAGGCCCTTTCCCTAGGTATGTCTGGATTCACCAAGATACTCCACCAGACAGTCTTGACAAGACATGCTATGAAATCTGGAGAAAAGTCCAATATCTGCCAGTAGATATGAAACCTAAAAAAGAAAAGAGGAGTTTTCTAAAAGAGGCTGAAGTTAAAGAATGGTGAGAATTAAAAATTATACTATTTTAAAAATAGTAAATGTTCTGAACGTTGAGATCAAGGGTCATCTCTGGTTACCAGAATTTGCTGATTATGTTGGTCACTGAAGTACTCTCACTGGGTCATAATTTAATCAAACAGTGAAAATATTTTAAGCCGATACTACATGTATTATGTAAAATATTTTACTATCTTTCATGTTCTTCATCCTCCAGGTGACCTAGTGGGTTACCATGCTCTTCATCCTCTAGGCAATGCAGTACAATAAAGGAGGGAGGCATGGAAGTGGTATAGATGAACAGGGAGAGAGAGTGACTATCAATTATATATAACGAAGTTTAAAGGAGATGCTATAAAAGGCTATATTAAAATAGGGGGTGCACGTTTAAAAAAATTATATATAGAGAACAGGGTATATTAAATATATATGTACTTAGTGCTGCGTGTATTTGGAGAACTGAAATATGATGTTGTATCTGGGCGCTCAGTGGTAAGGAGTGGGAGGCTTGGGTAGCTGTCCAAGTTCAAGCCTTAACAGCACCCAACAAAAATGTTACTGTCTCTATTTAAGGGATCCCTCCTTTGGTGTAAGTGCATGTTAATTATACTCTTGCAGTAGGCCAGGGATGGGGAACCGTCATTTGGATATACAAAATGATCAACTTAAAAATTAGCCCCATATTGTATATTTATCCCCCAGCCAGCCCCCCTTGTGAATGAATGCCTCACCACATCCTTCTGTATTGCCCACAGCCAGCACCACATTGTGTATTTATCCCACCACCCTTAAACAGCCTTCCTGTGCCATGTTTGCCTCAAACAGCCTCCCTGTGGCATCCTTGCCTCAAACAGTCTCCCTGTGGCATCCTTGCCTCAAACAGTCTCCCTGTGGCATCTTTGCCTCAAACAGCCTTCCTATGCCCCCCCACTTACACCTCCATGCTATCCCACACACATTCCTTCACTCACTTACAAATATTAATTTACTCATTCACATATAGTCATTTACAAATATTAATTCACTCATTCACATATACTCATTTACAAATATTAATTCACTCATTCACATATACTCATTTACAAATATTCCCTCATTCCGATACTTTTTCATTCACTCATTCACAGATACTCGTTCACATATACTCATTCACAAATATTCCCTTATTCAGATAGGAATTTATTCATTCAATCACACATACCCATTCATACACCCCCTCCTTACTTGAACTGCAGATCTCTCTGTGCTGCTCGCAGACTTCTGCAGCAGCCGCTGCTTCTCTCTGTGTTGCTCGCACTCTGTGCAAACAACTTCTCTTTCTGTGAAGGAAAATATGTATATTTGGAGAAAAGCATCTGTGTAAGTGCAAGTGTGTGTATGCTAGGATGGTTGTGTGTAAGGCCAACCACGAATACATGTGTGTGGAGGGCAGATGTATGTGTTTGTGTGGGCAGTTGTGTATAAGGGCAAGAGTATATGTGTGTATCCTAATAGTCTATCCATAACTATTTCTGTTTTGGCCTTTGTAAAATGAATGGAACAATTTGTCCTAACACATATATAACATGTGTTAGGGTGAATTGTTCCATTCCTTTTACAAAGGCCAAACCAGAAATACTGTATTTGCTCGATTATAAGACGGCCCACCAAAATTTGAATATTAATTTATTGGCCAACCTGCTCCCCTATTATGCACATCTGCCCCCAGATATGCCTTATACTCCCTGATATGCCACTTTTGTCCCCTGAATGCCACTCTGCCCCCCCAGAATTACCAATTCATCTCCAGACTTTCCCCCATGCTGCAGACTCCCTGGTGTCTGGTGGGGACAACCAGTGGATGTATGCGCGATACACGTCGAGAACCTCTGCTGCTGCCCAGCACTTCCACTGGGGCTGCGGTGAAGGAGCACCAGAAAGTCATGTCACACCAGCGCTCAATCATAGAAGCCCCGGCGGAAGTGTGGGGCAGCAGCAGAGGTTGTCTGTGTGCATCACACAGATGTTCACCGGCTGACAGAGAGGAGGATTTAGGTCCTCCTTAGTGCTGCAGGGGATCTGGATCTAGGTCTTAAAGTCAGACCTCAGCATTTGCTCTGAAAAAACCTTGTCTTATAGTTGATCAAATACGGTAGTTATGGATAGACTATTAGGATACAAGTGAAGAGGAATAAGACATATTGGTGTTCTATTTTAGGTCATCCTTCTGCGGGGTTTATTCCTCTTCTCTGGTATATTTCCTCTGTTTTTTTTGTACTATTCTTGAACCCTGCTGCAGTGTGACCTTTTTTTCTATAGGCCACTCCTTACCCTCACTTTTTATTTATTATATAGGTGTGCCTAGGAACTTTGTTCTTGTGACATATAAATGAGTGGCTTTTGTACTGGAAAACTGTCTGGACATGGACACTACAATAACTGACCATTAACATTTCTGAATAATATTACTTTATCACTTCACGGCTTTCCTACAGCAAGAGCCATGCCTAGGCAGGTGCGCAGGGTGATGTAGCACCGTCTCTGTTTGGCTCACTATATAATGAGTAATGAGGGTCATATGAGTAATGAGAGTATCACCATCTATGTCTGAATCACTATATAATGATAGGAGTCATGCTGTACCATGGTCTGTCTCTGACTCAATATATACTTATGTACTACCTTCAGTGTCTGGCTTACTATTTTGATGGAAGCAATTATGACACGGACAAACTGGGCACAATGATGGCACTATCAAGCTGTTTGGGCACAAAGATGACACTTGGTAAAGTTGGGGGCCCATAGAAAATGGATGTGTATGAAATTGGCCTTGACCCTGCCTACTGCTTTAGAACAAATCTAATCATAAGATGAACATTGCTTTTGAAGTATGTGTGCACATTTGAGCATATGTATATTTTTTTTCCTCGTTCCATTTAGTCTTGTTCCATTAAAGCAAATATTTAATGACAAGATTCCAATTTAAATAACTACATTCTTCCCAGGGGGCATAAGCATTTGCAGAGACTGACATGAGAACCAAGAAGCATTTAACTCAGGAAAATGCAATTTACACAACTGTGCAATGAACGCACATTGTTTTAAAACATTTTGTTTGATGAATAAATGTATATTTGCTTTGGGTGCCTAAAACAGACCAAAATTCCATTTCTGAAAACAATAGGGTCCGCTATTATGCTTCAACCTCATTTTCTAAAGAATAATTAATTCAGCTGTCAATGTTCCAGACAGAAAAGGAGGGAATGAATTAGGGGACACGATCACCATGACATGCATCATTTATTCACTCAAAAGCATTATCTTGAAGTCACATTTGTAATCCTGATGGTCACATTTCCTAATTTAGCTTTTTTTAATGCATGGCTATAGTACCAATTGTTCTAGAGAACTTGGGGGTTGGTGCACACATCCTTGTATAACATTTCTACACAAGACATGGACAAGTCTATGCAAAAATTCATGTGTTCGAGAGGCTAGTCAAAACAAATTAAGAAAAACTATTCAATTGTAACACTCAACATATAAATCCATTATGTTATTAGGATAGATGACCCATTATTTAATTTTGCATCATAGAAAAAATATATTACATACCCACTAAGTGGCAAAACACAAAAAATTAGTTACTAATGACTTATGGCAATCTGGAAATTGCACCCTAATGTTGGGCCTAGAGCATTTTACCTTCTACCTCACTACCCAAGTTCTAGCTACCATCTATTATGGTCTTTCCTTAATTCTGGTAATATAATAAAGACTTTTTTCAAGAAGAATATTGATGGCTCACCCCTTGCTTATTACCACATTAGTAAATTAGTGTATTACTTATGTCGTGACTGGTGGTGCTGTTCTTTGGAAGACTTTCTCTGTTGGAACATACTTCTCTCTTATAACTGGAGAAGCTACCTACTTGGCAACAATAGCCAGGGACCCTCTGGTTCCATTTACACAATAAAGGGATACAAAAAAGTCTATAAGAATGTAGATATGCCTTGTAGAACACACCAATAACATGACAAATTATCTAGAGTATCATGTACAGTTCTGGAAACTCTCTTCAGAAGTACATTGACATTTTGGAGAGAGTTTAGGCTTCTAAAATAGGCTTCTAAAAAAGGATCACAAATATCAGGAAAGACTAAGAGATCTTGATATGCATTGCCAGGAGGAAAGAAGGGAGACATGATAATATAAGTTCATGGGGAAAAATTATTTCAAAGGGGAAGAAGTGGTAGAATATGGTGATAATCTAAAACTAGAGGGTCGGAGGCTTAGCTAATATATTGAGAGCATTTATACATCCATGCAATAAGCATAAAGGTTTTCTGAAACTAAAACAAGACCAAGGACTGATTAAAGTCTGAATGCTTATATAGGAAATATTGGCAAATTACGTGGGCTGAATTGTTCTTATCTGCCACCAAATTCTATGTTTCTACCCTATTTTTACTAATTCATATTTACCCTGTTACAAATGGACAAAACAATACTACAGCTAACCCTTAGAATGAACCACTGAGATCCAATGTCTTCTGTTAGACATTCATTGCTCTGTTCTATTTTGCTTGTGATAGGTGCAAAAAAGACAGATTATCTTTTCTTTATGTGACTTGGTGAGCCTATTTTTCTGTGTTTTTTCTCTGTGTCTCAGTGGCAATCACCCCCCTCCCGACTTTGTGATCTTTGAGGAATAGCTACAAACGTATGACTTTATGGTCAGCAGAAAAAACAATGAAGCTACCAGGAGCCATAAATTGATACCTGAAGTAAAATGTGTGTGGAAAAAAAACACAAACAAAACACAAGACTGGTGGTAGAATTAGTGCATGGAAAGAGTTAAAATACTAGCATTTGAAATACCCTGGGGTGTCAAGTTTCCAAACATGGTTTGATAAGGGTAAATTGAACTGACCAGCTTCAAAGATGTCCCAAATAGGAAATGGGGGCTGTATTACCAGATATGAAAAAATGGTTTTGAAATAGCAATATAACCTTGCCTTGTACTTATTGTCCTAGTAACTTTGCAACAAAAAAAGAAACAAGAAAAACAAACCATTGGGTATTTCTGAACTAAAGACACAACATTAGAATCTATTTAGCAGACTTTTTTCATTAGCTTTCATAGGCGAGGTAAGAAAAAGTCCTTTTTTTCTCAAATTTTCACCATATGTTATACTTTTTATAGTAAATTATATGATACAATCAAAATAATGGTATCTAAAGAAAGCCATCCTGTCCTGAAAAAAACAATATATAATTGTGTGGGTACAGTAAATGAAAAAGAATCAGAAAGTGTACAAAAATAAAAAATAGCTCCTTAAGGGGTTAATTGTGTAGTGCATATCTTATGTTTATTCCATATAGTCAAATTACCTTACCTATCATTCTTAGTCCTTGCTAGCATTTTAGAAGAATATTCCATTAATCTGCTACTCCATGTGTAAATTACATAGTTGCTTTTTGGTGACACTAACTGCCCTATAATTTAGGGGTCATTCTAATTTCCCGATATAATTGCCTTAAAGACCAGAATAAATCAATTACAATGGAACAATTCTGTGGTAACATAGGGTTAACACTTACTTTGACAAATAAACAAACTCTTTTGTAATTGGTCACAGTTCCTACGTTAATGGAACACTGTAATAGTGGCTCTCCATCAGTATGCATTGCCCAGCACCTTATTGACATATCTCTGCCTAAGGATAATGTCTTGGTTTTTTTCAGAATGTTTTTCATACTCGGTAACAAAAAAGATAGATTTTCCTTGTCTGATGCATTTTTATTGACATCTGTGATCATTTGCATTATACCCACTGGCAGAGTAGTGGTCCTGACATTCAAGTTGCATTTTTGACCAGGCTGCATCTGCTTCTGCCTCTTTCCAATGCCTTTGTTCAATTATGTTTTTGCGAGCTTTAGTCTAGGTTTTCTTGTCCTTGATGTGCTTTTGGCACACCATATTATTAAAAAGTTGAAACACATCTAATTTCACCTAGCTCCAAGGATCCTGTATGGTCCTAATAGTAACCAGTCAACTGTTCATGTAGACTCAACAGGGTTGGTCTGCAATGGAGAGACAAGTAAATGTGGTGCTAAAAGCTGACAGAATCAGAAGTAGCAGGTTAGGGATATCTACACCAACCAGATAAACCGGTCAGGTTTTTATGATGGTAACTAGGTATTTGGGAAATAAACCATAGCCACAGTGCTGCAACTCAGACCTTAGGTATAAAACCATTATGTTGGAAGAAAATTGTAAAAAAGATATTTCCTCAATGTTGTCAGTTTGAATGCAATTAAGATGTGGAGAAAACCCTGGATATGTCCACACATTTTGAGTTATATGGAACATAAAATGGTTATTGTCTGCTAAATATATATCTATCTAATCTATCTAACCCCGTACATCCACGGGCTCACAATGCATTGTCATTAATGGGTTTAAGGACAACCCGTTATCCTTACGGGAATAAACTACATAGAAACAAATACTTTAAAGGTAGTGGATAGTCTGAGGGCATGGTGCACCATTAAGAAACTCTATATGCTAAAATTATATATATAAAAGTCAGTCACTAAGACCAAGTGAAATAAAAAGCTTTATCTCTAGTATAATGCAAGAACATTTAACAGCCAAAAGACATGGAATGTTTGCTGAGTAAAGAATTCATTAAGAATCTGCTTTTATGAGTTAACCTAATCATTTAAGAAAATCAATAGGCATGATAAATCAATAGCCACTTTTTTTTATCTAGAGAACTGTGAAATTCAGTTTTAGAATCACTCTCAAGCAGATTGTAATGGCAAGAACATTGGCAGAGGGTTTACTTTTTTAATTGTGCCTCCAACTACGTGACATAAGTATTGTAAGTATTTGTGTAGAATGTTCCATCTTTACAAAGGCCACATTTTCATTTGAAAAACATGTATTTGTTAGAAGAACTAACGTGGGTTCTATATTTGGATTAATTAAAACTGTAATAATTTTATCTTCATAAATAACATTATGAATAATCTGCTCAAACTTTTTTTTGGCAAATGAACAACATGATAATCTAATGATTAACCTTAAGGACCAGGATTTTTTTTTACATTTTGTACCCTCCTTGACTGAGGCCTTTTTAATGTGTCTGCTGTGTTTGTGTTTAGCTGTAATTTTCTTTCTCATTTGTACCCGCTCAAATTAATTATAGAAAAAGCACTTTTTCTGACTTTTCTGACTGAAAAATATTTTACTCATTTAAAAAGCTAATGGAAACCTGCTAAATAGATTGTAATATTTGTTCTGAGAAACACCCAATGTATTTGGGTTTTTTTGAAAGTTATTGGGCAATAAGTACAAGTAGTATATTGCCATTTCAAAACCATTTTTCCAAATCTGGACATCCTGCGCACATGTCCTATCTGAGAAATATTTGAAGCTGGCCAATTCAATTTACCCCCCATTATTTTTGGAAACTAGACACTCCAGGGTATTTGAAATGCTGGTATTTTAACACTTTCCATGTTAGGATTTTGGGGAAGATGCACACCTATTTTATGTCTTTTAATTTATGATTTTGCTCATGAAAAGAAACATTTTTATGATTTTCTTGCAGCTGCATGGTTCCCATTATGGTTATGTTTTCTTTTATCACATACTGATTAGTAAGCTGGACTCCATTGACCTGAATGGTTGTCTGCAGCTCACATTTCTTAGAAGGGTCTGGACAGACCCTCTGGGAACTGCAGTTCTTTATAAAGTTCAAGAAAAGAAGGTCAATAACAGCCCACAACCGGAAAATGCATCACAAAGACAGATTTTCCAGTCTGTTATAAGCATTCCTGGGAGCTTTCTGGTTAATGGTGCTTCCCTGGGTTAGAGTATGAAGTCTCTGGATAGAGTAGCAGTGTTGACATGCTCAGGTGATGCCTACACTTTGCCCACTTCCTAGCACTGTATACATCTTACTGGGATGTGGCTAAGTCCACCCCCTGATGGCAGCCACACCTCCAGGAGAAGGGGAGCTCAGAAAGCCAACCTAAGTTCTCAGGTATGTTTTTAACTAAGTTTGCTATCTGAAGAAGCTGTAATATGTAATTAACGAACTTAACCTAATTACAAAAAAAAAACAGAAGAAAATGAATTGCAAAAGTGTATTTAAATGATATGTAGATATGAGAGGTACTAAATATTATATAACCTTGGTAGATGAGGCTTCATGGATGTGGACTAGTGTAGAAGATGGGGTATCTGCCAAGGGTTATCTTACCCATCAAGAGCATGCAGAATTGGGAGCCTTGATTTGCTTAGGGCAGCAGTGACCCTAGAGCCAGATCTGATGCCGTTAGGAAGGCCATGATTCACTCAAGGTTGGTTTCCCTAATATTTATCATAGTGTTCTTAACAAGTGTAACAACTTGTATTAAGACATGGCCTAGGTGAAATCAGACCTAAACTCAAGGCATGAACTACTTTAAACACACAGTCTAGCATCTGCAAATCTGTATTTTTGATACACGATTTTCATAGGCAGTGGTTATCCCCTCTTCAATCTGTGCTCAATGCATCTGCCAGGCTAATCTTTCTCACCCGACGCTCTGCATCTGCCGCACCTCTCTGCGAGTCCCTCCACTGGCTCCCCATCTGTAGCAGAATTAAATTCAAAATACTCACTCTATCCTACAAAGTTCTCACTAACGCCGCTCCCCTCCACCCTCCTTCAAACGCTCCCTAAAAAGTTTTCTCTTCAGGGAAGCCTACGACTGACATAAACTCCCCCTACATTAATATCTTTCATTACCACTTAGTCTTCACCTCTTGTTTTTCACCCTTTATCCACCTAGAATGTAAGTTCCTGCAGGAACAGGGCCCTCCATTCCTCTTGTATCTGTATGTCAATTGCATTTTGTACCTTGCACAGCGCTGCGGAAAATCTGTCCGGTGCTTTATAAATAAAGTTAATAATAAGAATATAATATTTCTGGATTTCCATTATGAACAGTAGCGTTGTTCAATAGCCATGAGGATTGTCAGAAAGGACGTTCAGATGCTAAAGTGTGGGGAGTCACTTCACCTTGGTTATAGTGTATTGTTCCATTTTTGACAGATCTTACGTCTGCTCCATAAAGAGCTCAAGGCAGGATGCACCTTCAGTGTTGGTTGTTTTATATTCCAACATGTTACTCAATAGGCCAAGGAAACTTGTACATTTTTGCTACTATAACGTAAAGATGAAGGCAAAGAACAGTAAGATTTAAAATATTTAAAAAGGTCATTTGGATAGGGAATTCAGAGCTATATAGAAAAGAAAACGTAAATTTGACCTTCTATTTTTTAAGTTGTATCTGTTTTACAAGGGTAACAGTCTTGGATGAATATAAAAAAAAAAATTGACCGGATGGGAAATTGGATGGCGTGATTCCCAAATCCGATACAAGACTGCTATTATGAATACAAAACAAGAATAAAACAGTATATCTGGTTTTAAAGTAGAATTGGCCAGATGCAATTGCTGTTTATATTCCAGTGAATCAAATGAAAAATAATGTGAAACAAAAAATGTCAATGCCAGGGACATGTGGCACCCTATTGTTTACATTGTATTGCTTTGGTTAAAGTAAGCAGGAGACTGTTGATGTGAAGGTTGCTAGCAGGCACAAACAGTTGTGTCTTCCACTGAGGGTCACAGCTGTATATGTCTTAGCAGTAATACGACAGATAAAATAACACAGCAAGAACATAGTTCTATTGATTTTAGTGGAACCACTCAGACAAAAGACATACCAAGAATTTTTGTCAGGAAATTCCATGAATTTACACTATAACACGAGAAACAAAAGATATACGTATATTTGTCACTTTCCCAAACTTTTTACAGTTCAATACACTCGTATAACAAATGTAATGATGTTTATATATTAAAACAAGCAATATACATGTGTATATTGTGCATGTGTACATCTTAAGGGTACTGTATACTGCCCCAAACAGATGATGAATGAATATGTGTTTTAATATGCATTTTTTAACATTGCATGCATGTATACCATCCTTTTTTTAAATGTTGCATTAAACCAGGCATGTCCAAAGTCCGTCCCGAGGGCCAAATGCGGCCCGCGTTCCGGACTGATAAGGCCCCCCAGATAAGATTTAACACCTGTTTAGATTTGTCATCCAAGTCACAAAATGAAAAGTATGCCGTTTTCAATAAACGTTGCATAAAATAGTTAATTTGCATTTAATTTTAATGGCTCAAAGAATGTCAGGCAAAATGGTTGGCCCTGGCACATGCCCACTTCATCAAATCTGGCACTCTTCGAAAAAAGTTTGGACATGTCTGGTATAGACCCTCTGTGAACGCATATCTATTGTTAATGCCATCCTGTGAATGACAGCAACGTTGTTTACAGGATGGCACTTGTGGTTGCTCTTCGGAGCAATCACAAGGCTATCGGGGAAGGGGGCTAGTGTTGCTAATATGCCTCGATATCGAGGCATGTCAGCAACACCGTTTATGTTTAGGAAACGATTCCGATCGCTTCCTAAGCTGTTTTAGTCCGCCGCCACGATCCACGGTCAGCCTCACTTGTGAGGCTTCCGTGGATGCTGCAAAGCCGCCGATCGCGGCGAAAATGCGGTGATGCAGCTATTTAACGACAGCCCCTACATGTACGGGCATTGTCGTTATCACGGTGCACGGCAACCCCGTACATGTATGTGGATTGGCGTTAAGCTCTTCCTCGTACGAAGTGTGTTAAACGTCTAGCCTGTGTTTCCGTTCTGTGTCTGTCTATGTACCCCTCGTTTTGATTTTATGGTCTATGGACTCGAATAAATTTTGATACATGGATGCTATCTCTCTATTCCTTGGTGTCAGCTGGCGACCTGTGATCCTTTATCTTAATTAGTCAAAACTTTAGATAGTCTTAGACACTGTGAGGAATGGCAGGCCCACAAAGTCTCACACAGAAGAATCTCACTCTGTAAAATGCTCAGATGCAGCACAGCAGTATTATACTTTTTTTCTCAGAAAGATGCAGAACAGCCATTGGACAAGCCTTTAGCACGATGTGACAGAAGTGAGCTTATTGCACAAAGATCAGCTCACTCAATGTCCCTTGTAAAGGAAAAATGGGACCCCGCTGCCACGACCCGGAGAACCGGAGGAGCAGCACTCACCCGGCAATCTCCGGGTCAAACACGGAGAGTTCCCCGGTATGCGAATACCAGCTCGCCACATCCGAAGATCAGCTTGCCACATTTGTTGTCTACTTGCCCAAACGCGTTTGTATCGTTTACTTGAGATATGATAAATTGTCTGTTGTCTTAGAAAAAGTGATATGCGAGTCATTATTAATATGGACTGGCATACGGATTGATTCCTATTTTCATTATTATGTTACTAAACCAATTCTTGTCAATCTCAGCTACTTAACAGCCGGCAGTGAGGACAAGATAACGGGCGGGTGGCAAGTGATCAGCAAGAAGATCTCTGCCGCCATTCACCTCAGCGACAGCAAGCCAACTCTCTGTATGGGAGGTGCAGTTGGCGGGATAGACAGGCGTAAAGCGGTCACTAGGGGTGTGTCAGCGTGTAACATGGAGGCTGGGCTTGTTTCATTTCCTCCTCCACCGCCATTTTGCGTCGGAGGCACCCAGAGAGAAAAGAAAATAGAAGAGGGAAAGTAAAAGAGGTGGATAAAACCGAGAGGAAACCAAAGGAGACGCTGTCACGAAACGGAATCTACCGAGTATACGAGGCGACGTTTTAGCTCGTGGAACAGTACGCGCCACACGCATCAGACTTATCCCCTCGCCCCGGTGTCCGCATTAGCCCGCGGAGAGGGAGGTGTGGGTGAGAAGCAGGAGCCGCCCGGGCTGCGCAGCTCCACTAAGAGGTGAGAGGCCGCGGTGTTTTAGGCGGTGCACGCGAATTAAGGCCCGTGTACCGAAGCCGGGGGGGGGGGGTTTAGCCGTGGATTCATGTAGTCCAGGATCTGCGTTACGCCTCCACGTTATAAAAATGGCGGAGCGGGAACTTGGTGCGGCCTTAGGATGGAGACAGTCGTTGCTACTAGGCCCAAGGGCAGAGAAGCCGCCTCTTATTCTATTTATGTTTTATTGGAATACAAAATTTAGAATCGCGCCAGTGGCCGTCTGGATTACGGCAGCCTGGGGCGCACCGTATGTGGGGACAGCAAGTACATCCAGATATTCTCCTCAGAAATAGAATTATTCAGCTTTTGCTAGCCTAAAAGAAAAAAAGCATAGTAGCCACCTTCACTTTTCCCCACTCACGCTATGAAAGCATAAGGGTTCTTGTAAGATAAACTAAAATAAGGCGTCCAAACTAATATTTCGGGAGTCCTGGCTACATGATTAGCATTATTTTTCAAATGTGGCCATTATTTGAGGGACACTATTCTGTAAACTTATAGGCAGTCGCTTTATGCACCCGCTTCTTCCAGAATTTCCATTTAATTGCAATTTTGGCAAAGGAAATGTTTCATCATTAGGGCTTATGTTTTCTGTGGGATATTAAGCAATAAGATGGGGACAGTTTTTTTTTTTTTCTTCGCGTACCATTGTGATCTCTGATTTGGGGCATGTTTTAAGATTTTATATATTGATGGGCAGTTAATGTAAGTCTATAAAAAGATTTTACAGCCATTGATTTTTTTTCAGTTCAGACCATTACTTGAAGTGCATCTCAATCTCATTCTTATTCACGGTGTAGCACGAGGCAGTTTACTGATTGCTTACTTTTGTTGTCTCATCTCGCTAAGTGTGTTTTTTGTTTGGTATGGGGAGGCAAGTTGTTCCTTTCAGTTCCTGTCGTGGCTGTTGTGTGATAAGTGAAATGCACATTAGAAAAGAAAAATCACATGGTCCCAGTACTGGTTTAGGTTTCAGTATGTTATACCTTGAATTGAACAGATATGAAGTATCACAGGGATGCATCTGTGTGATTGGGAGATCTAATAACAAGCACAGTGCTTCGGCCATTCACCGTCTTGGTTAATTTAAAGCCGAATATCATGGTTTTCATGTAGCTCGCAGTACCTCGTGTTTATTTCCTGCTTTGTAGATGAAATCTACGTTTCCATCTAGGTTAAATGGAATTTGGCGCTCAGATTTTGTGGTTATCGCTTGCCCAAGCTGCCATTCTGTCCTCTTGGCCGATTGGGATTTGTTAGTGATTTCTGTTTGCATGAAGGATGGCTCCCTCCTGCGTGACGGTGCGGCAAAGTAAATAATGCCGTATTCTGTGTTAAAAAGATATATTTCTCACTGAAACAGTGGATGCACTTACGGGATAACATGATTTTATGGAATCTATGTATAGTAAAATGCTAAAAAAGAAAAGAAGAAAAATAACTCGGCTGTAACCGTGATGTTGTTACCATAGCAACCAATGGGATGTCACTACTGATGGGCTGCTACAAACTGACACTGAAATATGTTATACAAAATGCCTGCTTTTATTTAACCCTTTGTGCAACTGGGCATAGCCCAAGCTGTTGCAGCCTGACACTAGGGGGACTCAGAAACTGGCTTTTGCCATTAAAGGATGCAATTTATCTGTAATGTGTGTGTGATGATAGGTGATCAATAACAGCTGGGGTAGGGAGCTATATGTCCCGACCCTTCGCGCTCAGGTTAAATGTATCAGCATCACTTTAGATTGTTAGATTCTAATTAGATGGTGCAGCTGCATTATATGGATACAGGTCTCTCAGGGCCACATCTATTCTGAAAAAACAAGCGTTATCCCTTGATGCTGTGCAGCTTTCCCCATTATTTGTCAGGTCAGATTGCGCTTTCTCCAAGATTGTTCAAGTGGCAGTTACATTTTTTACATTTAACACCAAGTGTTGCAAAATATGTGAAGTGTCCATTGGTTTCCCTTCCTCTGTTGTAGGTTTATTTTACGCAACAATAGCTGATCAGGGGCACTTTCCATGCACAAGTTTTCTGGTTTTGTTACTTTTTTATGTCGTAACAGCTGTGACTCGGTTATTGGTGCAGAAATCCAACAGGTTCAGCATATCTTGTAGCTGACCTGATAATTGATTGCTAAAACATGTTGCACGAACAAACTTCTGTTGCATTGATCTCAAAGGAGAGCTATAGTCGCCGGCGCTAAACTTTTATTAACTAGGCCTGCTGGTGTTTTTTCTTATAATGAAGTGCCCTTTGATCCGCTTGTCTGCTTAATTGCGAATTAGGGATAAGAGTAAAGCTGTTCCATTAATCTTTGTGCTTTGTGTGAGAAAAAAAAATGAATAAAAGTTGTCATGTTGCTCACTTTACTTTTATCTTAGGGAATACATTTTACTGACATTTAAATGTTTATTTTCCAACCACTGTGCTTTAAGACACTAGGTTAACAAATAACATCATTCAAACGTTGTCAGTACAGAATCTATCCTCCTAATATGAAAGTAAAGAGTGCAACATGACAACCTTTATTCTATTTTTTTCTGTTTATATCAACATATATCACTGTTTTTTTTTCTTTTAATCAAGAATCGGTTTATAAAAAAAAAAAGCACATGACAGGTTATAGGTTGGGCCTAATACACAACCACATGTTTTCTGAAACTTCCTTTTCTTTGTTTTCTCTCCTTCAGGTCACCATGACAAATGAAGAACCCCTCCCAAAAAAGGTCAGTCCACAATCTACTAATTATTCTAAGCTGCGTTTCCAGAGATGTTCAGTCTGTTTTTTAAATTGGAAACTTGTTTGATTTTCTTCAGGTTCGCCTCAATGAAGCAGACTTCAAGGTGTTGACCAGGGAAGAGCTATTTGTGAGGTAAAGTTTTGGTACCTATTGTTACCCCACTGGTTGGTTCATCAATTAAATTCTGCATTCTGCTCAGCCACACAGAAGTAATTCATCTTTATTTGCAAACACTACATCTTTTCTAGGTATCTAAAGTATATTGTCAGCTTGCCATGATGAACGAGTTAGGAAAGGTCAGAAAGCTGCATGTAAAAGGCATGTTCATTGGGCAGATCGATGTATCGCTATAGTGATAGGACTACTTTGGGGCCAGATGGAGCTTAATCAAAATTTTGTGTCTGAAAATGTGTGGGGAAAAGTTAGATGATTTCAGTAACTTGAAGAAAGAAGAGCAGGAGTACCTGATGACATGCGGATTATATGGCGCACAGGAAGCTAGTTAATATTCTCGATTGCTATAAATTACCACCACCAAAGCCCTGTTATGTACAATAGTACCGAAAAGGGCCCCAATGTATAGGTAGATTTCTAAGAATTTATTGGTGACTAGATTTGCCCCAAAGTAATTGTTGGCAAACTTAAACTTTTTAGTTAGGTGAACCTAGTTAGAAATTTAAACTTGGTTTCTTAAACATGGTGGCCTGTGATAATTTAAATGATTAACCATCTACACCAACTCTGCCAGTAGCAATTAACAAGTAAACATTTCTAAAAATGTAGAGAAATTAATATAAGCTCCGTATGTCTTGTGTTCAAATTAACTGTAGGTGGAAGCAGTATGAATCATATGTGCAAGCTCTGGAGAACAAGTACACAGATCTGAACTGTAAGTTTAAAAAAAAAAAACATCACTTCTTGATACTGTGACGCTTATTTGCAATTTTAAATTCTTTGAATTTAGTAATATGTTACCGTGTTATGTATTTTTGTGTTATGGCAAGACTTTTTGGGGGGCATGGCAGTAATGTTTTTTTTTCAGTGGACTTCTAGGTTCAGAAGGTCTGTAATAACTACAGCTTTGTGAAAGTACTTACTGTAGTGTCAGCCACAATCTAATTGTGTTCCATATGTTTTGTCTCCAGCCAATGATGTGCCGGGACTAAGAGAATCTGAGGAAAAGCTGAAACAGCAACAGCAAGAGTCTGCTCGGAGGGAGAACATACTGGTGATGAGATTGGCCACCAAGGAACAGGAGATGCAGGAGTGCACGGTTAGTATATTTGATTCATGCATTGTTTTCATGTTTTTTTATACTAGTTTTATGTATTCTTTTATTTCACTCTACTCCCTACTTGCTTGATAAGTGTTTACCCTCCCTGTCAGATTTGTGCACTCTTACTTGTTGAATGTAAAAGCATAAGCAACATCCAACATCAACATTTGTGTTTTTATGTTTAGAGGAGAAAGAAAACCTGATTAGTAGGGTAAACACTGGGTCTTGTTTGGGCCTGCACAGTATCTATCATTTGAAGCAGGTTTGGATTGTTGTCTGTCCTGCTAACGTCTCTCAAAATGCGAGGCATAAACTCTTCCATGAACTCACAAAGGATGCATCTGCAGGTCTCTCTTGCCTAAGTTGTGGTCTGTGTTAAAGACTCAAATATCAAAAAGACAAAGGGCAAATGTGGAATTAATAGAACATTGCTGAATAACTCCTTAAGCATTCTATGGACAGATGGGTTAAAAATGAAATTGGTCGTGAAAAAAAAAAGCAAATTCTGCAATCCACATAAGGAGCATGACTCTGATGGTGAAGTGTGGTGGCAACAGTGTCATGGGATGCTTTGCTGCATCAGGACCTGGACAACATGCCATCATTTACGGGACCAATAATTCTACTTTGTTGCTGGGGACTATTGAGAAGATTTTTGGACTAGCTGTTCATAAACTGGGTTATGCTGCAAGACAATAAGAAACACCCAAGTATACATCTAAATCCAGATAAAACAAGACGTTAAAGTGGTTCTACATGGCGGAGTAAGCCAAATGTTGCTCCATAGCACTTTGATAGATTAACCGGTAACTGCAAGGAGTTTGCATGTATTTGGTGGGTAAATCTGGCCCAGAGTCATGTTCAGCTCCATATCGGTCTTCCACATTGTTTTACTTGGTTTTTGGGCAGCTTTATAGAAGATATTTAAACAAGACCTAGCATGGCAACTGCAACATAGTAATTGCCCTTAAATATATATATTTATAACTGTTGTTGTGACAATCCGAACAATAAAAATAGAATGAGAAACGCATCAGAAACTTCAACACTTAATACTCAAAATCCTAAATAGCACCATTAGGTGAAAATGATGCAATTTTCACATTTGCCATTACTTTACGTATAACGTTTAACTGCTTTTGATTTCAATCCGTTTTCTTATAAACAAATGTAAAATTCATCAAAGTGCAATTCAATTTGACTGACATCTGCCATTTAAAATGCCAGTTTCCAAAACTTGAAATAATTGAATGCCCGTGGCACATATTACATTGCTGCATGTAGCAAGTGTTATTATGCAAACTGTTTCCCAGTCAAGTACTTTCATAGGACTAACTTGAGGCAATGTGGTTTGTGTTGTTCTAACTAATGAAATGTTGCTGTTATATTGCAGACATTTTTAGTAAACATTATTTTTAGTAAACTACGTGCCATATGTAACATTTGTGTACTCAAAACATTTTTCATATGTTATCGCTAACATTTGTACTTGTGAGCACATTTGTTTATGGGTCA
>VKOC01000002.1:22959212-22976994 GCA_009364415.1 Spea multiplicata
AAACATCATTAGATTAATGAAAAAACAAGAGTCCACAAGGCCCCACTCTTAATTAAATCAACCGCCAATAATACCCTCTCATCCACTCTAATGGGTACAACACAAACCTGTGACTTTTTCCAGAGCCATCCATGGGAATGATGATATCTCAGGAACTAGGGCAAAACATTTAGTATCCACTCTTAATGATGCACATGAATGTGCCAAAGAATGTGGAACTTATAGAATCTACGTTTTCACCTACCTCTAGTGAGGGACTTTTTCCTGTCAATTGGTTTGTGAAACATGATGTTACAGACAGAAGTGTTTAAGTTGTAGTTACTATGAGAATATTTACCTAAATGGTCCTAACGGTATTCCATTACAGAGCAGAATCAAAATTTAGAAAAGACATCAAAAGATACTGAAGGTTTGGCAGCTCTGACTGATAGTGGATCTGAAAACAGAGATGTAGATCCCACTCAAGCAGAAAACAAGGACAAAATATTGGTACATAAGCCTCGTTTTAAAGCTCCGGAGGGTAATACAGAAGGCAAAATCGAACCACCCAATGATGTAAAAGGTGAGCTTTTAGACTTTTTTTTGTGAGTAAACAAGTTATACAAGTTGTACGCCCCCAAATCAAAAACATTTGACGTAAAAAGCTTATGTGCAAGCACAACTGTAACAGATGGTGTCATATGTATAATGAAACATAATGGTAGATCACCCCTTACAGCGTTTATACAAATAGAAAAAAAATATGAACTGGAAATTTGTGGGGCTTCTCACATGCAAAATTCCATATTATGTCTCTACCAAAATCATCATGCATTGGTGACCATAATGAGGCATATCTACCGTGATGTTTCACCCGTGTTGTTTTCCTCTTTAATCAGATGCTCGCATTATTTTTGGGATGAAGGGGATATTCTGTTACCAAAATGTTATTTAATTGTAATGTTTTTTTTAACAAACTTGAACATATGTTCTTTACTTACAGTACAGTATATGGCAAATGCCAATATTGGAGATGGGCCCCAAATAACTTACAGTAGCACTAACATTCCAGCAAATATCTATTATTTCAAATGTTCTTGTATAACAGGAGGAGTTTTGGAATGACACCATGTTCTTATAATTTGTTTTTTTTTTAACATATATTGGCACAACATCATCATACATCTGCACACACAATATGCTGATACTCCTTGGGTAATGGCATTGTCAAATGAAGCTAAATAAAAAGTCTACTTTTTATCAGGGAGCAGAGTTATTATGGGAGGTAGCCAAATATGTAGCCACAAAAGTAGATAAAACAAGGGTTTACAATAGTACACTTGTCCCCATATGAAAAAGAAAGCCCCTATATGTGTTGAGTGGGAGTCAGTGCGTATGTAGCAAGCCAAGCACCTTCTCATAGAAAAGAAAAAAGTAGGGCCCCAATAATAAATGTACAATTTTTAATAATTTATCAAGAACATCAAGTAAGAAAAAAATAAGTTAACTGAGGAAGGCATTAAATTCTTCTTTGTCAGTTATGAAACTGAAAGACTTAATCTGGAATTTATATATTGAGATTTATTGTTTCTCGTTTAATGTCTCATGTTTTCTTTTTTTTTATGAACATGGCCTTTTTTCATAAAATCTTGTTAGTCCTACAACTAAACTATTGGTTGTTGTTTAACAAGAACTACAGCCCACTCATGTGACAGACATAGAACTTGTCGATGAAACATGAGCCAATGCAACCAAGCTATTTGTGTACTTTTAGTGCAGCTGAAATTATTTTTGTAATGTTTATGTTCAGCATATATGGCCAGGGTAACGTGTACAAAATGCAGGTGTTCAAAATGCCTAAATGAAAAACTGAACGGGGCTCTCATTACCAATCCAATGCTCTCACTAGAGCGTTTTGCAACTTACTATAATTCTCTAGATAACCTTGGACAGAGTCACTTGCCAAAAAAAGATAAGCAGGTCTATTGGGTGCTATCAATTTGGCTAAAAATGCAAGTTTGCAGCAGCCTTGCACAAATTAAACCAAAGACCCACTCACAAATTCACTTAAGCAAACTCCCATTAGCACTCACAAAAGACAACTCACACTTGCATGCAGGAAATGCGTTCCCAGCTATGTCATTTAGCGTCATATCCTGGTACTCCATCTATTAAGGTCGCAGTGTAGTATGAAGGCTGTGCTGCCTGTGGGAATAGTGGGGCACTGGATTCCAAATAAGACAATCTGCCTATGATTATTGGCATCTTCCCTTCAGGCCTGCAGTCTTAAACAAAGTCTGTTGAGGTCAACCTGTGCCTCTGCACAACTGAGTCCAATCCATTGCTCTTGAAATAAGGGGAAGATAATATGCTACATCTCAATGTGTACCTCAAGTTGATTGCTAAGGCCGTATGTTTTTGGTCTATTTGCTAAGAAGTTGCATGGTCAGTTGAGTTAAGGTAAAAATACCCTCCACGTAGGCAATTAAAATCTAGTAATTTAATTGATGGATGCAAATGTTTGACTCCATCTGTACCACACTCCAACGCAGAGATAATGGGGATGGGCAAGGTTAATAAAACAACATAGAAATAGTTTTTATGTTCCAGAGGTTGTTTTCTGAGCAATAAGAAAAGCCAAGAAGCAGTTAAAATACTGTCTTATATCACCTTTAAGCAGGGAAAAATGTTAAGGCTTTCGTAGATAATCTAATGTCATTCATTTATACGGTAACCATCACTTGAGTCATGCATCAGAATGATTCTGTTATTAAATCTTAAACGCTTTAAATCGTTTGAAATGCTACAGCAGAGATATACACGGTGGCATTTAAAAAAGAAAAAACTGGAATACATTTGGATTCCTTGTCTGCGGTGTAACCTTATCCAGTAAAGATAAGCCTACAAACTATACTAAAGCCAGGGTCTCCAGCAACACAGAAAATGTATGTCGGGTACCCAAACACATTACTGGCCTTCTGTAGGGGTGTTCCTAAAGTATTTGGCACCTGGGGTAATATATTTGGCTCCCTGCCTTCCACACTTTAAAATGTGAAAAAACACTCTTACTCACTCTTACTCTCAAATTTGCGAAATAATAGAAGCGTTTCTGCCCTTCTCCTTCTACCTCAGAAGAAGCTGATCACTTCTTTTGCCTTGTCTCAGATCTGGAGATAACCCACTCATCTTGTAAGGGTGCTGGCGTGAACCTTTTCTTTTTATATTATTATTTCCCTTCTCTACCACCTTTGTGATGACACCTTAGCATGTGATTGTTTGGTGTAACCGGGACAAACTATGGTCCCTTTCATTACCTAGAATCCATGAACACTACAGAATAGTTTAGTGGGAAACGAGTTATCTTTCGTTTCTCCAACATATCTGTTGGAAGTGTCTGACATTCTGATTTACTTAATGCATGCGCACACTAGCTCACAATCCAGGGTGAAGTGTGATGTGACATTGGGAAAACTTATCTGAAGCACAGACATATAAAAAAATGTTGAGAACTAACAGGGGAGGAACTAGTAGAACCCATAGCTGTCCTTTCTCCTAACTCAGAACAGGAATGTGTTAATTTCCAGCCACACGTTTTATGCTTATATGCCATTGTAAACTTGATGAAGGATGTCTTTTGTTATCAAAAATTTTGGAAGCCTTTTATCTACTTGACATTTAATATTACACAAGGATTCCACATGGGGAAGATGCTGTAAAAATAATTCTCTTATTTCAAACCCTGCAGTTTTAAGGTTCTGCTAGGAAAAAATATATAGAACTGTTTATTTCGCAAAGCAATGTAAAAGATAGTTATTGAAGCCAGTGTGTATATTTGAGTTCCATTTATTTTTATACTTTAACACAGATTAGGTTAAAACTCAAGGTAAGAAAAGACTATTTGATTCTTGCATTTAAAGTCTAAATGATTTATTTATTAATCTTCCAGGTGGTACAAATGCAATCCATAGTTTTTTATGCTTACCAAGACCTGAAAACATAGACTATGCTGCCTTAAGTGGTAGGCCATTAAATTTTATAAATGACCCAAAGTAACAGAAATAAATAGATTTCATGTGTAAAGATTCAATGGTTTATCTATCTCTGCAAAGAATTCTGTTTCTCACAAAGCCTTTCTTTCCAATCATTACACAGTTTATTGAAGCTATAATTCACTGCAAATATATATGAAAACCTACCAACTGTAATTAATCAAATTGTATGCACGCTAAATAGTGCAGAACTTGAATGATCACAATTCAATGGTTAATCATCACCACACCAAATCTGATACTTCCTAATATATCCTGAATATAATAATTACATTATTCTACGTGCATATGCTTAAACAAATGCAGTGTTAAGGATGCTAGATTATCCATGGCTTCTTTGAAAGTAATGAGTTTAGCCAAACTAGTTGTGTAATTGAAGCTTTAAAAAAAATCACATGGCATACACAGTTATGGCATACACAGTTATGGTAAACAGTAGGCTCATATACTGCACATAAATATATGTGATAAGTGGCAGGGACACTTTTTATTTATCTGACAACATTTATATTTACATGCCTAGGTGTCACTCTTTTAGAGGGATTGTCCCTCTGTGGGACCAACATATCTCAAATGTCAAAATATCAAAAATGTCCCTCTTGTCTCCATGGATGACCACCATGGATGCCCTTGTTTTCTAGGAGGATTTAGAGCAATGATAAAGAATTACCTACAACAGGCAGTATAAGCATGGAACAGTGACCAACGTCTTAAGATGTCTGTTTTATACTTGTGTATAAACCTGTACTTGAACTGAGTAGCTATGCCGTAGAGATCTTCCTTGCCACTGAAAGCTTAATTGCTCAAGGGATTAACCCTTCATGTTCCCCAAGCACTAGATGAGACTTAGCGTAGGGGTAAAACAGAATTCTCTTTACTGAGGACAGCACGGATATTTATACACAAAAACCTGATAGGATTAGGGGTTTAATCCCATCAACGACCAGGCGTCTCTATACAGTTCTATGGCCAGCAATGACCGACAAAGAGTCACTATTTCGAGGGTGATCCTGAGGAAACGGTGTAAATTCCAAGGTATCTATGGAGCACTCATGGTCCGAAGATGTTATGATCCAAAAATTGACGTGATCCGATGTTGACACCCTGAGCAACAGCGTCGGAAACTTCCCCAGAATAGTCCGTGCAGTAGCCGGGCCAGTGTTCAACAGCCGTGGCTGGGAAAAACCCGGCCCCAAAGATTGGTAATAAAACCAGGGTACGAGCTCCCTCTCTGTAACCACCACCGAGTATTGCCCACCACAAGCTTAATGTAACCTAAAAAAAAAAGAGCAACATGGTGGGGCAAATGGCATCCGTAGCGACGCTGTTCCATTTGTTGGCGGACATCGCCGCGGTTCCTAGCCACACAGTTCCATGAATTGATGCATAGGTCCCGGTCAGATGCATCGAGTGTTTCCTGGCTTGTAGAGCTGGTGAAAGGGGAAACCTCACCTGGTCTGCTGGAACCAGACTCCCATGAAATAGCCAGGTATGGGGGATACCCGGCTAGTTCATGGTAGTCTGGTTCCGGCAGACCAGGCGGGGTTTCCCGATAACCCTGTGCTCCCAATCAGTACAGGGTTACTTAGACATAAGAAGGGACTGGGCAGGCAGGTAAGGAGTCTCCCCAGGAATCCGTCAGTGCTGCCCTCCCAAACTCAAACATACCCCCATGAGTTCTCAGCCTTGGAGGGTTACCTTGACTGTAAGGGGTTCACCAAGAGAGTTGTAGTAACTCCCAGAGATCACCCAGATGTATCCTTCTGTTGTCCCCAAAATCACTTCCAGCACCAGTCAGCATGCACACCTTGAAACCCTGCTATGTGTACCCAATAAGTAGACACAACTAACTTGAAATACGTACAGCAAGAATGAACATTTTATTGTTGTAAAACATAGCCTCGTATATCCACAGAATTGCATTAACATAGATAAACAGATACATGTATACAACCCAACCTTTAATTCCCCTGGCAGCAATCCTATTGATGGGATTAGTTTACACAATGGAGTTCCTATCTGTCTTTGGCAGCTGTATGACATTCAGGTCATTCTGTCAGACACACCTTGTTTTAATGCAGGTACAACTTCATCATCAAGTGGCGCTTGCAGGGGAGAGCTATGTATATTGTTTTTCTTTTTTTTATATGTAATTTTCTACAGAGGACATTTACACTTGAGTATTTAAGATGTTTCACAAAACATTTTAATATTATAATATATTTGTACACTTGCAGGAACAGTAACTTCCAAGATCATTGTGCCATACACAAGTCACCCCGTCACATCCCATGAGACCTCTTTGCCTGCCACCTCATTGAATCGTCCATACCAGCTAAACTATCTGTCATCTTTTGGAATTTTGCCCACCTGTGGACCACATTATCAGGTACAATTTTCTGTTAAGAGTAATATCAAACCATCATTGGCTTATGCCGCTAAAGCAGAAATGTGTTTTGACATAGGATGGCTTTTTGAATGAAAGAGATATGGTGTATGTATAACTTATTAACTTGTTTTATATTACCGTATTGGCCCGATTATAGGCTGCACCCGATTATAGGCTACACCCCTATAGTTTTGTGCTATTTAAAAGAAAAAATATATTTTTAAAGAAAAATACACATTAGTGGAATAGTATTTTATCTAATGAACTGAAATACATGTATTTTAACATTATTGGTATCTGTTATGCAGTTAGACCTGCTTTTGACTGGATATGTTATATACAAACAGAAATTTGGAAAACCAGGTATCTTCCTTTTGTCCCTCCAGTCCAGGTTTGAATCTAATGGCCACTTTGAAGGGACACTTCTCTGTCTCTTTCAATGTCTTGTTCCCATAAAAACCCTGTTTTTTTCCCAATAAAAGTTAGTTGCTTTGCAACTGCATCTGGTGGCAAAAACGGCCAGGAACATTAGTATTACCGTATTATTATTATTATTATTACTTGTTTTATAATACATTGAAAAGGTTTAACATCAAAGCACATAGGGCAAGTTTAAAACCGTAAATTGCAGTGAAACACTTAACATTGTTGATTGTGTGAATCATCCATTAATTTTTCATGGACAGACCAAATACTTTACTTTCACAAGCAGTAGGGTTTTAATAGGTGACAGGAATTAAACAGATTCATTTAATGGCCCATGATGTATGGCGAAATCAGTATAATGTAAACAATATTAACATAAATGAAAGGCAAAGTTGACCAATGTATTAGTTAAAGAGGCACAAATTAGGAAGAATGGATGCAGGTAGAGAGACTTATTGTAGGAGTGAGTAGACTCCCAAACTTAGCATAAAGCAGTTTAAAACTGCTGTATCAGAATTGTTCTTCCATCTGTAGAAATGGACTCCGAACCCCTTCTGCATCACATTCATATACAGTATTTACAGCAACATGCTGTAATGTGACTTCTTCATGGTCATAAAAACTATTTATGTACTGCAACATATGGAAAACAGTGCAATGTATGGGTATATTGACAAAATTGGGAGGATTTTGCAGATTAATAATTCAACACCCTGGTATTACTGTGGATTATGAAAGAACACCTACACATAGATAACAGTAACTATATCTAACAAAACACTGCTTGGAATTTTCTGTGTGGTATTGTATTTAGTTGTCCCTGTCCACTTCTGTGTGTCATTTTTAATACACATCTGTGGTCAGGGGCGCCCGAAATCTGATCTAAACGGCCGCTGGGTGCTGATGCCGCTGGCCGGCGCTACTTTAATACTTTTTTAAAAATTTTATATGGCAAGCCGAATTGGCTATTAAATGAAAAAAAGTATTAAAGTAGCGCTGGCCGACGGCATCAGCACCCAGCGGCTGTGTGCGAAGGCCGCCAAGTGATGGGAGCAGCATGAGGGGTGAAAGGTGAGTGCGAGGGGGCGGAGCTTTCACCCCTCACACTGCTCCCGTCACTATCCGGCCATCAGATTTCTGGAAATCTAATTTAAACGGTCGGTGGCTATCAGAGGATGGAGGGCTAGATGAAACCCCCCAAAAGTGGAAGTAGAAGGTTAGTAAACCAATTTATTTTTGTACAGACTGTATAATATTTTTTTGTATTCGTTGTATGTAAGTGTGTCCGTGGGGGACAAACAACATAATGCTTTTTTTAAATTATTAAACAAAAAAGAAATCTCTGTGTCTGTATGTGTTCACAAGTTCAGCTCCCCAGTGTCGCCTCTGTCCCTAATCAGCCCCTCCCAGTGTCATCTCTGTCCCCAATCAGACCCTCACAGTCACCTCTGTCCCCATTTCAGCCCCCGTGTCATTGCTGTCCCCATTTAGCTCTACAGTGTCACCTCTGTCCCCAATCAGCTCCTCCCAGTGTTCACCTCTGTCCCCAATCAGACCCTTCCAGTGTCACCTCTGTCCCCATTCAACCCCCCATGTCATTGCTGCCCCCAATCAGCCCACTTTAAGGTATGATCCTGGTAGGGTACTCATATTAGCCTTTACAGTTTTCCTGCTGCTGTGTACTAAACTTCCCATAATCCTCAGCCAGTATCATGGGGGGGGGCATTTAACTGGCTGAGCTTCAGGGGGTCATTAGGTTTTGCTTCTTTTACAATCCTTTGTTGGTATTAAATTTACTTATGTTAAACCACATTTGACTCATATTTGTATTTTGATAATGAATATCCGTTCAGGAAAATCAGGAAAAGATGGGCATGTATGGCGGGCTGATTCGTGGCAGACTGGGCCACTTCACTTAACTTGCCCCCCAGGCCTTAGGCTGCCAGCCCTCCCCTGTCTGTGTTCAATGTATGAAAAGTGATTGCAGGTGTAACAAGTTTTCTACATCCCTGAACCTGAATGTTAATTATCACAAGATTACTGCCTGTGCACGCATTACACAAGCAGGCCTCATTAATGCACGGAATGTTAAACTCCTCGAGCACTAATTAATAACATTTATATTGACAGTCACATTATTCTCTGTAGTTATTGTTCACTATGTGATCGTGAGATGATTGTGACAGTAATGACAAAGTGATTGCTTCTACAAATGACCTTACCATTGGATTTTGGAAGAAAATTGCATGTTTTAACAAAATTATACTTATTATATCTCTATACACACATTACATAGCATCTAGTTTCACTCAGTTTTCCATAAACCCTACAAATAGGCACAAAAGAATCCCATTTCTGGGATGCTCTTCCAATTAGCTTAAGAAATTTGTACGCAAGTATATAATATACACAGCACAAAATAATCAAGAATGAACAACAAATGTCTTAATGAAGAGACAGATCAACGAGTCAGAAAAAATAATAAACCCTGAAAAGATGCGGGCAGTCATAAAAAATAATGGCCCTAACATAAAGGTCTCTAGATAGGATGGATTTGTTGCAAAAATACAGAGTTCTGCGCTAATATTCTTAGTCCATTTGACTTTTTGTACACAACCTCAAACAACACGTATCCTCAAACAACAATCAAGTATCATAAATGATCTAGAAGTTGTTACTAGTCTTCATAAGCTTTGTAGTTTAAAATTCACCAAAAATCTTGTAGCATCATATGCCACTAGAATGAATGTCTTTGTCCTCCAGTAAGGCCACATGCGGGTTCCTTTACTAAGTTTTGAATAGTCAGTCAAATTACAAAGGTAACCAACTGAAAATCACACAAAAGCACTTGACACACTAATTTTAACACAGCAACGGGTATGCTGGTGAAGTCATTTCTCACGTGTGTCAGTCCAATTAAGGCTTATGAGTTCCAGGCCAATTCACCTCCTCCTGAGGTTCTAATTTCTGGGAATAGTTGAGTTGCTATCCTTTTCATAGCAACTTTCTATAAGCTTTTAGTTGACTTAAACTATGGGTGAGTTTGAAGTTGCGATTACTGTAGTGAATCACCGAATTGCTCCACTTCATCTCGCTCAGCTGAACCAGCAACTGAACTGACAACTTGATGCTTCATGAATAGAACACATTATGTTCGATCATTTTCCCATGTTATGTTCCATAATGTTCCTGAATAATCATTCAGAAAGTGGATCTTGTAGGTTACAAATGCATGCAGTAGAGCCAGAGGCTACCAGCAGTAAAGAGGAATTACATAATGATTAAGATAAAAACACATTATGAGCAGGCATCACCTCCATAGCAATATTTCGGTTTTGGTCAAGGTGCTTTAACTGTCGTTTCATCTCGACAGAAAATGTTCTGATAATATATCCATGTTGCACAACATTGACCAGAAAACAGTCCAGGCAGACGGTTGCCCTAAACAGCTGGTTGATGTGTTGCATTTTTTTCCTGCTTTCTTCACCATGCCAGAAAACAACACAGAATCATCTTAAGGCATCTACGTAAAAGAAATGCAAATGTCCCATAAGTTTTTCTCTTTCTGTGAAAGTACTACACCTCTCATGAATTCAATCTGAAGTTTATTTCGTACTGGCATGTCACTAATTGTCTACAAATACAGGCCCCATGGAGCACAGGAAATCATAAAAAATGAATTTCTAACATTGTAAACAAGCCACAGGCAATCAAAATACTGAAAATCTACTTCTATTGATTTTTGTATTAATAACACTCATGTTAGTTTGCTAGTGTGCCTGCAGTTTTTAATATAAAATCAATGCACATAGATTTTAAGCACACTTTGATTGGTTGCCCTAGGCTAGTCTATATGTTAGGCTTCACAGGAGTTTGACTTGTAAAACAGGCATTAGGATACAAAAACAATAAGGATTCCACAAGAGGGGCACATCAGAATACTTCTTGCTTAAGGTAACATTTGATAGAGCATATTGTAGATTTTGGAAGATAAACATCATCAAAGAGATAGCCATGCCTGTGTGTTTCAAGAAACAACAAACCTCGCTGTGATTGTATCACTCTCCCTTTTTATTGCAGGTAATTACAAAAGTTTTCATTTAGAAACACTGCTTGTTCACTTTTCCAACAGCTGCCTCCTGGTGCCAGTTCGCATGGTCTGCCCTAGCGATTAAGCTATGGATTGAGACACACAGTGGTTTGTTGTGCTGCTGGCACACTAGAATGCTACACTGACTAATACTCTGTAAATGTGAAGTGCTAAGCAACCCTATCACGTAGTCATTCTGCAAGCAGGCTGTCTTGGCCATAGTATGGCTGGGACAAGACTACCCCAGTGGGCGGCCATAATCAGCAGGTTTAGTGGGGTGGAGGTCTGTCTCTTTTATGAAAGGTAACAACAGCTCAATCATTTCTTAAACCAAGGGATTTTTGTCAATAAGCCTTTACTGGCTTAAATGTGGAAAATAGGTATTTCTAAAGGCATCAGTATTACCTTGGTAGCTGTATAATTTTATGGGTTAATATTATTTTATAGTTAAAACTTATTGGGGGACTTGCTGAAAACAAAATATTATTGGAACTCAGACTCCATTATTAACTTTATTACTTTGCCGAAAACGTTTAAGAAACCCAGGGTCAGAGGCTGGTGGCAGTGAAAACAAACGCACTTAACAGAACCTGGATTTTTACTCACTGCTTTGCTTGTCTTTCTCATTCATGGGCAGACAGTAGATGTATGATGGTAAGAGTGAAGCAGAGGATTCACCGGCTAGCAAAAAATGCAGGCTGTTTGGAACACGCTGTTCTTATTTGTCCTTGAATTCTCTGCTGTATTTGTTTTCTTATAAGGTTGCTGTGATAGAGAATCCTGGTACATTCCTTTCTTTTTGCGTAGGCAATAAAAGCAAAGTTTGAAATGTATGTTTTTGTGCTGCAGATAGCCAAGAGCCATGTCCTACCAGGGTTCCTCTAAGGTGTAGCATTGATTCTCTTTCCATCTTGAAACCATGCCACTCTTTGCACTTTTCCATGGACTGTGCTAGAAGAGTCTTAAAAAGCCCATCTCACATAGCTCAGTTCACTCTGAATATCTGGTCAAATGCAACAGTGGGCAGTGCTTTCCTAAATCACCCTTTTCTTCTTTGGCACCTAGAGACTTGAACATAGGCATCTCAATGAAGCATTCAATACCCCTTATCTTGTTTAGCACATGCTATTACACCCTAAACAATGTAACACGAACAACCTTAGGATGTAATAGTACCTCCATCTATGCAATGAGTTTGGACATTCTGTTCAAGTGGTGTCAGTGCCACTGGTGTCAATGACGGTGCTGGAAATACAATAGACATTATAAGTGTTCTCAAAGGGCCTTTAAGTCACTAAATGTAAACATGATACAATAACATTAAAAATAAATAACTACACCTTAGCTTTGGGAGAGATAATCACCTCTTTGTGTTTCGAATCTGATACACGGCATTGAAGGCAATAGCAAGACGCTGCAGGGGTCAATCGCCCAAGCTAACGGAAATCACATGGGATGTCATTCTTCTGGGTAACAATGACACAAAGACACAAGACTAATTTAATGTTTTTTGAAACTCATAAAATCTAATATTGGATACATTGACATTGTTAAGCAACAGGTAACACATAATCTCTTGGGGCCTGTATTATTGGATGTCCTGTGAGTATGCTTGGATTATGTGTCATATTTCTTCTGAAAACTAATGAAATACTTCAGATTACACAACAGTCTTAAGGCCTAAAGGGATCCCTAGTCAAAAAAGTCTAAAAACTTACAAAACTAAAATAAACAAATATTTAAAAATTGTGAAAAGGATAATAAGAAGGTGAGTATAGTGAAACCTGATTGTAGCGATGCACCCTTCTTCGCTATCACTGGTCTCTAAGGTCGGAGTCATAAACACAAACACAGACAGGATATGGCACCTGGATAATAACAGTCTAAAGGTAAAACAAGAAGCAAGGCCAAAAGTCAGAAACCAGAATAAGAACAGAAGTAAAATCTAACTAATCAGTCAGAAGCATGTCAGGAGACAAGCTGGTCAGACAAACAGTCAAACTAGTGATGTTACGTGTCTTACACATTTCGCCCATATGGGCTTAATCATAGCCCTAGATCTATGATTAAGCCTATATGGGTGAAAAGTGTAGGGCGAAGATTCTCTGTTCCTGCTTTTATGGATGTGTACAAACAAGCTTTGTGATCTTAATGGGCGTACTGACGTAATTCCATTTGGAGTGCGCTGCGTAATCTGCTCTAGATGTTTCTTTGATTAAGCGTTTGGACATGACATCGTATGCTGGCGCTCAGAATGAAAGCCGTGTGCACAGAGCGGGAGTGGTGAAACAGAGGTCTGATGAAATGGACCCTGTACTCCCACCACAGAAGAAAGCTAAGAGAGAAAGGTAAGAGATGAGGAGAAGATGGGCAGAGCGATAAAAGGAAAAAGATGGGGAGAAGGGGGCAGAGGGAGAAATGAAAGAGATGGGGGAAACAGAAGCATGAATGCTTGAGTATGTGTGTGTTTGGGAAGTGTATATATGTGTGTGTGTGTGGGCAGTGTATATGTGTGTGTGTGTATGGGCATGTGCTACCACTACACAAAGGGTGAGGGAGGTAGACTGAGTAGTGATGACAAACATGCAGCTTAGTACCCTGTTGTGCTTGTTTTGGGAAGGATGCCCCATCTGCCATATTCTTCACCCCAGACCCATGGCACAATAGCTTTCAATATTGTAAACACCGGGGTCGCGACTGCGACCGGACCCTGGAGTTCTGCCAGTCAGGGGGGCCCAAGGGGTGCCGAGCGGTTGCTGAAAACCACCGCTCGGCACCTCTTGACAGAACTCCAGGACTCCTCTGCTCCCTGCCACTGCCACCTGCCTCAGCGCTGCCAAGACTGCAGTGTTGGGAGCGTGAGGCGTCTGTCTCGGGTGCCAGCGCTCAGCAGTGAAGCCGTGCGCAGCGAGACAGAGGCCTCGCGCCCCCACCACAGGACTGCATGTTAAGTGACGTAAAAAGGGGGGTAAGGAGGGAGTGGGTAGATTGAAAAGGGGGTAGGGGAGGTGAGAGGGTAGCATCGTGAGAAGGGGTAGGGAGGGAGGGTAGACTGTGAGGGGCAGGGAGGGATGAGGGATAGTAGAAGAGGGGAGGGGGGAGAGCGGAGATAGTGAAAAGGGGTAGGGATGGAGGGCTAGCATAGGAAAGCGGGGTAGCTGACGGGTAAGATGTGAGAGGGGTAGATTGGGGTTTTCTTGGGTGAGGGGGGGCGGGGCCCTTAACCAGATTCTCCAACCCGGGCCTGAGGCGTCTGCTACGCCCCTGATATACTTTATCTCCTCGTTGATACTACTCGGACAGTATTAACTGCTTGATAGCAGGTAAGTGCACGTTAGTTGCCCGGGTAACCTGGGTTTCAAGACCTTGAATCTGTAAGAGTGATGTGAAACTCTTGGATCCTAGCAGCAAGGGGAAGTGTAGGGGGATGAGGGTTAGATCGTGAGAAGGGCGCCGCAGTAGGAGGCACGAGGGGTAGATTGTGGAGGGGGGATAGGAGGGGAGGGTATGATGTACAGCAAGGGGTGAGCGGAGGGGCTACATAGTCGGAAGGAGGTGATGGGTGGGGTGGGGGTCTGTTCAACAAGATTCCGCACCGGGCCTGACGGTTTCTTAGTTACGCCCCGCTCTCTAAAATTCCTTTTCCTCCACCTTCTGAGCGTCTAGGGACCGTATGTCAACTCTTCTGCCGATTCCTCTCAGTTTTTTAATAACCCACTGGTGCAAACACTATGCCATTAATCCATATTAACATGTCAGTTCGCCCACAGCATCTGACCATATTTATCCTTGTTTACCTAAATTCACTTACCAGTCTCCCCCCCTTTAAAAACAAGGGAATCAAACATGTTGCAAATATTTGTGTTGTCAGCAAAAACAGATTCGGGTCCATTGCACTGTAAGCTGTACCATGACCGGCTTGGCCACCTCTGCCAAAAATATAATTAAGTTAAAAATTTCCCCAAAGCAGGTTAGTCTCTCTGACGAGAACACCCAAGTTTGGTTACTCCTTAACCCCTTAATGACAAAGCCTGTACATGTTCAGGCTCAAATGCATTGTTTTCAAAGGGGTTAAAAAATGTAATTAATTTGAGAGGGCTGGTAATTTTCATCTTGCCATGGTGGCAAAATAGTTGTGGGGTATGTGCACCAAGCATTGAGCTGTAAAGGAGTGGTTCCTCTACAACTGCTTAGTGCATATACCCCACGACTATTTTCGTGACAAAAATGATTTTGTAAATTATTTCTTTTTCATGTTCCTAAAAATAACCTGGTAATAGCTTAAACCTTTCTAAGCACCAATATATTATGTTAAATGTTTCAATAATTCAGTGCACACAATTGATTTTGTGCCTTCTTTCATTTATTCTGTTCATTTATTCTGTTCATTTTTTTTATAGACATGCCATATGTAGACACAGTTGAACTTTAGGTACTTTGTTCTGCAGGTAAAATGTTCTGATCTGTATGGAAACATTATATAATTGAATTGTCCATAAATATTTTTCTGTGTTAGAACCATTTAAAAGGGAAAAGTAATGCTTATGCCTATAGCATTGCTCCAGACCCAGATTCCTTCACCCCCCAAAAAACACTGGACACTGATTTGTGGGTAGGCCATAGGCCACAGCTTTATTAACTTTAAACATTACCGGGCCCCAAGCCAGCAGCATAATTAACTTATAGTAACCACCTTAACAACCTACCAGCTACTAAGCCATAGGCCATTCAGGCAGTTATTTAAACACCTTAAGCAGGAGTCCTAGCCCAACAAGTACTATAAACCACCTGCAGGACACATCTTGCAAATCTCTTGTTTTGAGCACACAGCTCAATGGGCATTGAAATTCACACTAGCCAGGAGATGCTTCTCATTACATCCCTGTTATCACCTTCCAACTCCTTACCAATCCGGACAATACGTTTTGAAATTAAGTGGTTCAGGTTCCTGTGACGCCTTTCCACAGTGTCTTGCATTTGGGAGACCACCTCAAACCAAGATAGCTTTCCTAAACAAGACAACACATTGTGCAAATTCATGCCTGATGCTATGAATCAAATAGCAATTTAATACTAAAGTCATACCTACCTACATGTTTACTGTGTTACACCTTAACTGTAAGTAGGAGGTTCTGTGGGGCACTAGCCTACCAATCATTTAGTTGGCGTGACCAAGACTAGTCTGTTAATAAACATAATTTTATATTGATATTTTATACAACATATTTTATGCTTTTCCCCATCTAAACAAAACTAACTTTGCTATTACATAATTAACATAAGATAGCAGTCATCCAACATACAGATGTATCTAGAACAGATTGTTCTAGAGTCAATTTCTTCACACCTCATGTAGCAACATTCTCTTCCTGACCATGATTCGTAATAAGTGGCTTTTGGCATGTTGAGCAAAATTTGACATGTTACTGTTAACGAGGCAGTAAGGGTACTGTTAATGAGGCTGTAAGGGTCACAAATTCCTACAACGAGGGAAACAATGGCCATAAAGGCCAAAATATACACCTGATGTTGTTGGTTCCTTAGCGCAAAGAAAAACAGCATTTCCATTTTAGGTCCGTACTGCCTTTATGGGCATGATCGGTGTCTTATGTTGATGGGGAAATGAAAATTTTATCAATACATGTTGCCAGTTCTTGGTTAAATTGGTTCATTTACATTAACTGATAGAAATTCCTCTACAGTATTTTCCTGCACAGTAATTTTGCAATATTTTTCGATCATTACTTTGCTCACTGTATAACATTATATCAAAGTGTTCTCACTTTTAAAGAGTGAAGTAATATGAAGTCTGATTATTTGATACTTTACGATAATTATTCAATGCATAGTCATATATGATGTTAAAGATAATTATTTCTGAATTTTCCCTTTGAACAGGCTCTGTTTCAGCATAGACCTCAGATACCGTTTGCCCCTAATCAAAATTCACAGTTGGAATACTTCTTTAGACAGGTAAGAAGTTCTTTGTGTGTTAGTAGCATTTTTATCAGCGCTGATCAAAGCTTGGAGAAGGCATTTTTCTGCTGTTAGAGTAGGGGGTAAAGAAACACTGAACTCTTTGGGACAATCAAGGGGCAGCCACACCACTGTTTACTGTTTGTATGAGTTCTGGCTTATCTGGTAGATGTGGATGAGTGTTTAATAATGCTTCTACTATCCATATATGTATATATATATATATATATATATATTATATACACACAGTGTATGGTAGTGATGATGTTAGTAAAAAACCTTCTGTGTCTTTAGGTTCCACTTCTGTTTTTTTCTTTTTTTCAAGCATCAGCCTAGGTCAGACAGAGTATGTTTTAGCCTAGATGTTCTTACCAGCATTAAAAGCAAATGTGACCCATGGTTATTTCACATAATTGGACCAGTTCGCTAAGAGCCTCAATAGGAAAATTAATCTAAAATGTAATTTTAGAGTATGTATTAGTTCTATTTTAGCTCACATTGAAGTCTCCCAGATGTGCTCAGTACATTGTAAACTTACAGTCAGAGCCGGCCTTAGGGGTGTGTGTCCTGTATGACTGCGATATTGACCTTGGCAATATTGACCTTGAACTGTCCCTGGATTAACACTTTGACCTACCCTTTCCCGCCTGACATACTAACCTTGGACTGTTTCTGGATCAACCTTTTTTTCTGCTGTGAGCTCATATCCGTTTGCATCTGGACTTGTCTCCGTTCCAAACCACTAGCTGGTGTCTAACATAATATCTGAGCCATCTTTGGAGCCTACAGGTGTAGCAGAGGCCATGGCAACCTTCACCGAACTACTAGTCATGTTAACCCAGGCTGTGCAGGACCTATAAGCAGGTCAAGCGG
>VKOC01000002.1:22977094-22989558 GCA_009364415.1 Spea multiplicata
TGAGCTCCTTCAGCAAGAAGAGTTGAACCACTCCTACATAATGGATAATATGGAGATATTTCAGGAAAGTCTTCTCATCGATTTAACAATGTTTTTGGCAGAATGATCTTAGCCATTCCCTTATCTTGGCCGTCTGTAATTTATAGTGACATAATTTGCAAACTCCTTGCTAAATGGCTCTACCTAGGATAGGTGTAATTTTGCTTATTATATGGCTGCTCTGTGATTTTAATATTTAGGTTTCGGGTATTCTGTGGTACATATAATATTTCACATTGTATCTATTTCATGGCCGTGCTCCCAAAAACTCTGTCAACTTGATCAATGCAGTGAAAATAATTTTCCTTATAAACTGTATTATACAGTAATAAAATACACTAGGCTCAGGCGTGTAACTGATGATGTATGTGGCTTTACTGTACATTATTTCAATTGCCATCCTTTAAATACAGAGCATGGGTTGTATTCATTTATTTGCAACCTTTGCTGATTTACCATAGCGCATGGACTGATGCATTCATTCAGTTTATGAGTTGGAGTTTTGGCAACTTGCACGTATTTGCCAAATCGGATCAATTTTCATGCTCTAAAATATACCCTGCTTTAAGGGCATTCACTTAAAGGAAACTCGCGAGTAAGGACATAGTCGCTGCACAACCATCCCCCTGGTTACGTACGCTCCCTTCTCGAGGACAGACACATCAGCGTGATGCCAGCATGTCAGTTCATCTTTCAAGAGTCTTACATCTGAGCATCTTTTTAGCGTTCTGTGTTTTGCAATGGAAATGACCTGACGATTGCAGTGCCGTACATGCATTAATAAATGAACAAAGGTAGTGTTTCACTTTAAATACATTTTCATTTTACATACATGCCCTGGACCCCATTGTGTACGTTGATGTGGGGTAAGCCTGTATACATTATAAAAGGGCAAATACTCACATAACAAACAGCAACTCTACTTACCTATAACACATTATTGAGTAAATAAAGCTATTTAAGTTAACCTGCTGGTGCTATATGAACAAAAAATATGCATACACTAAGTGTATATTAAACATGTTACCGCCTTTATTTCTTAGCAGCCTTTTCACTTTAAGTTCCATATTAGTATTCCAATTGTGTGGTACATGCGTTGAACTTCTGACTGTGGGTCATTGTGGACAACGTGTATTATTCTCCAAAGCATGGAGCATTTCTAAGAATCAAGAAAAGCTCATGTGTCTTTACTGTGGTTTTATGCAGGGTCACATGAATGGACTTTATTCTGCTTCAAGCTGTTACTATGTTATACAAACTTATTCATTCAAGAGGAACTACGAACTAAGAATTTCCAGTTTGCTTTTGTGAACTCCGACACTCTCCTGCAGTGCTTTCAAGATGTTTGAGGGAATGCTGGTTAACATGGGGCATATTGTTGTTTCATTGCGTAAAATGTGTTTATATAGATTCTACTATGCTTATGCTCTTTTGTATTAAAGTTTAATGCCTGTATTGGGAGGATTGAGAGAGAGGGTATATCATTATGTTAATGTCTGATCAAAAACAGGAAAGCAATCCATCAACGTCTCAACAATAACTGCCCTACAAAGTGTAAAGTACAGTTATTAATATAAAAAAAAAATATAGAAAAGCACTGCATTCATAGAAATATGATCAATTCCAGTTACTGGCTAGGGCAATAAATGATTGTGTTAACATGTGGATTTCTCTGTATGTATAATAATGTCTTATATCAGATCTTCGACACCATGAGTCCTCTTCGTAAATATGGAGGAACAAGTGGTAACATAAGCTACCCCATATGTTTTCTGTGTTCACTTTATCCATGTGGATTGGGAAGGGAATGCTGCTGGACTGTGTTGCTTAAGGATTGTTATTCCTAAGTATAGTAGCTAACATCAAAATATAACCTTTATGATCATTTGCACTGTCTTTAAGGGAATTGCAGATGACCCTTTCACCAAGCTTTCATTACCTAACCCAGTACCCACCAGCATCACCCAGCTCCAGGTCAGAAGAACTTAAAGGCTTGATGCCCTAACCTGCTTTATGAACAGATCTCCTGTGACTGCCGGCCCTTACAAGTCCAAAAGTAGGGAAACAAGCTACTAGTGGGGCCCACAAAATTGGTTTTCCTTGGAGTGATGTTTTATGTATTTAATGTGACACACAGAATCAGGTCACATGTAGAATGAATATCTCTCCCAACACATTTATCTTACTTCTCCTCTGTAAACAGTTTCAAGGAACTAGATAGATTCTTGTGCTTGTTCTCTAAAGACTGAAGTTCACACCTGCCCATGTTATGATGCATTAGTTTAAGAGATACTTTTTATATCTGGGACTCAGGAATGATTATTTCCAGAGCAGTGAACCTCACAATATTCGTGAGTGATTGCTAGCCTGACAAGGGCTTTAGTGGCAGGTACCATTGCTTTATCACACTATGAATTGCAGCGTAATTTAGTTTGGCATGCTGCACTTAGCGTAATAAAGATTCCTCTGTGACATGGAGCTGCTCAAGCTGTTATACAAACTTATTCATTCAAGAGGAACTACGAACTAAGAATTTCCAGTTTGCTTTTGTGAACTCCGACACTCTCCTGCAGTGCTTTCAAGATGTTTGAGGGAATGCTGGTTAACATGGGGCATATTGTTGTTTCATTGCGTAAAATGTGTTTATATAGATTCTACTATGCTTATGCTCTTTTGTATTAAAGTTTAATGCCTGTATTGGGAGGATTGAGAGAGAGGGTATATCATTATGTTAATGTCTGATCAAAAACAGGAAAGCAATCCATCAACGTCTCAACAATAACTGCCCTACAAAGTGTAAAGTACAGTTATTAATATAAAAAAAAAATATAGAAAAGCACTGCATTCATAGAAATATGATCAATTCCAGTTACTGGCTAGGGCAATAAATGATTGTGTTAACATGTGGATTTCTCTGTATGTATAATAATGTCTTATATCAGATCTTCGACACCATGAGTCCTCTTCGTAAATATGGAGGAACAAGTGGTAACATAAGCTACCCCATATGTTTTCTGTGTTCACTTTATCCATGTGGATTGGGAAGGGAATGCTGCTGGACTGTGTTGCTTAAGGATTGTTATTCCTAAGTATAGTAGCTAACATCAAAATATAACCTTTATGATCATTTGCACTGTCTTTAAGGGAATTGCAGATGACCCTTTCACCAAGCTTTCATTACCTAACCCAGTACCCACCAGCATCACCCAGCTCCAGGTCAGAAGAACTTAAAGGCTTGATGCCCTAACCTGCTTTATGAACAGATCTCCTGTGACTGCCGGCCCTTACAAGTCCAAAAGTAGGGAAACAAGCTACTGGTGGGGCCCACAAAATTGGTTTTCCTTGGAGTGATGTTTTATGTATTTAATGTGACACACAGAATCAGGTCACATGTAGAATGAATATCTCTCCCAACACATTTATCTTACTTCTCCTCTGTAAACAGTTTCAAGGAACTAGATAGATTCTTGTGCTTGTTCTCTAAAGACTGAAGTTCACACCTGCCCATGTTATGATGCATTAGTTTAAGAGATACTTTTTATATCTGGGACTCAGGAATGATTATTTCCAGAGCAGTGAACCTCACAATATTCGTGAGTGATTGCTAGCCTGACAAGGGCTTTAGTGGCAGGTACCATTGCTTTATCACACTATGAATTGCAGCGTAATTTAGTTTGGCATGCTGCACTTAGCGTAATAAAGATTCCTCTGTGACATGGAGCTGCTCAAGCTGTAATGAGGTTTACCACACAGTATGTGCATTCCCTGTCAGCTTCCTGATGGCTTTATAATCAGCTAAATAGCAGGGTGTGTAAATGGGATAAGTGACAAAGGAAGTAATCAACATTTATAAATATACAATATATATACGTGTGTGTGTGTATACACTCACTTTATCTCCTTTCGTTGCTATACTGCAGATGTACTCTACACCATACTAATATCCAGTTATATTTACCAAGCCAAGAAGAGGAAACCTTGGCAAGTGGGCTGCTGCTATTTATAGGACTATTTATTTTATTGCTGTTTTTATTGTTCTTAGCACTTTTACCTTCCTATTTTTTTGTTGTAATATCCAGTTATATTTGCTTCTTTTGCACCCTACAATTATCCTAACTTTTCATGTTTATCCATACAAGTTCCCCTTAAAACTCTTCCAGTGGCTCCATAAAACAACTCACTACGACTTCTCTTGTTTACAATTATCCCCCACAACACATCCACTTGCTCTGTAGCTATTGCACACTAAAACAAGCCCCTTCTACCCATGTTTCATACTAGACACTAACAATGACCTTCTACAATCCAATGAATTTTCTCTTCAAAATAAAGTGTGTGTGTGTGTGTGATATACTTCTAACATCAGGGATCCACCCTAAAACAGACTATTGTATTTTGGGACCACAAACTGCTAGTTACTTCTTTAACACGCCTGAAATTCATACTAGTAAATATTAAGACAAAGCAAACCAAATATACCAAAAACAAAAATGCAGCAGGTACAAGTAAAGAAGCCTGGTAATCCATATTAACAACATAACATTTATATATACACTCAGTGGCCACTTTATTATGTACACCTTTCTAGTACTGGGTGTAGTACTGGGTATAGTTGCCTTCAGAACTGCCTTCATTCTTTCTGGCATACTTTCTACAAGGTGCTGGAAGCAGTCATTTGGTGCTTAAGGGCCCAAAGTGTGCCAAGAAAATGTCCCCTACACCATCACACCACCACCAGCCTGGATCCATGCTTTCATGTTGTTTATGTAAGGGCAGGCTGGCCTACAGGGAAATTTCTAGGTATCATGGTAGACCAGTCTGCCTCTAGAGAAGAGGCTTTGAAGAAGTTAGTTTGTGATCTTATAATCTACTGAGTGCTTCAGGAAGAGTAAGACAGAAGGAAAGTGTTGCTAAGGGCTCTGTAAATCAGAGTCCGGAGTTCATTCTTGGAGGTATTGGGTGCAAGTGGAGGAGATGATACTCTGGATTGCAGTGGAGTGGTGAAAGGCAGGAGAGGAAAAATTTGAGTTACTAAGGGTTGCAATAATCTAGATAGAATACAAAGGATAGTATGTTGGTAGCATCTTTCATGTTCTCATTTAAATTATTTGCTAGCAGGAACAGCTCATTGCTTTCCAGCATTTTCAAGTTCCCTAGGTGGAATATGTTCCAGTACTCCTCTCCTACCTACTATACACGCTGATATAGGAAAGAACATCATGGCAATGCCCTCTACCAGCTCTTGGAGCTTCCTAGTTTAGCTATATAGTAAGACTGGCCCTGGTTCCTAGACCTAACAGGTTAATTCTCAAGAATTGTTTAGGTATCAACGTATTTCCTCTCATCCTGCTGTTTTAAGGGCTACACCACTGGATGATAATGAACTTCCCAGGGAGTTGCTGTAAGTTGTAACCTTTATCAATGTAGGTTTGGCATTTGTAGTGCAATTTGTAAGAACTAAATAATAGCTATGGTATTTTTACTATACAATATTCCCACAGCAATGTGTCACACAGACATTGATACACCACAGTATTAACATTCACAGCGATACAGATATACAGCACTAGAAAAATATCACCAACGTTTACCAGCGTCCAATCTTCCCTAGCGTATGATCTGATAACAGTATATATTTTACTTGCTCTTGCAATTTTTTGACTTGTTCTGTGACAGTAGATTAAATGAATGTATACTTTTCATGTACCAGTTTTGTGTTGGGTTTTCACTCAATCTCTGCCATGCATTTATTTGAAGCTGCTGGGTCCCTCAGGTATTTGGACCTCCTGCAACCATTATTATTTAATCTTATCATGTATGCTCTTTTTGTGTCCAGTCCCTGATCTGTTTCTGTGCATCTAACTTCTACCTCTCTCAAACTGTTGATAGGAATAATGTTACATCTCACTGGCTGTTCAAACCTCAAATTGTTAGGCTAGGGGTTTAGTAAAAAAAAAAGAAAGTCAATTATTCAGGCATACTATATTACCCAATCTGCAACCGTAACTAGAGCTTGTTATTTTGTCAATTGCATAACAAGGAAATAAAATGATCTTCTTAAATCCAAATAAAGTTGTAATAAATGATACAGAAAGCACATTATTCAGACCTCAAACAAGTACTGTGTATACTGGTAAAGAGATGCCTCAGTTCAGGTGGGAACAACAATCATGTAGCCCATTAGTTCTTACATTATATACATGTTATGTTTTTATGTCCAGTGTTATTATTTTATGTCCAATGTAACAATTTTCCTACTGGAATCAGGGTCGTCTTTAAAGTGGAGCAAAAAGGGCCCAAAGCAGCTGCCCCTTGAACACTGGGGCAGCCAGTAATGAGCTCTTAGAATACAAGCAATGCAAAGCCGGTATACTTTGGAACAGCAGCAGCAGGGGAAGCGGCATATAGGGGTATAAGGCATTGCTGGAGGCAGAGTGGCATATAGGGGGGTCAATAAGTTAAATTTATTTAATTAAATTATCATTTAAAAGCTGCATTTTGTGTTTACTCCTGTTGTCTTTGCCTTATATTAAAATTAGTTGGATGATCTGAAATATTTAAATAAGACTAATAAGCAAAAAAAAAGAGAGATAAAACACAATGGAGTTGTAATAGCGCAGATAAAAGGAACCTATTCTGAATTTATTACTTTCACAACCAAATGATGCATTAGATGCATCATTGCTAGTTTAGTGGAATGACCAAAGCTTTCCAAGAAATAATTGTTTAATTGTGTAAAATTTTGCCTTATTCATCACGTTTGTTAGGAACGCTTGTCGCATCGCACAAAAGCAGTCACTGATAGATTGTCAGTACAGAAAGTGAAAAACCTTTTTAAAAGTTTCTGTACAGTTTGTAAGTAAATTAAACTTTACAAGAAGAAATAAATTACATCTTCTAATATGTATTTGCTTAGCATACTAGAGAGTAAAACACTTTGTGTAGACATAAGGTGATTTTTAATAAATATATTGATCATTTTAGGGCAGGTAACATTCACGGCAGGTAAGAAGAAAGTGTTGAACGAACATTCCATGATTTAAGGCAACTTGCTTGAAATACTTGAAGTGTCTCGCTGCTTTCAACATAAAAGACCAACTTGTAAGTAACTGTCACACTCTACCCAGGCTGCGGAGCTGCATGTCTTTTGTTTCCCTGTCTACTGTCACACTCTACCCAGGCTGCGGAGCTGCATGTGCTGCAGACGCCACTCCGCGAACTCTCGGCCTACTGCCTGCGGCCATATGTCAGGAACTGGGTCCATACAGACGACTGTAAAGACCCAGAGCGCCCAAAGATTGTGTTCAGGAGTTACGTTGCAGTAGCGGAGTTGGACAGGGCCTGGTGCAGGGCGACAGCACACTCCCAGTGGGCATCTAGGGTTGTGCAGCCACATACCAGCGCCCTGACATAGCAGCGGATGATGACAGAACAGAGCAGAACATGGAGATATCCTGCAGGCACCCTGGAGCAGGCATGAGACATAGCACTGGAATAATGTGCAGGATGCTGCAAGCTGAGAGTATGGAAGCTAACCAGAATACAGGAGAAACATAGCAAGCAAGGGGACCAGGCAAGAAACATAACAGACAAGATATACATGATACAGGGCACAATAGGGAACAAGACAAGGAATATTCATGATCCGGCATGAACAGGACAGGACACCCCTCTACCGGGGTTACAAGACAGGACACCCATCTACCGGGGTTACAAGACACGACACCCCTCTACACCGGGGTTACAAGACAGGACACCCCTCTACTGGGGTTACAAGACAGGACACCCCTCTACCGGGGTTACAAGACAGGACAACAAGGCACAGAGCTGACAAGACTGACCAGGCAACACATGAATACACAGAAACCACAGGACCTAACAGGACTAGCCTATGACTACAAGATAACAATTGAAGATTCCTTCATATCTTATGGCCATAGTATGCTTAGCCCACCACTACGCCAAAGTACTCCAATGACGGTGGGTCCTAACACTAAAACCTGCCTACAGAGGAACTAAACATGAACTCCAAACGCATATCAGAGAGACATACATGTAGACTGTAGACAAACAGAACACACGAGTGGGGCACACCTTATAAAGGAAACAGAGCTGAAGCAAAGAGCAAGACTGGAATCAGAGGTTCAGGACAGAACATACAGAAATCCAGAAATGGACCACTGCAAGACAGGGAAACAAAAGACATGCAGCTCCGCAGCCTGGGTAGAGCGTGACAGTAACACTGTAAGCAGGGCCTTAGGTGTTCAGACATCCTGTGCGGGCCACCTCCGAGCCCCCCATCACGCCTAGAGTGCGTCTTTCCCCTCATTGACTGTGCCAGGCACAGGGTGCACATTTCAAAGGCCAGTCCCTTATTTAGGATTGTCTCGTGTTTATGTTTTTCCTCTGTCTCCTCAAAGAGGACACAGGTCGGTAGGTTATGTATGGGTGCTGTCATAAAAAGGTTCTTAAGTTGCTCAAATAAATCTTGTCCAAACGAACTGGTCTTTTTTCCCCAGGAAATGTTGTACCTCCTATTGAGCTGGCAGGTCCATGACGTGCTAGCTGAAATTCCTTTGTCGTCCATCTGAAAGGCTTGGCAGGTCATAATGAATCCTAAGAACTCCACTATGGTAGACTTGAAAGTTCACTTCTGCTACTTGGCATAGAGGCCTGGTTCAAGATACATATACTTTCTAATACACTTTATATCTTTATGGAAGTGCTGGAATATGTCCGGAGCATTGCAGATTCCAAAGCGCATTATTGTACACTCATGTACAATACTCATGTAACATCATGTAACAGGGTGTCATCTATGTACTCCTTCAAGATGCGTATAATTTAGGTTGTGGTAAAAGATAAACATTGTTACACCTACCTGTCCGGCCGGGGTCCCGCGGCGTTCCTCGTGCACGTCCCCCTCGAGTACAGACGTGCGCTCTACACGCACACGAGGGGGCGTGCGTATAGAGCAGGCACGCCTCCCGGTCACTGACAGCTCTGTTCGGGCTACCGCAGTATATCAGCGGCGATCGGAGAACTGATCCGCCGCTACATGCTCGCGGCACCCGACCAGTACCTCTTCTGCCTGTGTGGCACTGCCGCGTCGCTCGCGGCAGCAACACAGGCAGAGAGGATCTCGTAGTTTACCGCCGCGGGCATGCCGGCGACGATCAAGTGTTTGATCGCCGCTGCATGTCCGCGGAGGTTGTTTTACCTCCCCTGCCTGTGTGGCTCCTCCGCGTCTTTCACGGAGGTAACACAGGCAGGAAGTTTTGGTTCGTTGTTGCCATCGCGACGACGCTAATTGCGCCGGTCGCGATGACGTCATCTTACCTGCTCTCCCGCCATTGGCTCTATTTAAACCTTCCTGGTTCCTTGTTTTCTTGCCCGTTCCACGAGTCCATGTTAATGTTCTCTGGGTGCTCTTGTTTATTGATTGATCTCCACGTGTACCAGACCTCGGCTTTGTTATTCAACCTTGATCCTGCGCTGCCCGTCCCGACCTCGGCTTTGTCATTTGACCTTGATCCTGTGCTGCCTGCCCCGACCCCGGCTATTGTATTGACCACGCTCCTGTGCTGCCTGTCTCGATCCCGGCTTGTTTTTCGGAGATATTTCTGCATCGTGGGTCCACCACCTGTGGTGCCTGATCCGGCGTAACACAGATCTTGATGTTCAGACAGACAAGCGTTGTCAGGCAAGCATTCTACAGGATTTGATCTACAAGAATACTGGAAGAGATTCCTCTTAAAAGTGCTGTTTTACCTAGGAGCAATGTTCCATCTAATTTTTCTTAGGTGTTGTGCGCAGAAAATGTCTCTTGTGCAAAAGTTTTCCCAGAGCCAAAATTATGTGCGCACAATATCCGCACCGCATAAAGTATACAAAAAATAATATATATTATTTTTTATTGGGAAAAACTGTTGTGCGCACAATTTTTGGACGTGTGCGCTCTCTAAAAATGCTATGTGCGCGCGCACAAGCACATAGCTTAGAGGCAACACTGCCTAGGAGGCTCTTAAAATAGCCCAGATAAGTGCTGCATTATGTAGAGAGAGAGAGAGGCATTCCTCTCCCTGCATCTTAAAAAAAATGTACTTAAAGGTTTATTGAAATACTTCAGTTCCTATCATTCCTGTCATTTCTCCAAAAGAAGGTGAAAATAATACTGCACTACACCAGGGGTAGCCAACAACATGCAGCTTTGGCACATGTACATAATCGTATGCTGTTTAGAAGATTGTGGTCTCTAATAATAATAATTAATATCGTCTTTTTCTGTATATATATATATATATATATATATATATCTGGAAGACAACCTTTTGACCAATGTGCCCTCTTACTATTCCTTACTTAAATGATCCGTAAGCAGTGAAACATGTTAAAACTTGTTTTGTTTGTCTTCATTTAAGTGATTTAAAAATTGGCTTAAATTCAATTGGAAGTGTTTGTGAAATTTAAATAATCCATATTTAATTATATTTGATATATTCTGGGTCTGTTGTTATATAATGTATGTTAACAGTTTTTCAGGCCCTGAACATACATTATTTTACACTTGAGGATCTGAGCAGTTTTAGTTATTTATCTTTTGCTATTTCTTTTTTCAACCTTCATTTTCTTCTTTGTCGTTTTGTGTATCCACACAAATAGTAAATCAATGTTCAGGGCAGGTAGGACTTTCTTTTCAAACCATACACCATAACAATCTCTTCTTGTCACACCCCATCTTTTCAAAGACAAAGGATTTTTGGATTTAAGCCGCAGCGCCAAGTCTCCACACAAGTAAGACCTCCTGTATGACTGCCTTTAAATCTGCCCCCTAATTACCCATCTTCAGGACAAATTTGCTGAGGTGAATATATATTTATTAGCGTGGGCTGGTAGACAGTGCCAAAACAAAGGTCCAATGCCACAGCGCCACAGAATCCAGTGATATGGGGCAAACATAGTAACATGGCAATTATCAAACAAATTCTATCCATCCTAGAGAAATGTGAAATCGCCAAATCCCTTGGTTGACAGGGTGGCCAATGTGAAAACCCAGTCTACCCTGTTAAACACCTTTTGGCATCTGTAGCCAAGAGCCATGTTTTCTCATCTGTAGACGCCTCTTTAAGTTGTATTAATTGCCTTAATGATATTGTCCCTCACCTGCCTCCTGAAGACAAATACTGCCTGGTCCAGGTGGACCAATGAATGGAGATCTGTTCTGTATATGCTCTGCGGCAATCTTGTGTGACGTCTAGGCAAATTATGTTGATTGTCTTTGATATTCAGCCAAATTGGGAGATTCTGCCAATGTGGTCATGCAGCTGCAGACCTGTTTTTAAATTAAGTTGGTGAGAGAGCTTGAAATAGATTTATCCAGTGGTATAACTACAGGACCCGGGTCACCCTCTAGGGGGCCCGGGCAACCCCTGACACCACTTGTTCCTGTCTCCTCATGCTGTTTTGTTGTACAGCTGTAGTTGACCAGCTCTATGTGTTTGAATCCCATTGTTGACATTTTAAGTTCATTAAAACCGCGTATTCCATGAAAATGCCTTTTAAAATTATATTTTGTCATGCTCATTCTTTTTAGGTTTGGTTCTTCCACCAGGACTTCCATCACCTGTATTTGCAATAAAGTCACCTGCTCAACCCCAGGTGCCAAACAATGAAGAAAAAATTGAGAATTCATCCCAGCAGTTATCCAGTCAACAAAATAACCAAGATGCTTCTGTATCTGTTCTTCCATTGACGGAACCCCCAAGAAGTGTCCTGAAAAGTCATGCAGTTCTTCACAAGAAACTTTGAAAAGTCAGTATGTTGTAGGAATATTTAAAACATTCTATAGATGATGTACTTACTTTTAGTATTTAAAATTTCAACCTAACAGCTATTAGAGAAGCAAACATCTGCTCACAAAGCTTGTGTACTCTTGAATTACAAAGTATAAATTAGTCTTGGAAGTGAGTATGTCTTGGTATCTTTTTCAACTCATTGTGGAGCATTGTGGAATATTATGGCGCTACATAAAACAATAAGTAATGCGTTACAGGTTCAAGTGCACAGTAGCTCTTGTAGAAGCACACTAAACATACAATGCAATAACCTCTTTTTGTACATTGTAGCATTAACATTTCTCCACATGTCTAGATTCCACACAACAAGAACCCAGTCCTAAAGCTCTTTCTCCTGTTCGAGAAGAGAAGGATGAAGATGTCCATGATGCACCCATTTCACTATTCGGTGTTAGAACAAAAATCAAAAACCGTGAAGAGCGGTAAGTTAAACGTTACGTATTTACATACAAAAAACCCCCCACATTACTTTCAGTCATACAAAGCATTATAGCTCTCATTGCAAAGTGTGCCCTTTTATATATTGGAACCACAGCTGCTATATTCTTAATAAGTGGTGTTTTGTTATCT
>VKOC01000002.1:22989658-23002131 GCA_009364415.1 Spea multiplicata
GATGGGACTGTGATTGCTGTTAGCAATCACACTCCTATCATCCCAAGTCAGCCAGTACATGCTGTACAGGGTGGCTGTAAGTGATGTGCAAACCCCATACTGCTGGCAGCATCAATACACAAGAGGGCAGCTAGCCAAGTTTCAGCATGTACTGGCTGACTTGGCATGATAGGAGTGTGATTGCTAACAGCAATCACAGTCCCATAATGCCTAGGTTCCAACACTTACACATCCATGCTATCACACACGCACTCATTCATTCATATACTCATTCATTCCCTCAATCACGCATACTCATTCAAACACCCTCCCCACCCCCTTACCTGCACTGCAGCTCCTCGATGCCGCTCACAGACTTCAGCAGGGGGCGCGGCCTCCCTCTGCGTTCTCTGTTACTGCACAGAGGAAGCAGGGCTGGAACAGAGTCATGTGATGTCACGTGAACTCTGCTGGGTTCTGCTTCCTCTGTGCAGTACAAAAGACCCTCCCACGGGTAAGTGGCAGGGCTCTTGTTGTAGCAGGGCTCGAGGGGCGGCCTGCATAAGATTGGTTGCCCTGGCTGCCGGTCTTACACGGGCCGCACCTCGAGGTCTCGCGGGCTGCGTGTTGGACGCTCCTGATGTATATGATGGCTGGAATGTCCCTTTAACTGCTGGATATTGCTGCGTTGGTCCCAGAATAGATAGTGTGCATACATATATATATATATATATATATAATATATATTATATATATATATATATGTGTGTGTGTAAAGGCAGGGGTGTGTGGTGAGGGCAGTGTATAAATGTGTATGTATGGACAGGCGTATGTTAGTATGTGTAGATTATATAATATAGATATATAATGTGTGTGTAAAGGCAGTGTATGTATGTATATGTCTGTATAACAACCAGCCAATCACCGGTAAGGTACATCGTTTGCCGTGATTGGCTGGTTGTTGTATACTGGGTAGAGGGGTAGTCTTATACAGCGAGTATAGCCCAAACTCTGTATTTTAATGGGAAAAGTTGGGTGTCGTCTTATACGCCCAGTCGTCTTATACGCCGGAATATACGGTACTATGCATTCTTGGTGGAGGCTTCAATGGACACTGAAGCATTCCAATGAATAAAAACTATAAGTAACAATAATGTGGCATTTTTCGCTTTTATTTTTTTATTTTATTTTTGTTGATGCTTAATCAGACCTTAGTCCTGTTTGTTCTTGTGGATTTGGAAACAGGTGAACAGAGAGCTTCCAGCCTTTGAAATGGTGCAAAGTCTCTGAGATGTCTACCAGCCAGTGCAAGTAGAAGCACCTATGTATTATGAGCGAAAAGAGAACACTAACGCAAAAAAGGAAAACTTTGGCTCTTTGAAGCTTTCTCTGGAACGGCAGCCTTTCTGTCCTTTTTAGGCCTTTGACATTTAAATGCACAGTTCTTCTAATTTACTTAAAAAGTCTTAAAAACAGAATGTCCCTCCTCACAGGAGCTGTTATAGGATTCCATGTGTTATTGCTTGTAGTTACATCATTGGTGGGAGCCCCCCGGGCAGTAAAGAACACGAAAATATAAATACTAGACCGTGTCTGATTGAAATTTTAGGAGTTGGTGTCTAACAGCACCTGCATACTCTTAATGTGACTGCTGCCAACATTGTGAAGGAAGCTTATAGTTCCAGTTGCGTTTGCATGTGTTCTCCCTGCGGGATGAAACAGCCAACTCTCCCACATTTCCAGGTGTAGTCCTTAGCCGTGGCTTTGTGTCAGTGCTTATGTTTAAAAGTTCTGAGATTATTCTTTAACGCAATTGTTAATTTTCATCATGTTCTCTGTTGATTTTAAGTACTTTTTTTTTTTCTTTTTTTTTTAAACGTAGTGCTTAGTTTTTGTCATCTGCATGCCTAGTAAATCACTGAAACTAGGCTACCCAGGAGTTAAAAAGTCCCGAGCAAGCTTTTGAAACTTTGGAAACTATGTAATGAGTCTTTGTTCCCTAACAAAAACCCATAATCATTTCAGGACAATTTCATGTGGCATTAGCCCTTAATGAAAAGTATTCATCACCTTGTATTTTTTAGAAGGATACATATTAGTATGCGAGGTACCTCTCTTACATTAGTAATCTACTACAGTAGGAGATGTCCTTCAAAAGTAGGAGATGTCCTTCAAAAAATTCCCATAAATCTACTTTTTTGAAGTAATAAATGGAATGTTTGCTTCCAGTTGCTTTTTGATGGCTAAAAGTAGCTATTTTTGGCAAATGATGGCTTTGATTTCTAACAGCCTAAAACCAGCTCACAAATAAAGTTTTTAATGCAGTTTGGTCCAATATAGGAAGTGTGACCAAACCGCTTCTGGGGATTTTTGCTAGTGAGAAGCATTGTATAGTATTGATTGCATTGGGAGTTTTATTGTTTCATTTCTACTTTAAAAACTGTGGAGATTCACAGAATATTTCTCCCTTTCACGGTGTGTAAAACGGTTAAAAAAATATTTTGAGCAACTATTTCACTTTAAACCTAAAACTATTTAGTGTTACAATAATTCCATGTCAAATGCAGTTGAAACTAGTTTTTAAGTGTTTTAGTAAGTCCTGCGCATTTCCTTTCAGTCCCGTGTTTACAATCGTGTTGTACGCGGTCGTGTAGAATGTGTTTATAGCCGATCACGGTTTGCTTTAGCTAAAGCTCAGTTAGTGCTGTGACATACAATAAGAAACAATGCTTTTAACATAGCCAGTGTACATTTTAATAAGTGTTTGTTACCCTTAAATATGTGATATTAAGAAGTGGACACCTACTTAGTAGCTATGACATAATGGTTTTTAGTGATTTTATTAAGATAATACCTTTTTCAGGTCTTTCTATATAACGCAGATAGGACTATAAAGCGTTAGTGTTGCTCAAGCTAACTCAGTGTAAACCCCTTGTAGGTTTATTTAGCAGACTGGATGTTAAAGGTGCTGCTCCACATAGACATTTTATACATTATATACTACTATGGTGGTAGTACTTTTTTTTAAAAAAAAAATTCATCTTTTACTTGTTGAAAACATTTCATCGGGGCCTCTGGCGTCTTCAATGCCCGTTCCTGAAATCACAGGAGAGGCATCACGTTTAAAGTTTACACCTCCCACCTATTGCAAATCACACCTATCGCACAAAACGCCTCACTCCCATCACACCTATCGCACAAAACAATTTGCTCAATCACACTCACTCCCCATCACCGTATACTAGAATCTGTAAAGCTTTGCTGCTTCACCTGCATGAGCATGAAATGGAAGGCAGAAGTGGCTGTAGGCGGTCATACTATTGTGAAGTAATGCATAGAGGGGGGATTTGGAGGAATGACAGAACTGTAGTATTTCAATAAACGTTTAACCCCTTAATGACAATTGCCGGTTCTGGCACGTCACCGGAAAATAAACCGTTAACGACAATTGACGTGCCATGACAGTCATGTCTTTAAACGGGGCATTCAGCAACGCCACGATCGGCACTAGGGGCCATCTCTGGCCCCTCCCCGGGGCGTCAATATCCGCCATACATTGTATGGCGGCGGACGCGCGTTTTAAAAGCGTTTAGGAGGCGATCAATGATCACCTCCTAAACTCGGCTCAAATATGTACCAAATAGGGCATGGGCAGTGGATCCCCAAATGCCAAAGTTCAACATTGAAAAATGCGCATGCCCCAAATGTGGCCCTTTTGCCCCCAAACAGCCAGGCAAAATCATTCATGTGAGGTATGGCTGTACTCAGGAGATGTTGCTGAACACATATTGGGGTGTTTTATGATAGTGACATATACCAGAATCTGTTAATTCATACCTGAAGTAAAATGTGTGTGAAAAAACAAATGCAAAAAAATTACTACCATAAAGTTTGACAAAGGCTGATGGTAGAATTAGTGCTTGGAAAGGGTTAAAATACTAGCATTTGGAATACCCTGGGCTGCCTAGTTTTCAAAAATAGATGACTTGATGGGGTAAATTGCATTGGCCGGCTTCAAAGATACCCAAAATGGCACATGGGGGGAAGAATTACCAGATTTGGAAAAAATGGCTTTGAAATAGCAAAACGCTACCTGTACTTATTGCCCCATAACATGCAGAAAAAAACATAAAAACATTGGGTATTTCTAAACTCAGGACAAATAGTATAACCTATTTAGCAGGTTTTTTCATTACTTTTTATAAATGAGTACAAGATTTTTCAACTAAAAGTTAGAAAAAGTAATTTTTTTCTACATTTTTCACCATATTTTATACTATATTTAATAGAGTATAAAACAAACATTTAGCACACTACACATAGAGACTCATACCTGTGTTCACATCACTATCATGATGGTTTCTTTCCATTCCCACCGGAGGAGAAATATGGGTTATTTATCATTGCTCTATTAATGGGAAAATGTAACCTAAAAAAATAAGAAATTGTGATAAAAATAAGTAAATCTGCTTTTGCTCTTCAAAGCTTTAGCAACCATGAAGCTGGTGTGTCAGGTTAGATTTACTGAACAAGGAAGAAGATCGCACACCCTTTTTATTTACAGGAAGCAACAAGTTAATAAAAAAATAACCATAGCTCATATACCTGCGTAGTAACCTAGATATACGTTACTTCTGGAGGAGGTGGATCTAAGCTGGTCAAAAAACATCAAAACTTCTTGTTTAAATAAGTGCTCCCACAGTCCATTCAGCTAATGGGATAGTCAACCCTGTCAAAAATAAATGTTTTGTTCCATGGAACAAAACTTCTATAATAAACAGGTCTATTTTTTTGTGTGTCTGTGTAACATTGTGAAAGCAATCTAGACTGCTTTCCAAGAATTCCCTGTTTTCCTTCAGGTTCAAACACTAGCCATAGGGGAATGCGGAGAGTCACAGAATACATACCTTGTAAACATAATTGATCTTTCCCCTTTATCTCTCCTTACCTAAACATCTAAATAACTAAACTTTTAGTGTCTATATATATATACAATATGAATATAGTGACACTATACAGCCCCAATTGTTAGTTGTTTTTTTTTGCTAATACCTACATGTGGACCAATCTGACTTAAAGACATTTAAAGTCTTGCTACCTACACTACATTTGCATCATTGTGATGTTTTACTTAGGTGCTGCCTTATCACAAATTTACAGACTGATACAGGTATCAATTCAAACAATTTATGTGATGCTTCTGCTGTAATAAGATCTTAATATCAAGCTTTATTGCATTGATATTTTAAACCATACTGTGTATATATTGTGACACTTTAAACCCCAGGGAGATGCTTAGTTTGGCATTTGGGTACAGGTTCTATCCAGATCATAAATATGGGTCCCTGGGGTGGAGCAATTGGAGAGCAGGGTGGGCCAATGCTCCGTTCCCCCATTCTGTGGGCATTAAAAACCCCTGGAGCTTGATACTCAGAGAAACTGTTGGGGGAAGAGGACATTCCCTGCACTCCCAGGGCAAGGAGAGGTCCTGACGAAGACCATCACTGAACCAAGTGTGGTAATACCTGCCTGGACTTTTGTGTGCTGTCTGGGGGGGGGTTTCCAGAGCCTGGCGTAGCTGGGTCTGGCTAGGAGGTTGAGTTATTGGGTAATTAGGCTGGTTAGTCTGGACCAGCATAGTTCAGGTAGAGAGGGCTCCAAGTCCCTAGAGGACTGTGCTTAAGATCCCTAAATGTGCGATTTATGGCCCTCATGCTACATTGCTACATGGTTTGTTATATATATATATATATATATATTCTATCCCAGTTGCACGTGGGCCGCATCTCGAGGTCTCCCCCACACAACAAGAGCCTATGTTTTGCACCGGTGTAGAACCAGTATTACAAAATGCAAACTGAGTTTGGCTAGCTTTCCATAGTTATAATTATGGCATATGAACTTACCTATGCATATTAGGAAAGAGGTTTTGTGGGGCATCTCCTCCCATTGGACCAAGGTCTTTCTTGTTAGTAAGTCTAGGTATGTTCCATGGTTGATATTGTGTACAGTACATGTAATTCATCATAGGATTGTAAAGTGCACTAAACAAAGGCTGAGCTGCTTGATAAAGGTTAAAATGTCCAATCTACAAAACATAAAAATATAGTTGTTAATGTGGTCACAGAGCAGTATAAAGTAATAAAGCAATCAATATTAGTAGAGGTAATTTTAAAAAAGCAAACCAGATTATGTTATTGCATATGGATTATGATGTTTGCAAACAAAAGATGTCTTCTCTAAACTGCTGTTTTTAAGCAAAGTAAAATATTTCAACCTCAGTGAGCTCTTTCAGCAAAAAGAGTTGAACCACTCCTACATAATGGATAATATGGAGATATTTCAGGAAAGTCTTCTCATTGATTTAACAATGTTTTTGGCAGAATGATCTTAGCCATTCCCTTATCTTGGCCGTCTGTAATTTATAGTGACATAATTTGCAAACTCCTTGCTAAATGGCTCTACCTAGGATAGGTGTAATTTTGCTTATTATATGGCTGCTCTGTGATTTTAATATTTAGGTTTCGGGTATTCTGTGGTACATATAATATTTCACATTGTATCTATTTCATGGCCGTGCTCCCAAAAACTCTGTCAACTTGATCAATGCAGTGAAAATAATTTTCCTTATAAACTGTATTATACAGTAATAAAATACACTAGGCTCAGGCGTGTAACTGATGATGTATGTGGCTTTACTGTACATTATTTCAATTGCCATCCTTTAAATACAGAGCATGGGTTGTATTCATTTATTTGCAACCTTTGCTGATTTACCATAGCGCATGGACTGATGCATTCATTCAGTTTATGAGTTGGAGTTTTGGCAACTTGCACGTATTTGCCAAATCGGATCAATTTTCATGCTCTAAAATATACCCTGCTTTAAGGGCATTCACTTAAAGGAAACTCGCGAGTAAGGACATAGTCGCTGCACAACCATCCCCCTGGTTACGTACGCTCCCTTCTCGAGGACAGACACATCAGCGTGATGCCAGCATGTCAGTTCATCTTTCAAGAGTCTTACATCTGAGCATCTTTTTAGCGTTCTGTGTTTTGCAATGGAAATGACCTGACGATTGCAGTGCCGTACATGCATTAATAAATGAACAAAGGTAGTGTTTCACTTTAAATACATTTTCATTTTACATACATGCCCTGGACCCCATTGTGTACGTTGATGTGGGGTAAGCCTGTATACATTATAAAAGGGCAAATACTCACATAACAAACAGCAACTCTACTTACCTATAACACATTATTGAGTAAATAAAGCTATTTAAGTTAACCTGCTGGTGCTATATGAACAAAAAATATGCACACACTAAGTTTATATTAAACATGTTACCGCCTTTATTTCTTAGCAGCCTTTTCACTATAAGTTCCGTATTAGTATTCCAATTGTGTGGTACATGCGTTGAAGTTCTGACTGTGGGTCATTGTGGACAACGTGTATTATTCTCCAAAGCATGGAGCATTTCTAAGAATCAAGAAAAGCTCATGTGTCTTTACTGTGGTTTTATGCAGGGTCACATGAATGGACTTTATTCTGCTTCAAGCTGTTACTATGTTATACAAACTTATTCATTCAAGAGGAACTACGAACTAAGAATTTCCAGTTTGCTTTTGTGAACTCCGACACTCTCCTGCAGTGCTTTCAAGATGTTTGAGGGAATGCTGGTTAACATGGGGCATATTGTTGTTTCATTGCGTAAAATGTGTTTATATAGATTCTACTATGCTTATGCTCTTTTGTATTAAAGTTTAATGCCTGTATTGGGAGGATTGAGAGAGAGGGTATATCATTATGTTAATGTCTGATCAAAAACAGGAAAGCAATCCATCAACGTCTCAACAATAACTGCCCTACAAAGTGTAAAGTACAGTTATTAATATAAAAAAAAAATATAGAAAAGCACTGCATTCATAGAAATATGATCAATTCCAGTTACTGGCTAGGGCAATAAATGATTGTGTTAACATGTGGATTTCTCTGTATGTATAATAATGTCTTATATCAGATCTTCGACACCATGAGTCCTCTTCGTAAATATGGAGGAACAAGTGGTAACATAAGCTACCCCATATGTTTTCTGTGTTCACTTTATCCATGTGGATTGGGAAGGGAATGCTGCTGGACTGTGTTGCTTAAGGATTGTTATTCCTAAGTATAGTAGCCAACATCAAAATATAACCTTTATGATCATTTGCACTGTCTTTAAGGGAATTGCAGATGACCCTTTCACCAAGCTTTCATTACCTAACCCAGTGCCCACCAGCATCACCCAGCTCCAGGTCAGAAGAACTTAAAGGCTTGATGCCCTAACCTGCTTTATGAACAGATCTCCTGTGACTGCCGGCCCTTACAAGTCCAAAAGTAGGGAAACAAGCTACTAGTGGGGCCCACAAAATTGGTTTTCCTTGGAGTGATGTTTTATGTATTTAATGTGACACACAGAATCAGGTCACATGTAGAATGAATATCTCTCCCAACACATTTATCTTACTTCTCCTCTGTAAACAGTTTCAAGGAACTAGATAGATTCTTGTGCTTGTTCTCTAAAGACTGAAGTTCACACCTGCCCATGTTATGATGCATTAGTTTAAGAGATACTTTTTATATCTGGGACTCAGGAATGATTCATTTCCAGAGCAGTGAACCTCACAATATTCGTGAGTGATTGCTAGCCTGACAAGGGCTTTAGTGGCAGGTACCATTGCTTTATCACACTATGAATTGCAGCGTAATTTAGTTTGGCATGCTGCACTTAGCGTAATAAAGATTCCTCTGTGACATGGAGCTGCTCAAGCTGTAATGAGGTTTACCACACAGTATGTGCATTCCCTGTCAGCTTCCTGATGGCTTTATAATCAGCTAAATAGCAGGGTGTGTAAATGGGATAAGTGACAAAGGAAGTAATCAACATTTATAAATATACAATATATATACGTGTGTGTGTGTATACACTCACTTTATCTCCTTTCGTTGCTATACTGCAGATGTACTCTACACCATACTAATATCCAGTTATATTTACCAAGCCAAGAAGAGGAAACCTTGGCAAGTGGGCTGCTGCTATTTATAGGACTATTTATTTTATTGCTGTTTTTATTGTTCTTAGCACTTTTACCTTCCTATTTTTTTGTTGTAATATCCAGTTATATTTGCTTCTTTTGCACCCTACAATTATCCTAACTTTTCATGTTTATCCATACAAGTTCCCCTTAAAACTCTTCCAGTGGCTCCATAAAACAACTCACTACGACTTCTCTTGTTTACAATTATCCCCCACAACACATCCACTTGCTCTGTAGCTATTGCACACTAAAACAAGCCCCTTCTACCCATGTTTCATACTAGACACTAACAATGACCTTCTACAATCCAATGAATTTTCTCTTCAAAATAAAGTGTGTGTGTGTGTGTGATATACTTCTAACATCAGGGATCCACCCTAAAACAGACTATTGTATTTTGGGACCACAAACTGCTAGTTACTTCTTTAGCACGCCTGAAATTCATACTAGTAAATATTAAGACAAAGCAAACCAAATATACCAAAAGCAAAAATGCAGCAGGTACAAGTAAAGAAGCCTGGTAATCCATATTAACAACATAACATTTATATATACACTCAGTGGCCACTTTATTATGTACACCTTTCTAGTACTGGGTGTAGTACTGGGTATAGTTCAGAACTGCCTTCATTCTTTCTGGCATACTTTCTACAAGGTGCTGGAAGCAGTCATTTGGTGCTTAAGGGCCCAAAGTGTGCCAAGAAAATGTCCCCTTGTCACGGACTGGGTCCATACGGATGACAGAGGACCCAGCGCGCCCGAAGATTGTATGCAGGAGTCACAATGCAACAGTGGAGTAGACAGGGCCTGGTTGCAGGGCGACCACACTCACCCAGGTGTTGAGCACCTAGGGTTGTGCAGCCAAACAACAGCGCCCTGATATGGCAGCGGATGAAGTCCAGAATGAAGATATCCTGCAGGCATCCTGGAGCAGGCATAAAGCATAACACATGAATCACATGCAGGATGCTGCAGGCTGGGAGAATGGAAGCTAGGCAAAGGGTAATATAGCAGACACATAACAAGCACGGGAAAGGGAGACCAGGCAAGAAACATGATATAAGATATACATGATAAGTGGCACAAGACAAGGAATAAACATAACCAGACAAGATATGAACAAGACAGGACATCCCACTACCGGGGATACAGATTGACACACATGAATACAGAAACTAGCCTAGGACTAATGATAATATTGGAGATTCCGTCACATGATATGGCCATAGTATGCTTAGACCACCACTACGCCAAAGTACTCCAATGACGGTGGGTCCTAACGCTAATCCCTGCTTACAGAGGTACAAAACAAACCAAACATATAGCACTGAGACATACCTTAGACTGCAGACTGAGACAAACAGAACACACAGGTGGGGCACACCTAATAAAGGAAACAGAACCGAAGCAAAGAGCTGGAGCAGAAGCAAGGAATGGAAAATAGAACACAGCAAAAGGAAATCCAGGAATGGATCAAAGCAAAACAGAGAAACTAAAGCAGGACAGATATGCAGCCTGGGCAGACCGTGACACCCCTACACCATCACACCACCACCAGCCTGGATCCATGCTTTCATGTTGTTTATGTAAGGGCAGGCTGGCCTACAGGGAAATTTCTAGGTATCATGGTAGACCAGTCTGCCTCTAGAGAAGAGGCTTTGAAGAAGTTAGTTTGTGATCTTATAATCTACTGAGTGCTTCAGGAAGAGTAAGACAGAAGGAAAGTGTTGCTAAGGGCTCTGTAAATCAGAGTCCGGAGTTCATTCTTGGAGGTATTGGGTGCAAGTGGAGGAGATGATACTCTGGATTGCAGTGGAGTGGTGAAAGGCAGGAGAGGAAAAATTTGAGTTACTAAGGGTTGCAACAATCTAGATAGAATACAAAGGATAGTATGTTGGTAGCATCTTTCATGTTCTCATTTAAATTATTTGCTAGCAGGAACAGCTCATTGCTTTCCAGCATTTTCAAGTTCCCTAGGTGGAATATGTTCCAGTACTCCTCTCCTACCTACTATACATGCTGATATAGGAAAGAACATCATGGCAATGCCCTCTACCAGCTCTTGGAGCTTCCTAGTTTAGCTATATAGTAAGACTGGCCCTGGTTCCTAGACCTAACAGGTTAATTCTCAAGAATTGTTTAGGTATCAACGTATTTCCTCTCATCCTGCTGTTTTAAGGGCTACACCACTGGATGATAATGAACTTCCCAGGGAGTTGCTGTAAGTTGTAACCTTTATCAATGTAGGTTTGGCATTTGTAGTGCAATTTGTAAGAACTAAATAATAGCTATGGTATTTTTACTGTACAATATTCCCACAGCAATGTGTCACACAGACATTGATACACCACAGTATTAACATTCACAGCGATACAGATATACAGCCCTAGAAAAATATCACCAACGTTTACCAGCGTCCAAACTTCCCTAGCGTATGATCTGATAACAGTATATATTTTACTTGCTCTTGCAATTTTTTGACTTGTTCTGTGACAGTAGATTAAATGAATGTATACTTTTCATGTACCAGTTTTGTGTTGGGTTTTCACTCAATCTCTGCCATGCATTTATTTGAAGCTGCTGGGTCCCTCAGGTATTTGGACCTCCTGCAACCATTATTATTTTTACGTAAACCTACATAAATAGCCAAAGCCAAAATATACGCCATTTTTCTGTTGGTTCTGCGCGACATTGCATCCTTGCTTTTTCTTGAGCTGTTTTTCTTCTCTTGTGGTGTTACACCTAATTCTGCCCAGGTCCTCTATGTGCCAACTGCGCTTAATCTTATCATGTATGCTCTTTTTGTGTCCAGTCCCTGATCTGTTTCTGTGCATCTAACTTCTCTACATCTCTCAAACTGTTGATAGGAATAATGTTACATCTCACTGGCTGTTCAAACCTCAAATTGTTAGGCTAGGGATTAACAAAAGAAAGTCAATTATTCAGGCGTATATATTATATTACTATCTGCAACCGTAACTAGAGCTTGTTATTTTGTCAATTGCATAACAAGGAAATAAAATGATCTTCTTAAATCCAAATAAAGTTGTAATACATGATTCAGAAAGCACATTATTCAGACCTCAAACCAAGTACTGTGTATGCTGGTAAAGAGATTCCTCAGTTCAGGTGGGAACAACAATCATGTAGCCCATTAGTTCTTACATTATATACATGTTATGTTTTTATGTCCAGTGCTATTATTTTATGTCCAATGTAAACAATCAGGGTCGCCTTTAAAGTGGAGCAAAAAGGGCCCAAAGCAGCTGCCCCTTGAACACCGGGACAGCCAGTAATGAGCTCTTAGAATACAAGCAATGCAAAGCCGGTATATTTTGGAACAGCAGCAACAGCAGCAGGGGAAGCGGCATATAGGGGTATAAGGCATTCCTGGAGGCAGAGTGGCATATAGGGGG
>VKOC01000002.1:23004333-23014511 GCA_009364415.1 Spea multiplicata
GTCTTATAATCAGGGTGGTCTTATAATCAAGCAAATATGGTATATGGCTTACAAATGTAGCACTGGTCACTTTGCGGCATCCATATCTACATAATTAATTTGAACGCCAAATTACATGTTCAGAACTGGAAGTTTTCTCGAGTACAACAGGATCATGGCTAGGGGTAGTACCTTATTATAAAAGGTAAGGAGTGGCCAGAAGAAAATGTGAAATCTTGCTGCAAAGCTAGCAATAGAGCACAACACCTTTTGCATATAATAACACAAAGAGATAATGCTGCGCCACAGAACACAACAACAAAGTAGTAAGTAAGTGAGTGTTACAATTGTAACTGTACCTTCCCAAAAATGTATATGTATCGGCAGAATAAAAAATACTATCTGCAATAAAAGTGCACATAGTGTAAATATGTATAACAAATATAAGGATAATATTAAAAAGAAAGAACTCTCTGTCTCTATTTTCTATCTTCGTCCGCATCACTGGGGACATTACATGCCAGGGACCTCCGTCAAAATAAGCACATCTATTTTTTATGTTACAGACAAAGTAAAGCAAGTGAGGTATTTTTGTTTATTATTTTAAAGCTTTTTGAGTATTTGTTGTGAAAAGGTGTGTATCATCTGTCTATTTAAATATCTTCAACAATGTGCTTAGCCACCCTAAGGAAGTGTTTTATTAGACGAAACACATTGGTGGTTTATCAGCACTTGGTTCCCACAATATATTTTAGATTCTGCCAAAACATATGTATTTTTGGGCAGGAACAGTTACAATTGTAAGTTTTACTTTTTAAACATTAATCGTGTGTGTGTGTGGGGGTTCCCTCTGTTGTTATATCATCAGTGTTATGTGTCTAGGTGAGTAGTTGCAAACATTAAGGTAAGTGAAAATAATTATGAGAGTTTCAGCTAAGGGAATTAATACTTTATTAAAAAAAAATATCTGATAGGATGATGGCTATATTTTATCCCACTGTAGTGCAAAAATAAAACAATGCAATTTCTATGTGTGTAAGGTATTCATGGATAGGACATGTTTGGGTTTATTCAATAAGTAGAGTGTCGGTTTGACGTGATGAAATAGCTTGGTTCATCACTATGTAGAACTTCCTTCTTTAGGAGGGACAGTGCCCCTTTCCTTTTATGATGTCCTGTACCACTCTCCTTCTCTGATGTCTCTCTTTCCTAGGAACTCAGAATGCTTTGTCAGGATGATCATAAGTAACTATTAATGGGTCCCAAAATCATATAAAAAGTATTGGTAAAGCCCCCTAGCCACACCTCTAACCACACCTCATAAATCAGTAATGTCCCTTTGACCATTTGTGATCATGGTGTGACTGTATGACTATGCATTACACAGAGTTTCTACTGTGTTTCTCAGCTGTGGTTAATGTACTATGGTAAAGATGACGATGTTAACTGTGGTACAGGTAGTGTCCGAAAAGGTAACGTGTATGTAACATACAGTATGTGAGTATTACAGACTAGGAATATTACACAGATCCTTCTACCTTACAATTTAAATAAACAGCCTAGGGACACACATAATAGATTTATTCAAGTGGTAACATCTTTTTCATCCAGGTTGTCCTGCTCCGTGTCTCTCTGATGTATTGGAGAAATACAGGCTGCTCTGGAAAAAGACGGTGTGGTTGTTCGAAGGAGCACAATACGATGATTCAAAAAGGAGCTGCGTGGTCGAGTTTTATCCTTCTAAACCATATATTTGTTCAGTGAAGACTGCATTTGGGAGTTCAAAGACATATTGAGTAGAAATTAACCATAAAGGTTGAGGTTAAATGTTATTAAAGATCCAGTAAAGATTGAAGTTCTACTTAGAAACTCTACAGCAGTTTAAATAGGTACCCCTGCACAAGAATGCTTTTTAATGAATGATACAACCATAATGCAATTTAAATTTCCTTGGTGTTCTTTTGCCCCCCCACTTAGTTACATGGCGTGCAGGAGATGCATTCGCCTAAAACATCTCAATGCATGTGATATACTTGCCTCCGGTGTCAACGAATATGGTAAGCATGGGTCCGTTTAGAGGCACCTGCACAGAAAGCAGTTTGAGTAGTAAGAATAGACCAGGATAAGGAGGGTGGCTGCAGCTTCTACATTGGGTTAACCTTTGTATTGTATTGCACTGTAATCTGCACAAGTTTCCTTCTGTAATCACATCTTGTTTTCTTCCCCATAACACGAGGGCATGGAAACGTAACAAGGACTTGAATGTCCTCACCTGAAACTCGCAAACCTCCCTTGCAAGAAACATATTAAAAGATACATAAAAGAAACAGTAGTTCACAGGACACCAATTATGAAGTTATTGTCCTCCTTCTTCATCCACCCCTTTTGCACTGACATGGTTCAAAAAATAAAGTAAAAGAAAAAAAGCCTAACCCAAACGTGAAAAACTGCTGCTCCTCAAAAATCAAAGTAATCATCTGTGCCCAGTGAAAGCAGATTGAAAAATGTGTATATGTACCCATGTGCACCACTAGCCTTCACTATTTGGATGGTGCACTGCAACCTTCATGACATTGACCATAGACTTGAAAGGGACCCTTTTTAAATCAGTTGGGGATGAAATATATCTAGCTTACAAGTACTTGCAGTTTGGTGCCTGTGCTCTGCTCTTGAACCCTGCAAGGCCTAAACACCATCAAGGTCTAAAAGATGGGCAGGTGTGTATATTTTAATAGCTATTTAATGTATGTGAGAGGTGCCTCTAAATGTCTGTTGTGACCCATATGCATGTGCACTTTTGCCAGTTATTACTACCAGTCAGCTCAAAGAAACCCAGCAGGTGGGTCTATTCAAACCCTGTGTAGAAAGTGTTCTCAATTATTTTAATGGGACATATTTCCTGCAACTTCAAAATTGCAGCTTCTATCACAGGTCTTTTGTCATTTTGAAGTATGCATATGAAAGTATACTCATAGTTACTACATTGATCTGTAGTGGGGCTGTCATGAACACAATGTGTATCAATACTTTGAGCCAGTGACAGTCATTAGGATCTATTATATCAATATGTGCAATCAAAAACATTTAAAAGTCTGGCTTTTTTGTAATAGTTAATGGAATGCATTTTCGTGCCAAATGTTGCTGTTTGTCCATTTTCCGAATAATAAACAGACTAATGCAACATTGGACGAGAGAAATGAAAATGAATGTGCACGATACGATAATCTTTACATCTTCTTTTGTCCAATCGGCTCATTCCTGTCATATCATGCTGAGGGCTTGACCAATGGTTGTGTTGCATATTTTAAAGAAAAAAGGCAGACTAGTAATGAAGAGAGCCTATGTAAGAGCAGAGGAGGCAGGGGATCTGTGACTGCTTTACGTGGCACTGCTGTGCTGGATCTGAGCATTTTACAGAGTGAGATTCTTCCGTGTGAGACTTGGTGGAATCAATGGATTTGGTCTTGATACTTGACAATAGGTGCTTGAAAACTTTATTATTTTTATTTTTGTAAACTTAAGACTTCCAATGTACAATGTGGTAACCGAACATGGCTATTAAGATATATTGTCCACAATGCTGAATCCATTGATAAACCTCCATTGGTAATGCACTAATTATAAAAACCACAGTTTTTATTTTTATCATTGTCTTATTCTTTGACTTTCTCTTTTTTCCTTAGAAACGGATACAAATGAACTGGCATGTCTCTATTATGTATTCTCTTACTCAGACTATGACAGTGGAAAGTTAGGAAATGTAATTACAAAACTATTATCAAACAAGTCATATAAAGGACCATCAGTCTATTGGAAATGTTAAATTATTTTAATAGGCAAGCCTATTCAACAAATATGTAACTATACACATATACAATATACACATACAACAATTATATTTTAGTAACTTCATGCTTAATTGACACAGTGGCATAATGTAAGTATAACATTTTGGGTTGTATTTTCATTGACATTGGGCAAGCTACATGTGCAGGAGGTTGAAAATGTCAGTTTTAAACACAGCTGTGGCATCCTACCAATAACCTGATAAAAATCTCAGCAAGAAGACATTTTATTGATTGCAATGGAATCACAGAGAGAAAAGCTACCTGTACGTGTTTTTGTTGCAGTGACATTCTGTCATTCTGTCTTAGTGACAGAGTTGCCTGTTTAGCGAAGACCTTAAAGAAAAATGTGCTTCTGTTTTTTTGTGTGCACTTAAGTATCTGGCAGTGTCGTGTAATCTATATCAATTACATGTGTAACACCCCTATTGTTGTAGTCACTGTTTTTTAAGAGAAAGGTATTTGAGGTCTTGGCTATTTTTACGGCAGAAGATTGCCGGGGGATGGCAATACGATCATAGTTATTTTTCACTAGTACGTAGGACATTGTTCACTAAAGTAATTGTTGGATGAATACCAAATAATTATCTGTGTATGAATACAACAGAATTATTATTTACAAAAATTAACTAGTGTCATACATGGCAAGGCTCCCCCAAATTGAATACTAAATTCAGAGAGATTCTCCCAAATATACTGAAGGCCTACACCATGGGACCCTGTTAAGACAAAAGCTCTGAGTTTCCCTAAGGCTAAGCTACTTAGTCAATAATAACTCAAAACAATAGATACCAGCTTGCCTTGTGCTAAGTCATCACACAGAAGTGTTTCAAATTATTTTTATTATTTTTGCTATTAGAGACCGCCATAGAACTTTCAGACTGACCCTGACAAAACATGAACAGCTGCTGTTGTATGTTTCAGTTGTGCCTAACATTTTGTTGAGAAATCAATGAAGTAAACTGTTTGCTTCAGTGCCAATTTATAGTGTGCCTTCATGTGTGCAATAAATGCGCTTCACTGTTGCTGTTTATTACCATATTTAAAAAGACAGTTTAGGATTCACCAAATAAAAATGCAAATTAAAGTACTTGTGACTACTTTAAGAAGCTGCAGCTTGCATGTTGCCATGTCACGGTGTGACAATTCACTCTACTGATTGGCTGCTTGCAGCAGTCAGTTGGTGGCAGTAAAGCTCTCCTATTGAAAGCAATAAGAACACTTTCCCTTTATTTGCATCTGCTCTGAAAAAACCTAGTCTTATAATCGAGCAAATACGGTATTTCACAAGTACTGAGATTTGGTTTTCTGCATCTCCTGTATGGCAAAAAGCAGCAGGCAGGGAGAGGGGTAAATACATGCAGGGGCATTTTGTAAAAACCCCAATGCATTTAAAAATGCTTATGTCTAAGCATATATACTGGTGTTTCAACATGTACTGTTTTATAATAGAATGATTTGCAAAAATTATAGCCATTGAAGCATTTGCCGTTAAAATAGTCATGGCCACTCACTTTCTTTTCTATTACGGTTTTCCTCTCTCTAATATCTCCATCAATGTTACCACAAACCCTGAATATGTCTGTTCTCAAAGAGTTAACATTACCTCAGAGAAAAACCTCAAGGCCTGTAAAAGTGCTTGGATCCCAACCCATCCATCTTACCCAAACTCATTCACTTGAGCAGTGCGGGTTAACAGAGCATGTTTATAAAAACCCACAGTGTAGGAGCCCAGAGTCTGAGTTTTACAGCCAAACAGATTATATTCTGGGTGAATATGTCAGGTTGATTTATGACATATCTTAAAGGAGAAAATAAGCAATCCCTAAAGAGCAGGACTGCACAGGGGACTGAGTTGTACTGGGAGAAGAGCCCTTAAGCTGACATCTTGTTATGAAACATAATTTACACCTATTCTGCGTTCAAGTTCTCCCTCAGGTGGGAATATATGACTATATGCTGAACAGTGGTTTATGAGAAACTGTCCAGAATGTCCCACAGATCCTTCTTGATAAACCTCCTGTAGAGAGCTGTATGTGTCAAAAAACAGTAGCTCCTCAAAGCTTTTAGCCTGAGAGAGCAGGTCTGACAGTATGGATTAGCAACCCATAGAGCCATATGACCCTAAGATTTGCACTGTGCACTGACTAGTCCCATTCAACATGGATTAAACTCAATTAGAGCTCAATGAAAGGCATGCTTTGCTCAGTTATCCAAATGGGGCTTTATGAACAACTGCAGGTTTTGATTAATTTAAAAAAACCAAAAAACCTTGATTGCAGTATATTACGCTAAACACATAAACCTTAGCAGATTGTCATTGCTATCTTTCCTCGAAAACAGCTTCGTCACTGCCCTAGGCCTAACCAAGGTTAATGCTGTTTGCCGCCCCCTGCACAACAGTTTCCTACTACTGGCCATTGGGATATGATGTCATATCCAAGGGCTCGACTTTTAAAGGAAGTGCGCCACGGAAGCCCTCTATACTGTTGATGGGCTAGTTGGGGAGATTGTGATCTCTCTACAATTCACCCATTGAGTAGTGGTGACAGGGAGAGTGATTGCTTAATAGGGCAATCAGGCACCCTGTTATGCGGCAGAGGGGTTCCTGCCCCATGAATCTAATGCCCTAGGCCTAGTCAGCCTAGGCCATAATATGCCAACTTTTGAAGATTCAGGCCCGAATAATAGGACTTTATGTTTACCAATCCACAGCTTCAGATATGGGACCTCTGATGTCAGTCGAGAATAGCATCACTCCCTTTAGCCTGAAGAATGGTTGTGAAATGGGACGGTGTAAAGCTTTTAAGAAAGTTACAGCAGGATGAGCACAAAGGGGTTCCCCTTAAGTGTTCTACACAGAAATATTGAATAAGACACATTTTTTACATGTTCCTACTGGGAGAGGCGTATTATACAATCCTAGGGGTGTAGGGGTGTTCTGATTCTGGGACTATATTTTAGATGATGCACCACTGGGAATTAATTATAATTAGTACACATAAAAAGAGATGAGTTTGTGAGCACTAACATGTTTCATGTCAACAAAGCTGTCTCTTACCTCTGGAATGGCTCTTAACACATTCCTGTGTATGTACCTAAGAACCCATTATGCATTGCTACATGCTATAGTGAAATTGCTGGTAAATAATACGGAGGACTGTAGAAATTGAACAGTTAAATATTCATTAGTATACATTAGGAAAATATCTTATCTCAACTATCCTCATATTTCTTTCTGCAATCACTCCTCGAGGACATTGACTCAAACAGCTGCCAAGACTGGGGACCTGGATTTCTCTACTGTAATTTGTTGGCCTTTAGAATCCTTGTAAACAATCGCATTACCACACAAAGTGTACCCAACTGAGTGGTTAAGGAAGTAGCGAGGACACAGCTGGCAGAGACCTCTCTCTTTCGACATAAGAATATGACTGAGAACACAAAGGGAAGAAACGAGAGCCAACTCTTATAAGTCTGCATTTTACAACCATGCTCTGGCAAGAGACAATTACCCATAATTCCAAGAGTCCCATTAAACTTCAACTTATAATCACAGCAAATACTACAAGTTATTTATAGTGCTTAGCACAAGCAGACAAAATATTAGCACTCCCAAGTGTCATTTTTCAGCACTAAAAATGTAATTATTCTAGTAGTTTGTAGATCTCTCCTCTCCTCTCAGATAGTCATTTGACACCCTTAACTCATTAACACACAAATATTTATATATAAAATGATTTGCCCCTTTACATATGTTTATGTCATATTAACATTGTATTATGTTCCAAAAATGTAAGAACTTTTGCTACCAGTCACTTCATGCTACTTTACATTTCTCGGCTCAGAAGGGGTGCCTAGCTTTGGTTTGTGTGTGTGACAAAAATATTATGCTAAAACCTCAGATTTTCTTGATTCTGGCTGTTAACACAAACAAATAGTATTCTTGAAATTAATATGTCCATATGTAGAGCATTAAGTCCACTTTATCTACACGATTTTTTCAAACATAACCAAAATACTAGGTTTTTACTATACCAAGAAGGCTAGTTATTTGATTGCATACAGCATCATAAATTACTGCACTAACAAGATTTCTAATTATACAGATCATCTGCAGCTCGTGTACACAATTCAGCAGAATCCAAGCTTCCCTTTGAAATACTACATAGATTTCTCTAGTACCTTGTTACTAAGTTACATTAGAACCTAGGCAACGTTTCTGTTGAAATCACGTTTCTCCTCTCCTGATCAACAGGTAGTTTTTTTGTTTTCAGCGTGAAAATGAAAAATGAAATCGCTCACTTCAAATCAGCCGCCTGCAGAGAAAAAGAAAGACTAAAGAGTTTAGATGTGGGGGATTTACATGAACAGTCATGGAAACTTCGGCAAAAGATGTTAAAGTCAGGACAGAAATGTTTATTACATTCTATAGCTTAATAGCCAGTTTCTATTCATGCACCAGCTAATGCTTATGGATCTTTTAGATATTACCTGTTTCTTATAAATAATGTAGATGGTAACAAAGTATATCTTTTTCTGTTGCCACTTTATGTGATTGTAGGGCCAATTTGTAAGACCCATTTTCCAATATTGCTTTTAGACGCATCATTCTTATTTATTTATTTTCCCTTGAGGAAAACCCTAAAAGTAAGAGGTTGTCTGATGGCAGACAATTATGTATGTTAAAATAGCAGATGAGGATAAGCATAGAACAATATAAGAAAAATATAACATAGAACGTTTGTGGAACCCCATGTAATTATATAGTTTGCAGAAACCACATATCCGTTTCTCTACAAAATTAATTAAGGAGATGTTTGCAAGGAGTTGTGACAATTACCATACATATAATGTTGATCCAAGGAATCAGTTTTTTGTGTATAGATTTTTTTCTCATTCAAGGCAAATTAGCAAATAACAATTGCCCTGAGTTTAGAAATGCCCAATGTTTTTTTGCAAGTTATAGGGCAATAAGTACAATTAGCATATTCCTATTCAAAACCATTTTGGTCATACTGGGCTTGTGTCCTATTGGGGACATCTTTGAATTCAGTCAAATATATTTACCCCATCAAACCATATATTTTTGGAAACTAAACATAATGAACAAGAATGCAAGATTAATACCGGTACTTTTTGCAGATTAATTTCTATATTTTGTATTTGTATTTTTTATGTAATCTTGATTTGGACATTGCCCTTGTTATTAATCTGAGACATTTAGTTAGATTTCTTTTATGACACATTACTCTTTGATTCAGGTGAGTAAGTATTACATTGTTAATCAAATATGGACATTTTTGTCAGCCACGTCCCAGCAACCTTAGGAAAAAGCCTCCATGTTGTACAACATAGCTTCACTGTATGAATATTTATTATTTCTTTGTACATAATGGAATCCAAATTGAACTTTCTGTAATTGAGTCTTGAGAACCGCATTAACAGTTATCCTCTAATAGCCGGCATACTTTTTGGGCTCTGTTCTATGATTATTTTTTCGTATTGATTCGCACAGAGAGGGTGTGTTTGTATTATTCATGCTGATAATTGAAGTTGATGCCTACATACGAGGTGCAACTTCCATCAGTTACTTTCGTTATTAAACAGATCACACAAAATGACTACCAGTTTTCTGCATGTCTTGGCTATATGACTGTGTTCTTTCTCAATCTCATACATTTCAATACAATGCTGAGCCAGGGCCGGCCCTACCATGGAGCAGAGTGGGGCAATTGCCCCAGGCGGCACTTTTGAACTTCCCCAAGTGCCTTATTTTTTTTTAGAGGAGGAGAGGGGCACCGAGTGGTTTTCGCTTATCAAGTTGTCAGTACCAGCTCGGCACCCCTCTCTCTCCTCTGTGAGCCCTCTAGCTCGGTCTCGGTGCCGGCTTGTAATGCTAACGTAATTTCCGGCGCTCAGCAGTAAAGCAGCGCGCACCGTGGCAGAGCAGGGAGACTCGCCGCAGGACTGCTAGAAGGTAAGTGAAGTACAAAGGGGGGGATAGGGTAGATAATAGGGAAGGAGGGAGGGAGAGGAAGGGTAGATAATGACCCCTGGAGGGGGGGCGGCATTTTAAACTTCGCCCCAGGCGGCATTATGTGTTGGGCCGGACCTGCTCCGAACTATAATGTGATTGCTATTAAGGAACATAAGGTACTTTTCATTTACTATTCCTGGTGTATATTAGAAGGTCTGGAAGAGTGAGTATTTTGAAAATTAGGATGAGTAGCTGCAAGCCTCCTAAATAATTTTGGTGTGATCTAATATGAGGGCCAAACATTAGGACTTTATGGCATTGGTTGACAAAACTGGATGATATTAAATAGTAACTAGTTATACATAGTTATATAT
>VKOC01000002.1:23014611-23075710 GCA_009364415.1 Spea multiplicata
GATATATAGTTAGTTATATATGCTGAAAAAAGACATGTGTCCATCAAGTTCAGCCTTTCCTATATCTGTTAATTTGTATAAGTCCTCATGTTTGGCCCTCATATTAGATCACACCAAAATTATTTAGGAGGCTTGCAGCTACTCATCCTAATTTTCACAATACTCACTCTTCCAGACCTTCTAATATACACCAAGAATAGTAAATGAAAAGTACCTTATGTTCCTTAATAGCAATCACATTATAGTTCGGAGCAGGTCCGGCCCAACACATAATGCCGCCTGGGGCGAAGTTTAAAATGCCGCCCCCCCTCCAGGGGTCATTATCTACCCTTCCTCTCCCTCCCTCCTTCCCTATTATCTACCCTATCCCCCCCTTTGTACTTCACTTACCTTCTAGCAGTCCTGCGGCGAGTCTCCCTGCTCTGCCACGGTGCGCGCTGCTTTACTGCTGAGCGCCGGAAATTACGTCAGCATTACAAGCCGGCACCGAGACCAAGCTAGAGGGCTCACAGAAGAGAGGGGTGCCGAGCTGGTAATGACAACTTCATAAGCGACAACCACTCGGTGCCCCTCTCCTAAAAAAAATAAAATAAAAAAAAAAATAAGGCACTTGGGGAAGTTCAAAAGTGCCGCCTGGGGAAATTGCCCCAATCTGCTCCATGGTAGGGCCGGCCCTGGCTCAGCATTGTATTGAAATGTATGAGATTGAGAAAGAACACAGTCATATAGCCAAGACATGCAGAAAACTGGTAGTCATTTTGTGTGATCTGTTTAATAACGAAAGTAACTGATGGAAGTTGCACCTCGTATGTAGGCATCAACTTCAATTTTATTTCAAGACACGGAGGCTCATATTGTGCATTTAACCCTTTCTTTACTCCCAACAGCAGCAAAGAAAATGACATAGAAGGAAGTAAAAAACCAATAAACATGGAGAGATACAAACCCCTCCCACATATTAATCATAATAATAACAATATAAAAGGACTAGCACAGCCCCAAATCTTCCTCTTTCTTTGCTGCTCCTGACAGCAGATAAGTATATTTTTCTCCATTGATATTTTATTCATAGTTTATTGCTGTTTATGTGATTATATGGTGATTTAATATACTGTGATTTTCGTTACCGGAATTTGTGTGGTGTGTGTTTTTCCTCCCCTTCGGGGGGGGATAATTTTTAGCTAAAACACTGTTTGGTGCGTCTATTTTGTTATACTGCCTTTTTCCCTTTTGCCGTTTTACCGCTTTGTCTGATTTGCGGCTCTAGCCCTCTCTACCTTCTCCTCCCGACTCCTGTCTCTATTACCTCCCCTGACCCGGCTCCCGCTGCCGCGTTTATTTTTGACGCTCGCGGGAGTTCTTATCGGAGCCTCTTTTCTTTTACTCGCGACTTTCGCCGCAACTTACCTTCGTTCCCCGGTTGGTTCCCTGTTGTCCGTTTTGGCGCCGGTTTTTTCGCGGCCACGGTCCTCTTCTCCTGCCGCGCTCTTTCTTCTTTCGTCCATAACGGACGTTGCTGTTCGCGGGCTTTTCCGTCTCGGCTCCTCCCCCTCGCATTGCGGGACGCCATTCTGTCCCTGTAGTGCGAGCGGAGTAGAGCCTTGAGAACAACAGGTGCCGTTCAGTTGATTTTAGGGCCTTATTCCTGTTCAGGTTGTTTTATTTCCATTCCGTTTTCAGCTTTTATTTTCTTGGTATATGTTTTAGGGGCATATCCCTATTCATACATTTATGTCCATGTCTGACCCTCAGTCTCCCCCTATGGAGCTCTCTGACCAGGAACCCTCACTTAGAGGGGATAAAAGGGCCCATTGCCCTGATGTTGATCCCCTTAGGGAATTAAATAATTCCGTTACTCAGGCAATCGCCTCTGCCATGAGCTCTATGACATCTGCATTGTCAGTGTCACTGGCCCAGGCCCTCAATAAATCTATTTCTACTACTGTGCCTGTTCATGACAACCCTTCTGGCTCTGTCCCTAAGGCATCCGGGGGTAAAAAAGCCACTTGTAAAACGCGCCATACGTGCTTACCAGCCTCCAGAACCAATAAGACTGATGGTGATTTTCCCATCCATGATAGCGTGAAATCGAAACGCAAACGAGCCCTTACTCGCCGGGCAGAACGGGCGAGAAAATGGAAATCGGCCAGAACGCAATCGTCCAGTGCGTCTGAGTCTGAAGTGGGGTCCCCAGAGGAGGCTTGGGATTCGTCTATTTCGAACTCCCCTTTGTCAGAGCAGTCTGCCGACGATTCGGCTCACCCACCTGAGACCTCGGCACATGCGGAGGGCTCTCAGGCTGTCCCAACATCTAAGACCTCAGAACCTTTGGTCCTCGACCAATTTGGGGAGCCCTTCTTTGATCCTGAGGGGCTTCATCACCCCCGGTCGGCCGAGTGGCTGCCTTCTGACTCTGTGGCACGATATTTGCAGGCTAGGGTGCGTAAACCCCTTAGTAAAAGCTCACGCAGCAAACTGCGCGCTGAATGTCCCCGGCCCATTATTCCGGGTAAAGTGTGCGAGACCCCTTCTGTGGACCCTAAAGTGACCCAATTTCTCGCCAAGTCGGGTTGGAATCCCCGCAAGGGTTTAGAATCTGCTTTACGAGCTACCCAGGATAAACATCTAGACATCTTCGGTCCTCTGACCAAGATGTTTCAATTAATAGAGGACTGGGTAGAATCTGGCTCTCCACCGGATCCTATGGTTCTTCGAGGGTGGATCCAGAGAGCCATCTGCATTGCAGGGAACACCAATACGTCCCTCTCCATAGAGCGCCGCAAGGCTATTCTATTTAAAATTGAACCCAAGTTGGCTAATCTTGCCCTAACGGAGATGGGAAGCGACGCCCAAGGTCTTCTCTTTGGAGACTCCTTTATTAAGGATTTGGGACGTTACGTGGGAGCGTTTACCGCTCTTGACAAGGCGCAGACTTCCATGCGAAAAGTTTTCCATCAGCGGGTCTCTCCCAGGGCCGGCAGATTTAGGGGTCGTCTGTCCGGCCGTTCTTCACAAGGCTCCTCCCGCACGCACAGGGGTTCTTTCTCCTACTATTCCTCTCAACGCCCTACCTACCAGGACTCATACGCTGCGAGATCCCCGTTCTTCCCCCAACGCGGACGTCCCTGGAGAGCTAGAGGCTTACGCGGCTCACAGTTCACACGCAGACCTACAGGTAAGCCAATTTTATGTTCCCCCTTCTTCCCCATGTCCTGTGGGGGGCAGACTCCTACGCTTTTTCCAGGTTTGGCAGTCCATAACCTCGGACAGCTGGATTCTCCAGACGGTCCAGGGTTACGTAATAGAGTTGATTGGGCGGCCTCCTCTAAATTCTCCCCCGGTGCCATTCCGTTTCTCTCTACAGAACGTAAATCTGGTAAATCAGGAGATCTCCGATTTGTTGGAGGAAAGGGCGATAGAACGCGTTCCACCGCACACTCGGGGTTTCATCAGCAACATTTTTCTAGTACACAAAAAGGGGGGCGGGCTCCGCCCAGTTATCAACCTTCGTCTTCTCAATTATCACGTGCGCTACAGGCATTTCAAGATGGAGGGCATCCATCTCCTCAGAGACCTCCTTTTATTAGACGATTGGTTGATCAAAATAGACCTAAAAGATGCCTATCTCACGGTCCCTGTGGCAGAGGAATCCAGAAACCTACTTCATTTCCGTTGGCGCAATGTGACCTGGCGCTTTACTTGTCTGCCTTTCGGTCTTTCTTCGGCTCCTTGGTGTTTCACCAAGTTGCTCAAACCGGTTGTTGCCCTTCTTCGTTCCCGCGGTGTCCGTCTGATTATATATCTAGACGACATGTTGATCATGGCTCAAGACAGGGGTTTAATGCGCCTTCATGCTCAATGGACACTGGATCTTCTTCAGAACCTCGGTTTTCTGATCAACACGGAAAAGTCCCATCTCACCCCGACCAGACGATTGGAGTTCCTGGGATTTGTCATAGATTCCTCGAAGGGCGTTCTCCGCCTGCCGTCGTCCAAGCTCCATTCCATCAAGAAGGAGATTCGCCGAGTTCTCCGCTTGCGTACAATCTCCATTCGTCATCTGGCCAGGATAATTGGATTGTTGGCAGCTTCCATCCAAGCGATTTTCCCGGCCCCGCTGCATTACAGGGCTCTTCAACGACTCAAGATCTGTCATCTTCGCCAGGGGGCGTCTTATGCAGATCTCATCGAACTCGATTCGCAGACGATAGACGAGCTTCACTGGTGGTTAGCCAACATGAACGCGTGGAACGGCAGAGCTATCTTCGGCCTCCGACCCGAGCTGTCTATCGAGTCAGACGCCAGTTTGCGTGGTTGGGGCGCGAGATGCGGAGAGATGTCAACAGGAGGTCCTTGGTCTCAGGCGGAGGCGCGCCTTCACATCAACTGCCTGGAACTTCTCGCAGGGTCCTTCGCCATCAAGAGTTTTTCCAGGACGTGCATCAATTCTTGCATTCGGTTACGTATGGACAATGTCTCTGCGGTCCGTTACATCAACCGCCTGGGGGGGACCCAGTCGGCAGTCCTGGCGGATCTGGCCAAGGAACTCTGGTCGTTTTGTCTAGACCGCAACATCATGGTCCAGGCGGAATACATCCCGGGTCTTTCCAACACGGTGGCGGATTGGAATTCTCGATATCTATCGGATTCCAGCGACTGGACGCTCACGGCTTCGGTTTTTTCGTCCATCATGGAGCTTTGGGGTCCGCTCCACATCGATTTGTTTGCCTCCCGTCTCAACTCCCGTCTCCCTATTTTTTACAGTTGGAGACCGGATCCAGACGCTCTCGCGGTGGACGCTTTTCTCCAGGACTGGTCCGACGGCCGTCATTACGCGTTTCCACCCTTCGCAATGATTTCCAGGACGCTCCTTCAGATTCGTCGGCAGTGTGCGACTCTGGTGCTTGTGGTTCCCTTCTGGCCATCCCAGCCTTGGTTCCCCAGCCTTCTGGATCTGATTGTGGAGGTTCCTCGGTTGCTCCACTCTCATTCTCCTCTGCTTCTGGACCCCTTCGGCTTCCCTCACCCTCTGATTCAAGACGGCAGCCTTTCCCTCCTGGCCTGTCTAGTTTCCGGGATCCCTGGCAGCTCTCTGGCATTTCGGAATCAGCTCGGCGACTCTTGGCAGGAGCTTGGGCACCAGGCACTCACAGATCTTACAGTGCAGCCTGGCAAGCTTGGGCTTCTTGGTGCCTGGAGCGGAGTTTGGATCCCTTTTCGGCCCCTGTGAATTCGGTCATTCTTTTTCTCTCTTCCCTTTTTGATAGGGGTAGAGCTTACAGGACTATCAATCTCTATCGTTCCGCCATTTCCGCTGCGCATTTGGGTTTTAGCGGCGTTCCTCTGGGTAAGCACCCACTGATTTGTCGCCTGCTTAAAGGCATTCGTCTCACAAGACCTCCTTCACCGCGTTATTCTTCCACGTGGGATGTTAATGTGGTGCTCAATATGTTTCTTTCGTGGCCTCCTAACTGCGGTCTATCTTTACGCCAGTTATCGGCGAAACTGGTCATGCTACTCTGTCTTATTTCCTGTAAGCGAGTCTCCGATGTTCGTGCTCTGGATTGGAACGCCAGATCCTTCGTGCCGGAGGGTGTCAGATTTGACATTTCTCGTCGCACTAAGACGGCTCTTAAATCGATCGTCTACCCCGCTTTCCAGGCTCAGCCGGCATTGTGCCCGGTTCTTTGTCTCAAGGAGTATGAGGCTCGCACCTTTCGCTTTCGTCATGAGAATGCTCCAGAACTCTTCTTATCATTCAGACATCCTCATCTCCCTGTTTCTTCAGCTACGCTCTCCCGATGGGTCAAATGGGTTATGGGTCTTGCTGGTCTCGACCTTTCTAGGTTCGGGGCTCATTCCACTAGGAGTGCGGCAGCATCCAAGTCGATGACCCTCGGTGGTCGTTTGGAGGATATCCTCCGTTCGGCGGATTGGTCCAGGGAATCCACCTTTCGCAATTTCTATTTTAAGCCGATTGAACATGTTTTTTCTTCTGTGGTCTCTCAGCTTTGAACTTGCACAATATGAGCCTCCGTGTCTTGAAATAAAATTATAAGATTTTACTAAAACATGACGTAAAGTCATGATTTTATGAAAGACACGGAGGCGAATATTGTCCCACCTCTTTCAAAAAATTCCTCTTCATACTTACCTTTTTCTGTAATTTTTTCCCTCCCTTGGGTTATTTTGTGTCTTCTGGTATTCCAGGGATGTCGTTGGGATCGGCTGCACTCAGGTTTGTGATTGCGTTTTCCTATCTGGGTTTGCCTTCCGTTTGTGTATTGCGGTTCTGTCAAATGGTTGTTGTGTTCCTTTATGATGGTTATATTCCTGTATGGCGTATTTTCCTGTACTTCCCTGAGTGCTGGTTTATTTGGATTAACGGTGTCCATTTTCTATGTCTCTTTCTGTTTTTTCCAGGATGAGCTTTCTGATGTGTTTCCCATCTTCGGTGTTCTCTCGGAGATGTGTCTTTCCTTCTTTTGGTGGTTCCGGTGTTCCAGTTTTTCATGGAGGTGTTCCGGATGGTGTTCCTTTGTTTTCTGAAGTTGATCGGCTGTGTCGTGTTCCAGTCAAAGAAAGAGGAAGATTTGGGGCTGTGCTAGTCCTTTTATATTGTTATTATTATGATTAATATGTGGGAGGGGTTTGTATCTCTCCATGTTTATTGGTTTTTTACTTCCTTCTATGTCATTTTCTTTGCTGCTGTTGGGAGTAAAGAAAGGGTTAAATGCACAATATTCGCCTCCGTGTCTTTCATAAAATCATGACTTTACGTCATGTTTTAGTAAAATCTTATAATTATCAGCATGAATAATACAAACACACCCTCTCTGTGCGAATCAATACGAAAAAATAATCATAGAACAGAGCCCAAAAAGTATGCCGGCTATTAGAGGATAACTGTTAATGCAGTTCTCAAGACTCAATTACAGAAAGTTCAATTTGGATTCCATTATGTACAAAGAAATAATAAATATTCATACAGTGAAGCTATGTTGTACAACATGGAGGCTTTTTCCTAAGGTTGCTGGGACGTGGCTGACAAAAATTTCCATATTTGATTAACAATGTAATACTTACTCACCTGAATCAAAGAGTAATGTGTCATAAAAAGAAATCTAACTAAATGTCTCAGATTAATAACAAGGCCAATGTCCAAATCAAGATTACATAAAAAATACAAATACAAAATATAGAAATTAATCTGCAAAAAGTACCGGTATTAATCTTGCATTCTTGTTCATTATGTTTAGTTTCCAAAAATATATGGTTTGATGGGGTAAATATATTTGACTGAATTCAAAGATGTCCCCAATAGGACACAAGCCCAGTATGACCAAAATGGTTTTGAATAGGAATATGCTAATTGTACTTATTGCCCTATAACTTGCAAAAAAACATTGGGCATTTCTAAACTCAGGGCAATTGTTATTTGCTAATTTGCCTTGAATGAGAAAAAAATCTATACACAAAAAACTGATTCCTTGGATCAACATTATATGTATGGTAATTGTCACAACTCCTTGCAAACATCTCCTTAATTAATTTTGTAGAGAAACGGATATGTGGTTTCTGCAAACTATATAATTACATGGGGTTCCACAAACGTTCTATGTTATATTTTTCTTATATTGTTCTATGCTTATCCTCATCTGCTATTTTAACATACATAATTGTCTGCCATCAGACAACCTCTTACTTTTAGGGTTTTCCTCAAGGGAAAATAAATAAATAAGAATGATGCGTCTAAAAGCAATATTGGAAAATGGGTCTTACAAATTGGCCCTACAATCACATAAAGTGGCAACAGAAAAAGATATACTTTGTTACCATCTACATTATTTATAAGAAACAGGTAATATCTAAAAGATCCATAAGCATTAGCTGGTGCATGAATAGAAACTGGCTATTAAGCTATAGAATGTAATAAACATTTCTGTCCTGACTTTAACATCTTTTGCCGAAGTTTCCATGACTGTTCATGTAAATCCCCCACATCTAAACTCTTTAGTCTTTCTTTTTCTCTGCAGGCGGCTGATTTGAAGTGAGCGATTTCATTTTTCATTTTCACGCTGAAAACAAAAAAACTACCTGTTGATCAGGAGAGGAGAAACGTGATTTCAACAGAAACGTTGCCTAGGTTCTAATGTAACTTAGTAACAAGGTACTAGAGAAATCTATGTAGTATTTCAAAGGGAAGCTTGGATTCTGCTGAATTGTGTACACGAGCTGCAGATGATCTGTATAATTAGAAATCTTGTTAGTGCAGTAATTTATGATGCTGTATGCAATCAAATAACTAGCCTTCTTGGTATAGTAAAAACCTGGTATTTTGGTTATGTTTGAAAAAATCGTGTAGATAAAGTGGACTTAATGCTCTACATATGGACATATTAATTTCAAAAATACTATTTGTTTGTGTTAACAGCCAGAATCAAGAAAATCTGAGGTTTTAGCATAATATTTTTGTCACACACACAAACCAAAGCTAGGCACCCCTTCTGAGCCGAGAAATGTAAAGTAGCATGAAGTGACTGGTAGCAAAAGTTCTTACATTTTTGGAACATAATACAATGTTAATATGACATAAACATATGTAAAGGGACAAATAATTTTATATATAAATATTTGTGTGTTAATGAGTTAAGGGTGTCAAATGTGAGAGGAGAGGAGAGGAGAGATCTACAAACTACTAGAATAATTACATTTTTAGTGCTGAAAAATTACACTTGGGAGTGCTAATGCTAATATAATATTTTGTCTGCTTGTTCTAAGCACTATAATATCATGGTTGAAGTCAGAGCTTTCACAATGAGAATGACAAAAAATAGTTTCTAAATAACTTGTAGTATTTGCTGTGATTATAATTATATATTCCAAGAGAGCAGTTAGAAAACGGGAAATAAATTGGAATTTCTTAATAGTCATAGCCCACTATGCAGATTTTAGAGCCAGAAACCAGATCAGCAAAGGAAGATGCCACAAGCCATTAACATGCATTCAATATTCCTAGTTTATAGCTTTCTTGGTTTTGGAGAGATAAGTGCTCCCTTCTGTGTGAGGGACACCTCTCGTCTTGGAGACATAATATGAAAGTTGAAGTTTAATGGTACTCTTGGAATTATGGGTAATCGTCTCTTGCCAGAGCATGGTTGTAAAATGCAGACTTATACGAGTTGGCTCTCGTTTCTTCCCTTTGTGTTCTCAGTCATATTCTTATGTCGAAAGAGAGAGGTCTCTGCCAGCTGTGTCCTCTCTACTTCCTTAACCACTCAGTTGGGTACACTTTGTGTGGTAATGCGATTGTTTACAAGGATTCTAAAGGCCAACAAATTACAGTAGAGAAATCCAGGTCCCCAGTCTTGGCAGCTGTTTGAGTCAATGTCCTTGAGGAGTGATTGCAGAAAGAAATATGAGGATAGTTGAGATAAGATATTTTCCTAATGTATACTAATGAATATTTAACTGTTCAATTTCTACAGTCCTCCGTATTATTTACCAGCAATTTCACTATAGCATGTAGCAATGCATAATGGGTTCTTAGGTACATACACAGGAATCTGTTGAGAGCCATTCCATACGTAAGAGACTTTGTTGACATGAAACATGTTAAGGGCTCACAAACTCATCTCTTTTTATGTGTACTAATTATAATTAATTCCCAGTGGTGCATAATCGTTTGCATAGGAAACGTCATCTAAAATATAGTCCCAGAATCAGAACACCCCTACACGTTTTTACACATTGCTAGATAAAGATAATAGGATTGTATAATACGCCTCTCCCAGTAGGAACATGTAAAAATGTGTCTTATTCAATATTTCTGTTGTGCTCATCCTGCTGTAACTTTCTTAAAAGCTTTACACCGTCCCATTTCACAACCAGCCTTCAGGCTAAAGGGAGTGATGCTATTCTCGACTGACATCAGAGGTCCCATATCTGAAGCTGTGGATTGGTAAACATAAAGTCCTATTATTTGGGCCTGAATCTTCAAAACTTGGCATATTATGGCCTCGGCTGACTAGGCCTAGGGCATTAGATTCATGGGGCAGGAACCCCTCTGCCGCATAACAGGGCGCCTGATTGCCCTATTAAGCAATCACTCTCCCTGTCACCACTACTCAATGGGTGAATTGTAGAGAGATCACAATCTCCCCAACTAGCCCATTAACACTATAGAGGGCTTCCGTGGCGCACTTCCTTTAAAAGTCGAGCACTAGGATATGACATCATATCCCAATGGCCAGTAGTAGGAAACTGTTGTGCAGGGGGCGGCAAACAGCATTAACCTTGGTTAGGCCTAGGGCAGTGACGAAGCTGTTTTCGAGGAAAGATAGCAATGACAGTGTACTAAGGTTTATGTGTTTAGAGTAATAAACTGCAATCAAGGTTTGTTTTTTTTTAAATCAATCAAAACCTGCAGTTGTTCATAAAGCCCCATTTGGATAACTGAGCAAAGCATGCCTTTCATTGAGCTCTAATTGAGTTTAATCCGTGTTGAATGGGACTAGTCAGTGCACAGTGCAAATCTTAGGGTCATATGGCTCTATGGGTTGCTAATCCATACTGTCAGACCTGCTCTCTCAGGCTAAAAGCTTTGAGGATCTACCGTTTTTTGACACATACAGCTCTCTTTAGTATAAAAGGAGGTTTATCAAGAAGGATCTGTGGGACATTCTGGACAGTTTCTCATAAACCACTGTTCAGCATATAGTCATATATTCCCAACTGAGGGAGAACTTGAACACAGAATAGGTGTAAATTATGTTCCATAACAAGATGTCAGCTTAAGGGCTCTTCTCCCAGTACAACTCAGTCCCCTGTGCAGTCCTGCTCTTTAGGGATTGCTTATTTTCTCCTTTAAGATATGTCATAAATCAACCTGACATATTCACCCAGAATATAATCTGTTTGGCTGTAAAACTCAGACTCTGGGCTCCTACACTGTGGGTTTTTATAAACATGCTCTGTTAACCCGCACTGCTCAAGTGAATGAGTTTGGGTAAGATGGATGGGTTGGGATCCAAGCACTTTTACAGGCCTTGAGGTTTTTCTCTGAGGTAATGTTAACTCTTTGAGAACAGACATATTCAGGGTTTGTGGTAACAATGATGGAGATATTAGAGAGAGGAAAACCGTAATAGAAAAGAAAGTGAGTGGCCATGACTATTTTAACGGCAAATGTTTCAATGGCTATAATTTTTGCAAATCATTCTATTATAAAACAGTACATGTTGAAACACCAGCATATATGCTTAGACATAAGCATTTTTAAATGCATTGGGGGTTTTACAAAATACCCCTGCATATATTTACCCCTCTCCCTGCCTGCTGCTTTTTGCCATACAGGAGATGCATAAAACCAAAACTTATCTCAGTACTTGTGAAATACCGTATTTGCTTGATTATAAGACTAGGTTTTTTCAGAGCAGATGCAGATAAAGGGAAAGTGTTCTTATTGCTTTCAATAGGAGAGCTTTACTGCCACCAACTGACTGCTGCAAGCAGCCAATCAGTAGAGTGAGTTGCCACACCGTGACATGGCAACATGCAAGCTGCAGCTTCTTAAAGTAGTCACAAGTACTTTAATTTGCATTTTTATTTGGTGAATCCTAATCTGTCTTTTTAAATATGGTAATAAACAGCAACAGTGAAGCGCATTTGGTGCACACATGAAGGCACACTATAAATTGGTACTGAAGCAAACAGTTTACTTCATTGATTTCTCAACAAAATGTTAGGCACAACTGAAACATACAACAGCAGCTGTTCATGTTTTGTCAGGGTCAGTCTGAAAGTTCTATGGCGGTCTCTAATAGCAAAAATAATAAAAATAATTTGAAACACTTCTGTGTGATGACTTAGCACAAGGCAAGCTGGTATCTATTGTTTTGAGTTATTATTGACTAAGTAGCTCAGCCTTAGGGAAACTCAGAGCTTTTGTCTTAACAGGGTCCCATGGTGTAGGCCTTCAGTATATTTGGGAGAATCTCTCTGAATTTAGTATTCAATTTGGGGGAGCCTTGCCATGTATGACACTAGTTAATTTTTGTAAATAATAATTCTGTTGTATTCATACACAGATAATTATTTGGTATTCATCCAACAATTACTTTAGTGAACAATGTCCTACGTACTAGTGAAAAATAACTATGATCGTATTGCCATCCCCCGGCAATCTTCTGCCGTAAAAATAGCCAAGACCTCAAATACCTTTCTCTTAAAAAAATAGTGACTACAACAATAGGGGTGTTACACATGTAATTGATATAGATTACACGACACTGCCAGATACTTAAGTGCACACAAAAAAACAGAAGCACATTTTTCTTTAAGGTCTTCGCTAAACAGGCAACTCTGTCACTAAGACAGAATGACAGAATGTCACTGCAACAAAAACACGTACAGGTAGCTTTTCTCTCTGTGATTCCATTGCAATCAATAAAATGTCTTCTTGCTGAGATTTTTATCAGGTTATTGGTAGGATGCCACAGCTGTGTTTAAAACTGACATTTTCAACCTCCTGCACATGTAGCTTGCCCAATGTCAATGAAAATACAACCCAAAATGTTATACTTACATTATGCCACTGTGTCAATTAAGCATGAAGTTACTAAAATATAATTGTTGTATGTGTATATTGTATATGTGTATAGTTACATATTTGTTGAATAGGCTTGCCTATTAAAATAATGTAACATTTCCAATAGACTGAGGGTCCTTTATATGACTTGTTTGATAATAGTTTTATAATTACATTTCCTAACTTTCCACTGTCATAGTCTGAGTAAGAGAATACATAATAGAGACATGCCAGTTCATTTGTATCCGTTTCTAAGGAAAAAAGAGAAAGTAAAAGAATAAGACAATGATAAAAATAAAAACTGTGGTTTTTATAATTTGTGCATTACCAATGGAGGTTTATCAATGGATTCAGCATTGTGGACAATATATCTTAATAGCCATGTTCGGTTACCACATTGTACATTGGAAGTCTTAAGTTTACAAAAATAAAAATAATAAAGTTTTCAAGCACCTATTGTCAAGTATCAAGACCAAATCCATTGATTCCATCAGTTTTAAAGTTCTCCCACTTATCACTTTTATATATCCTTAAGACTATTACACATCTGTTGTTTTACACAACCTTGTTAAACAGGGTGAATGATTCTTATGTTGTGGGCTATTTAAATGTATTTAAAGTGACTGATCACTGATTGAATTACTGATGATGAACTGTAAAAGAGGCCTGGATGAAGTAATAGCTGCACTATGGCCAGGCATGCCATACACATATTGCTAGTCTTTCTCCGCTGAAAAGCCAGTATTTTTTTAACTTTGTTTTTTTATTGAAGTATTTGTATATTACATATACTACTATACAGAGTATCATCTGTAGTAGACTCAGGTGCCGGGTGTATTCAACGAAATTCGCCCAACATTTTCGTTTTCGGAACTCCCATTTGTTCATCTGGTTTCCATGGAAACGAGAAATAAACATGTAAAAGAGGTTCAATAGGGAACTTGAGACCAATAGATGGAAGAAAGAGGGTCAAAACTAGCTTAGAGTTATAGGGTTAAGGTTAAGGATAGTAGTGAACTGGTCAAATGATCTTAATTTAATTAATTACTTATCTGAATTAAATGAAAACTTTAGAGAGTCTTAGACATTGTGAGAAATGGCAGGCTGGGGCTCACCAAGTCTCACACGGAAGAAACTCACTTTGTGAAATGCTCAGATCCAGCACAGCAGTGCCACGTAAAGCAGTCACAGATCCCCTGCCTCCCCCGCTCTTACATAGGCTCTCTTCATTACTAGTCTGCCTTTTTTCTTTGAAATATGCAACACAACCATTGGTCAAGCCCTCAGCATGATATGACAGGAATGAGCCGATTGGACAAAAGAAGATGTAAAGATTATCGTATCGTGCACATTCATTTTTGTTTCTTTCATCCAATGTTGCATTAGTCTGTTTGTTATTCGTTAATTGGACAAACAGCAACATTTGGCACGAAAATGCATTCCAAAAATGAGTGCGCAACTCTAATATGAAGTGTGTCTAGAGTCAAATGCATACCATTAACTATTACAAAAAAGCCAGACTTTTAAATGTTTTTGATTGCACATATTGATATAATAGATCCTAATGACTGTCACTGGCTCAAAGTATTTATACACATTGTGTTCATGACAGCCCCACCACAGATCAATGTAGTAACTATGAGTATACTTTCATATGCATACTTCAAAATGACAAAAGACCTGTGATAGAAGCTGCAATTTTGAAGTTGCAGGAAATATGTCCCATTAAAATAATTGAGAACACTTTCTACACAGGGTTTGAATAGACCCACCTGCTGGGTTTCTTTGAGCTGACTGGTAGTAATAACTGGCAAAAGTGCACATGCATATGGGTCACAACAGACATTTAGAGGCACCTCTCACATACATTAAATAGCTATTAAAATATACACACCTGCCCATCTTTTAGACCTTGATGGTGTTTAGGCCTTGCAGGGTTCAAGAGCAGAGCACAGGCACCAAACTGCAAGTACTTGTAAGCTAGATATATTTCATCCCCAACTGATTTAAAAAGGGTCCCTTTCAAGTCTATGGTCAATGTCATGAAGGTTGCAGTGCACCATCCAAATAGTGAAGGCTAGTGGTGCACATGGGTACATATACACATTTTTCAATCTGCTTTCACTGGGCACAGATGATTACTTTGATTTTTGAGGAGCAGCAGTTTTTCACGTTTGGGTTAGGCTTTTTTTCTTTTACTTTATTTTTTGAACCATGTCAGTGCAAAAGGGGTGGATGAAGAAGGAGGACAATAACTTCATAATTGGTGTCCTGTGAACTACTGTTTCTTTTATGTATCTTTTAATATGTTTCTTGCAAGGGAGGTTTGCGAGTTTCAGGTGAGGACATTCAAGTCCTTGTTACGCTTCCATGCCCTCGTGTTATGGGGAAGAATACAAGATGTGATTACAGAAGGAAACTTGTGCACATTACAGTACAATACAATACAAAGGTTAACCCAATTTAGAAGCTGCAGCCGCCCTCCTTATCCTGGACTATTCTTGCTACTCAAACTGCTTTCTGTGCAGGTGCCTCTAAACTGACCCATGCTTACCACATTCGTTGACACTGGAGGCAAGTATATCACATGCATTGAGATGTTTTAGGCGAATGCATCTCCTGCACGCCATGTAGCTAAGTGGTGGGGCAAAAGAACACCAAGGAAATTTAAATTGCATTATGGTTGTATCATTCATTAAAAAGCATTCTTGTGCAGGGGTACCTATTTAAAATGCTGTAGAGTTTCTAAGTAGAACTTCAATCTTTACTGGATCTTTAATAACATTTAACCTCAACCTTTATGGTTAATTTCTACTCAATATGTCTTTGAACTCCCAAATGCAGTCTTCACTGAACAAATATATGGTTTAGAAGGATAAAACTCGACCACGCAGCTCCTTTTTGAATCATCGTATTGTGCTCCTTCGAACAACCACACCGTCTTTTTCCAGAGCAGCCTGTATTTCTCCAATACATCAGAGAGACACGGAGCAGGACAACCTGGATGAAAAAGATGTTACCACTTGAATAAATCTATTATGTGTGTCCCTAGGCTGTTTATTTAAATTGTAAGGTAGAAGGATCTGTGTAATATTCCTAGTCTGTAATACTCACATACTGTATGTTACATACACGTTACCTTTTCGGACACTACCTGTACCACAGTTAACATCGTCATCTTTACCATAGTACATTAACCACAGCTGAGAAACACAGTAGAAACTCTGTGTAATGCATAGTCATACAGTCACACCATGATCACAAATGGTCAAAGGGACATTACTGATTTATGAGGTGTGGTTAGAGGTGTGGCTAGGGGGCTTTACCAATACTTTTTATATGATTTTGGGACCCATTAATAGTTACTTATGATCATCCTGACAAAGCATTCTGAGTTCCTAGGAAAGAGAGACATCAGAGAAGGAGAGTGGTACAGGACATCATAAAAGGAAAGGGGCACTGTCCCTCCTAAAGAAGGAAGTTCTACATAGTGATGAACCAAGCTATTTCATCACGTCAAACCGACACTCTACTTATTGAATAAACCCAAACATGTCCTATCCATGAATACCTTACACACATAGAAATTGCATTGTTTTATTTTTGCACTACAGTGGGATAAAATATAGCCATCATCCTATCAGATATTTTTTTTTAATAAAGTATTAATTCCCTTAGCTGAAACTCTCATAATTATTTTCACTTACCTTAATGTTTGCAACTACTCACCTAGACACATAACACTGATGATATAACAACAGAGGGAACCCCCACACACACACACGATTAATGTTTAAAAAGTAAAACTTACAATTGTAACTGTTCCTGCCCAAAAATACATATGTTTTGGCAGAATCTAAAATATATTGTGGGAACCAAGTGCTGATAAACCACCAATGTGTTTCGTCTAATAAAACACTTCCTTAGGGTGGCTAAGCACATTGTTGAAGATATTTAAATAGACAGATGATACACACCTTTTCACAACAAATACTCAAAAAGCTTTAAAATAATAAACAAAAATACCCCACTTGCTTTACTTTGTCTGTAACATAAAAAATAGATGTGCTTATTTTGACGGAGGTCCCTGGCATGTAATGTCCCCAGTGATGCGGACGAAGATAGAAAATAGAGACAGAGAGTTCTTTCTTTTTAATATTATCCTTATATTTGTTATACATATTTACACTATGTGCACTTTTATTGCAGATAGTATTTTTTATTCTGCCGATACATATACATTTTTGGGAAGGTACAGTTACAATTGTAACACTCACTTACTTACTACTTTGTTGTTGTGTTCCGTGGCGCAGCATTATCTCTTTGTGTTATTATATGCAAAAGGTGTTGTGCTCTATTGCTAGCTTTGCAGCAAGATTTCACATTTTCTTCTGGCCACTCCTTACCTTTTATAATAAGGTACTACCCCTAGCCATGATCCTGTTGTACTCGAGAAAACTTCCAGTTCTGAACATGTAATTTGGCGTTCAAATTAATTATGTAGATATGGATGCCGCAAAGTGACCAGTGCTACATTTGTAAGCCATATACCATATTTGCTTGATTATAAGACCACCCTGATTATAAGAAGACCCCCCAATCTGATATAACATTTAGAAAAAAGAAAAAGTCTGAATATAAACACCCTATAGGAAAGTTTACTGTTAAATGTTACATCGTCACTATGTAACTTTTTTTAATAAATCTATGATTGAGAAAAAATATTTTTTGTTTTTATTTCTTTTATTTACGATTCTTGCCCCCCCCCCCAGTATGCACATTTGCCCCAGTTTGCCACTTTGCCTATTTAAATGCTGTATACCTCGAATATATGCCCGTGCCCTATTATATTGCCTTTAACCCTCTATATGCCACTGTGCCCCATGATATGCCTTTGGACCCCTATGTGCCACTCTGCCTCCAGAAACGCCTTATACCTCTATATGCCACTCTGGCATTTAGGGGGTTAAAAGGCATATCATGAGGCAAAGTGGCATATAGGGAGGTATAAGGCATTTCTGGAGGAAGAGTGGCATTAAGGGGGTTAAAATGCATATCATCAAATGCCTTATGCCTCCCATTTAACCCCCCCAAAAAACTTACCGGTGCTTCTGACTCCCTGGTGTGTAGTTGGGGCAGCGGGTAGACATCTACGCGATCCGCGTAGGAAACTTCCGCTGCAGCCAGAAGGAGGTGCCGTTAACAGCGGGGGTTGTCTGCAAGTACAAGTACATTAGTGTTCATGTCAGGTTTGTGAAGGTTCAAATAACATCATTAAATTGTCCACCTCAGACCACAGTAAATATCCTCCATGATCAATGTTAGTGCCTACCCCTGGGTGTGATGTCAGCAATGATTAATTCCCAATTAACTTCAAAATCCGGTTGGAAAGGCAATGCTGAACAGCAGTGGAGACGGTAGTGCATACTGGGCAGATGGCCAAAACCAGGAATGGACATCCATCGAAAGTTTTTGGTAAGTTTTCTAACACACTGCTTCACCTAACACTTACTTACCAGGCACAGATTACTAGGTAACCTAGTGATTAAATAATCATGACACTAAAATAGAATCGGGAGATCCCCTTTCAAACCAATAAATAAAGGTTGAAAAACAAACAAACATTCAAATGACCATAAAATACCATTAAAATATATATTGTTGTGGACCTATAACACCTTTTTGTTCTTTGGTTTCAGGAAAAAAACAACAACATGTGTCATAAGCCTTGTTAAACCAAATAATACTACTACTTTTAATTTGATTAGTTTTTAAAGTGACCACATTTTCACATTCATTATAACAGAGGCAGACTCTTACAAACGGTATACAAACACTTGCTGTCTATTTGGTACCTACAGAAAAGTCTATAAGGAAATAGACTTTTAAGTCATTAAGAGCATTAAAATAGACCTTCACCTACATGCAGTTTAATCCATTAATAACACGTTGTGTGAAGCAGAGATAATGGAACTTTTCCACTGTGAGATTAAAGGATTGGAAATGAAGAAAAAAAAATTACACTCATGGATCCAGCAGTTTAAAAAAAAATGAAGAACTAAAACACTTTTTACTATTATAATTTAATTAATGTTATTGAAAGGGAACAAGCAGACAGCATGTAAAGATTTTGATAATCAAAACATTTTGTTTCTGTAGACATAAGATATTTAACCCTTTTTGTTTCATAAAATGAAGTAGACTTAACCTAATCAAAGGGTTATTTTCATTAACGCAAAATTAACCTAAATTTGATGTTTCTGCTTTTTTTTCCACCTTTTTTCATGAAATTAGTCACTAAATATTCATAGCAGAGGCATCATCACGGGCTAAATGAAACTTGCCCACCCATTTCAGTTACATATATAAAAATGAAAGATTATATTCCTTTGTTTGGCAGATTGGTTATAGGGAATTTGATAACACCAACAAATGAGAAAATGTATTAGTCTGTAAAAAAACTGTATGAGTTGCTCCTTAGTGAGTCTGATGAGTTGGATATTCAATCCAAGTGGAGTGTTATCTTGTAATAGAGCAACTGATACTTTTTCTTTTCTTTTTTTTTGTGGCGGGTACGGGTAACTATGGCTACAAAATTATCTAGCCAGTGAGGCTGATCAAAATACCCAAAAGGATTTTTGAAGGTCCATGATCTCTTAAATCTTGTTTTATCTTACACAAGGAAGTTTTACCTTACTAAGAGAGTGGTAGACAAATGGAAAGCTCTTCCAGCAGAAACAGTAGATTTTAACACATTAGGGTAATTTAAACATGCACGGGATAGGCACATAGCTCTCTTAATTGTTTCAGACCAAGGACTAATTAAGGTTTGAGTCTTTAAAGCAGATTCTATGTTTCCATGGTAAAGATGGAGAAACAATGCACAAGTCCCTTCAATCCAATAAAGAGTAGTACTAAGATAAACAATAACTTTTAATAATGCAACTGCACCTTGAGCTTGTTCAGTTTTTAGGAAGTAGTTGCCAGCTTAGCGTGATCCTGGGACTACCTCAGGTGCATGCTAAGGTGGGTGCACATGTGCATGGCACCCAGACGACCAAGTAACAAAGGCCCTAGCTGTTGCTCGCACAGAGCGTGCATGCTGTAGTGAAGACAGGGCTCTGTGCTTACCTCTGTAAAATGGAGGGGGAGTAGTGTGAGCGAGACTGTATGCGTATGGTGTTTGAGTGTGTTAGCATAGGTGTTAGCACGGGTCTCTACTACTGTATGATGTTAGAGTGTGCATGTGTTAGTATATTTGTAGTTAGTGTTTGAGAGAATATGGTGTTAGAATGTGTGTGACACAAAAATGTAAGTGTCCTGAACCCCCCCCCAAAAAAAAAAATACCCAAAAAAGTATACCCAGGGTATTTCAATAGAAGTATTTGTATACTTATCAGGCAACCATCTGGTAACCAATCTCTGGCAAAGGAAGCCTTAAGATTAATTTTTGTTGATTGTTTTCCACCAATTTCTCCATTGATTGTTTGCACATAGTACTTGCAGAAAAAAACACCAAAATGTATTCAGCTGCATATGTAGATTATAGAAGCACTCTACATGCATAGGCTATGAGTTTTGGGCACAGAATAGAACATTACCATACCAGTTTCCAAACTTAAAATGTTAAAATTTTATTTCTTGAAGCCTATGTCACATTTGGGACTGTTTAGCAGCACACCATCTCAAAATACCCCAACAGAAGTATGTATTTTTTAGAGAGAAGACAACCCTAGTATTTCACTAGAAGCATCTGGACACTTATCATGCAACCAGTCGGTCACCAATCTCTGGCAAAGGGAGAGGTGACATTATTCACCAAACTTTCCATGCTTTTTTAGGATTGTTTGCACAGAGAACCTGCAACTGCAAAGATCCCCCCTTCCAAATGTATTCAGCTGCATCATCACATTACAGACACACTTCATGCTACATTTCACTATGCACACAGAATAGCGCAAGTCAGACACAGAGAAAAAAAAAGATAAATAATAATACATTATGCAAACACAATTTAGATAACATAAGATACAGCTTCATAAGTATGCCAGCCTTTTGCTTCATCACAATTTTGTGTGCGACAATTCCCATCACCCTTATCAGCTTGGGTAATAAGAATACTTGAGAACTTGTGGGCTTAGGCTGATGTCGGTGGGTTGTCCCGCTGACGTCTGGGGCATTCCTGTCAACATCAGTGGGCGTTCCTGCTGGCCTCCCGGGAAACACGGCCATTTAATGGGGAAATAGACAAGGGGTGGGGTGTGTCAGGATCCAAGGATTTGGAAGTTGGCCTGGAGAACTGGCGCTTCTCCTGGAGTTCTCTGGGCCAAACCGGAGAGTTCCCAGGTATGGTAACGAGATAGGTTCCGTTTTTTTGCAGTAGAGGGGCTGTCGTCACCCTGGACCTGCTGGGCCCAGGCCAGGATATACCAATCTATGTATATATCTTAATGTGACACTTAGGAGTTATATTTTAGCCTCGACTAAGATAAATAACAGAATAAATCACTTCATTTTAACATTCTCTTATATTTAGCCTAATGTCAGTGCCTGGTGGCTTTGAATCTTATTAATTTTGCCAAATTAAAAATTTTGCATAAATAACTTAACAAAATGTATAGACTTTCTTCCTATCATTCTTTTTTATGTATTTACATTCGTATGAACTTACAGTCTTATGACACACATATTAATTGTGAATGGTAATTAAATATTATTTGGCACAATTGCAAGGATCATTTACCCTAAGATGACTTAACAATGTGCCTTTAACTAAACATAGTTTTTTAAGTAATAGAAAATTAATAATCATCATAAGTTCCTGGATATATTTGTTCTAATAAAAGACAAGGTTTTTTTCAGAGCTTCTTCTTCTTGAGGTCTTCTTATAATCTGAACTCAAATAGAGGCCTGACTATAAGACTAAGATCCAGATCCCCCGCAGCGCTGCAGGGGACCTGGATCCTCCCCTCTGGCAGCCGGTAGAGGTCTGTGTGATGCGCACAGACAACCTCCGCTGCTGCCCGACACTTCCGCCGGTGCTTCTATGAGGGAGCACCGGAGTGACATGACCTTCTGGCGCTCTGTCATAAAAGCCCCGGCGGAAGTGCCTGCATCTGGCAGGACATATGGGTCAGAGGGGCAGGCTAGGAATTCAACTAGCTATCCACCCCTCCCCAAATAACAAATAGCGAGCTGGTCCACCCGGGGAAGTAACAACACTCTTAACTCTTCTGTACTTTGTGTGCAGCTAATAAAATGCTCATACTGTACCCAATGGGTTGTGGAGGGGATAAGTCTCATAAAAATAATTATTTCTTGTTATTTTTTTTACAGTTGTGTAAACTAACTCATATTTTACTGCCCCCCCCCCATTCACAATTATAAATCGCCTGCAATGCGGTCCATTCTCTGTCTTTTCTGTTTTTTTTCAAGGCTATTATTCTGCAGTTGAGTGGGTTCAAGTCACAGATTAATTAATACAAGTGCAAATGTTAGTTGCCAACAGATGAATGCAAAGGGCAACCTGTAAGCATCTGCAAGACCTGAAAGTAAGAAGGATCAGTCAGCTGAGCTCCAGCTTGTACTTCTTTACAAACCAAGGGTGGATCAGGAAATATGAGCATGTCTGCCAGAATTTACATAAATATATATGATTTCAGATGGACAAATACTATTTACATGTTATGCTCCAAAAAGCAGACTGGCTGCATTTCTTACATTTAGCAAGTTATGAGACATTTAATGTAAGCTTATGTAACTTAACTTTTTTTTTTTATGCAAGAAAAAATATGCTAAGCATATTCTAATGCATGTAAAATATAAATACCCACTACACCAGTGGTCTACCACTAATGGTCAAATACAATGTATATATAATACAAACATAATGGTGTTTGAATTATTCTTTCAATAATCAGATTTATTATTGCATCTATTTAACAATAAATAGTTCCAATGCAATCTGAATAATGGTGATCGCACACATTTATGTTGAAACAAAATCATATGCAAATTTAAGTTAAAAAATATGATTTTTCTGTATTAAAAATGCTGTAGCACAAATATCTCAGACTATAAATAATATAAATGGTAGTAAAAATACACATCAATCACCTAAAAGGGAGATGAGAAGCAGATGCGAATAATAAGTAAATGCTTTAAGTTGCTCCCTTTTTCTGCATTTTGCTACTGCTTAAACATTTAGGGTGCCATAAATTGTGCTTTCAGTTTGAAAATAGAGAGTAATACCATTGATATAAAACCATGTTTCAGAACGTCTGTTGCAATTAATAAAATAAAATTTTCTTACTGTGGGAAAATGTCTTATTCAATGTTTAATACGCTACAGCACTTTTCTTTTCCCCATTATACTAACTTTTAAAAGCATTACCCAGGAGCAGTTGTATAATTTTCTTTTATTCTCTTGCAAATGACTTTCAAAACATTTATGTTTTTTATAATTAGTGCTGTTCTCTACTTAAAAGAGACAAATCGTAATAATTTTGTTTTTGCATTTTATTTTCACAGTAAGCTTTTCCTACAATTAGGACATAGGTAAATCCATACCTCCCAAACATGTTTTAGATGTTAAGTTGGGGTAATCTGTTTTGGTTGCTGTGACAAATAGCAGGGCTGAACCCAGAAGTGGATAGGATTGGAGTCCTGCCCTCCATATCTGTGGATTTTCTTAATATGCTGACTCTAAGACTCTTGAAATATTAACCCATCGTCAAGATTCTATGTAGTGAGTTGTCAAATGTGTTAACCAAATTGCTATAATTCCAGTCCTCATGGAAATACTTAATTGAGCCACAGGCATCCAAGCAGGGATATATTAACCATACCATTATGGTAGAAAAATCACCAATTGGGGAGTCTTAGCTATAGTCATTAGAATAGACAAAGATCAGGCGCTAAATAAAAATATATATATATATAGTGGAACTTTAAATTAGTAATAAGTGCTGCAAAACGAATTTATGAAACAATTTTAAAGTGATTAAATATATCACCATCAGTGTATAACTGTGTATAAAAACAACAATAATAAATAAATAATACTTATATTTTTCTTTTCTGTGTTCAATCTTTCAATTGTAGTTTTGTTCCAGTGTTTTAACATATTTAAAGGAAGAAAAATAACAGTGCAGAATAGGAAGTTTCCAGGTATGCTACCCACCTTACCTAACCTTACAAACCTCCACTATTTTTTTTTACCTCCAAAGGCCGGTCAGGAGAGATCAGAGGATCTCATCAAAGCACATATGTGCACAAAAGCAGGACATCAGGGCAGTCTCTGAAAAGCGGAACTGTTGGGAGGTATGATATACAGAAATCTCCTTAAGTTAACTATGGATTATGAAAGGAAATTTAAACATTTTTGCTGTATAGTGATATGAGAGAATCAGCTATGCAGCAAATTGACATACATATTATGGGAGGCAATTTTTCTACTGTGACATCTGCTGCATTGAACATAGCTGAAGTCACATGGACATCAGCCGGCTGGAATTAGGAGTACTGCCTTTCCCCACGGAGTTTTATCCAGTAAACCCACAGGTAGAGAGTGTAAAAGATATGGGCAATTGTGAGCATTGTGAGGAAGAAATAGAAAGAAATGTTGTGGTCTAAAATTGAACAAGTGACCAAGGATAAATTAGGAAAATAACTTGTTAAAGTAAAACATGGGGAAATGGGTGATGTAATCTTAAACTGAGCTACGCTCATTGTATCTTACATGTACAGTTTTTGTTCAGAAGTATGATATTCTGGTCTTTTTCAGTATGTCTGTTTCATTACAATGAATTTTAAGTGTTTGTATTATTGTTGTATGTGATGGCCTTGCCAGATAAAGGTTAAAAAAACTGAAGGACAACAACCTCATATTTACTAAAGATGTGTGCTTAGAGGTACCACACATGACCTGTTTAGCCTTATACCTATCCCAGTAAAGTAAAACATCCTTACATTATATTTAAGCCTTTTGGGTCTATTCACTAAGAAGTCAAGTAGTAATTCCAATTAATTCAACGGGCTAGAGCTAAGCTAAGACTGCAAGCTAAGACAATATGTAAATTCAGTAATATAATAAAAAGAATAAAACTATTGCTGTGATTAGGTGTATTGGCTGTAACATGCCCGAGACCGTAGTCAATGTTTTGCCTAAGTGGAAGAGTACCTTTAAGGTCATTGTGTGCATCATGTTACAGCATTTAAAAAATCTGGTAAATGTGCACTCTAGACGTATTTAAATGTGTTTCTTCCATCATACTGTTGATACCACAGTCTACAGCCTTCCCGACCCGTGCTTCGTCCATACGGAAGCAATAGGATGTCTTAAAGGTTTACTTCTTGGTTTTTGACTCTGACTTTGACCTCCGGTTGTGGTCTTCTGACCCCGATTGTACCCTGGCTGTCCGTTACTCCTGCAGTTATGGTCCCAGGATTTCCCTGGCGTCCCTTCATCAGCCTGTTGCATCCCATGGTCAGTCCACTTCTAGCTGAACACTCCTGTCACCAAGCTAGTGGGCAATGCAACGTACAGTCTCTCTGTATGGGGTTCCTATTCTCCAGGAAAAGGCCTGTTTCCGTATTGAATAGGAAAACTTGTTTTGTAGATAGAAATTAAGTTTTTATTTCCAAAGTACAAGAAAATTGATTATACCTTATTTGTTCAGAATCCCGATTCTGAAACAGAGAAATGGTTGTCTAACATCATTTTCATGGAAAAGAGTAAGACATCTCATTGACTAAGAAATGTACTATCTTTATCAGTGGTTTAAAAGAATATGAAATGTTTGACTAGATGCTTTCACAATCCCGTGATAAATTCAATCTGTAAGAGCCTCAGAGCTTCCTGTGGTTTAGACAAACTGAAATTGAATGAAAATGTCCTTAAGATCTTTTTCACACAATGATAGTCTTTTTTAAAACCTGCAGTTGAACCATAATACAGTCTTTTGGTTGCATTAATCAAAGCAATAATTTTACTTAATGTTGGACAAAAGCAAACATTAGTTAAGTACGTATGGACATATATGGATATATGTTGTAGGGAATTATTTAAACATTTGTCACCTTTACCAAACATATTTTACACATAATAAGATATTTGATATAATAGCAATGTACCACTCTTACTCTTATGTTGTTCTGCATATTTTATCACAAAGGATTAATCGCAGACACTTGAATGGTGGTTGGGATCTTCAAAGTGAAACCCAATTTAGTTGTAAGGACTGAACCGCCCACCAACGTCAGAAGTTACCAGGTATGGTTCTGGAGAAGTTTAAGTATTGTGACATATTTGATTAGCAACCTGTCATTAAAATACATGCCACAACTATCTTTGGTTCATATAAGGCTTGTGGACGTGGGGTGGCAATGAAGCTCATTTTCAAGGAGGGTAGCGCAAAACACTAGTCTCATGAAACATCATTTATAATATCACATTCGTTACAAATAACAAATAACTGTAACATTTCACTTATATATTATAGGTACCCAGTGGCTCTAAAAATCTTGAAGTCAACATTTTTCCATACCCATGTGACTTTATATGCATCAATAAATGGATTTTTCAAGTAATCCTGGTCTTCGGATGTTTTGGATCATGCTTTTACAATTGCTAAAGATGGACATTGTTTGTCCATATTCTCAAAACAATTGCCGATATGGTCTACTTTAGATAAAGACAACCGATTGTTCCAAATAATGGGTCTTGGATATGTGTGCTCTAAAATGCAAGCTTGTTTGTTATATGGGTACAACTGCATTACCTGGTTTTCGTGTTCTTTAGAACTTTTCTATTCCCCCAACTATGAAAGAGACATTCCTACCAAGATGTATTTTCTATGAGAGGTCAGTGGTTACTTTAAACAATGAATTAATTCAAGCATTTTACAAAGCTCTATGTTTTAAGAAATGAAACCATTTTTAATTTAGAATTTAAGTGACCACGCTTCCCAGGTATAGATATATAATAAACAAAAAAAGTATCCAAGTTGTAATTTTAATTGCCAGAGCTAGTGACATCTCATACTATACTGTATATAATTTACCCAATTTAATCTTCTAGTTTATTTATACTATTGGTTTTTTTTTCTGCTGGGTATTTTAAAAATAGATGCCAGACTCAACAATCATGGAAGAAAGTTTAGTCATCAGGCAATCATAAGCTAGATGCCAAAATGAAAGGGAAATGAGAAAGGGAAGGAAAAACAGCAAAAACAAGTTAATTGGAAATGCATAAGGCTTCCCTAAAGAAAGGACATTTTAAGGACATTTCTCTCATTGTAAAGGCTATACTTTGCTTAAAATTACACAAATCGTGGCTCAATATTATTCTTGTTTTGTATTGCTACAGTTTCCATGAGGTTGCCAGCTTGTAGGTTTCCAGCTATGCTTTCTTTGCTACAGTTGATATCACCCTGAGATGGCCATAGTTTGAGAGTGATGGTAGTTACAATAACAAAAACCTGTTGACAAACAACCATTTAGCTTTCAAAAGGGTAAACTGACCAAGGTATAGAGCGTATAATGTCTGTGTGATTCTGTGTGAGGCAAAGTAAAATGTCTCATGTGGGCTGCTGAGTAGCCCTGCACCCCACATAATCGCCACCAAGCACTATTCCGAGAAGGCCGTTGCTGTAGTAGAGGTAGAACATTGTCTGGTAATGATTGAGGCCAAGTAGTGAGGTCAAACCGATCCCCAGTCCATCCATTCCCGCTGCACACTAAACACATCTCCTGTAGCATCGTTGCAATGCTCCTGATGAGAGGGATCAGTTGGTATGTTGTACCATGCTGGCTGACCTCTATACCGCCAATGTGCTTAGATTGTAAAAGCAGGCAGTAGAACTTTGTAGCCATTTCTTAGGCTCTCTCCTGGAAGTATCCTCGGCTCAACAGCAATTTAACATTTTATAAAAAATAAGATCCTTGGTGACTAGGCTCTGTAAAATCCTGTGTGATCTTGTGTGAGTGACTTTTAGTGAAATCATTTTACTTATCTCTGTGTTTTATAACTCACAAACAGTGAGCAGATGTACATGCCTATGCAATGAATGAAAGTTATATCTACTTATGTTTTAAGAAACCCACCTATAGGAGAACAACATTCAAAATGCTCCTATGCAGATGTGCACATAATTTAAAAGGCACAGTCACAGTAGGACCTCTAATCCCATTTTTATGCCCATATGCAACACGTTGATCACTTTTTCCATTTATTATCGATACCTTACCAACTTAAGGACAGGCCATTGTTTGTAGAAGTACTACAAACTGACACTGATTTTGCATCAATAGGTAGATTTCCCCATTAAAACATGGAGATCCTGCTAGATAATAAACACCTGTTCTCTTCCTTCTTACCAAATGCCAGTATTGTCGGCTCCAAAATGATTAAAAGTAATACTGCTTGATGTGAAAAATGAAAAAGAAAATCGCCCCCCCAAATAAAAATGAAAATAATAATAATAGTATGAGCCATGTTGATGTCACATCATAAAGGGTATTGATTTCTAGTCATGTTGCAATGCTCCTTGATGACAACAGTGTTAAAAGAAAAAAAACACAATATTGATAACAACAAGTACCAAAATCAGCATAAAATAAACCAAAAAGATACAATTTAGATGCATAGGCAATGTAGACCTTCACTAACTGGGGTACTCATGTCTGGTTGAAGGAGGCCCCGACTGCTTTTGCATCTATATTGTAGCTCACCCCTTGTCATAGGGGTCATGCCAATTAAGAGACAAATCTATACGATATAGGACAAGCCTTATTGAGATTATGAGAAATAATGATAAATGTATATGAAATGCCCTGGCCGCTGAATTGTCAGATGTGAATATTCCTCTTTAAGGTAAACCGAGGACTTAAGTTTAGAAAGAAGATGGCCAAATGCCTACTTTAAGGTTGATAACGATTTGATACAAACTATTACTGTTTCTCTTTCCTCTATGTAGCTGTATTAGAATATATACCACATGGACATTTTTTTCTGCTAAAATATGAATAATAATTATAGGATAAAAATCTGCCATGGAAGAAGAGACATGATGGTGTTTGCCCAATTAGAAAGTATACAGATCCTGAAACAGAAGCAAACCTGAAGGTCAAAAGAGTCTGCAGGTTCTGCTGATCAGTACTACGGCAATTTAATGAATAGCGCCATGTCTCATTCTATCACCATCATTTCTTCTCATTCCAGGCTGACGCAGATTATTTGATAAGCAGGGGAGGGGCACAGGGTAAAACTAATTTTCTAGAGCTGTAAATCGCAAGTGAGCTGCATTATCAGCCACAGAGAGGGCAGGACTGAGACTTGGAGCCTATAATGAGATTTTTGCCTCTTCTTCAGAACCATCAGAGATAAAAACATTCAAAGCCTGAATTTTTTTTTTCATCCTATGAAATATTACTCTAGGATGTTCATGATTAAGTTGAGAAAGAGACTGCAACTTTCTATCAGTCATCATTATTGCCCATATAACTTGACAACAGTTACAGTGAAAACTGTTCAGTTTGCCAGCTTGCCCTTATCTCATCTTTCGTATTCCAAATCTGAATTTTTTTTCTCACACCTTTTCTATATTATCTTCTGTTATTCATGCTGGGTGGTTGTTGAATGCACCTGTTGTGTTCCATCATATAGAGTATTCAGATCTGCACTTCTGTATGCCCAACAATTAAAAATGTAATACTTATGCAAAAAGTGAAATTCTATCTGTTGTCTTTAAGTTCATTTTGTCCCTTTCTCCTCTGTGCTGAATTGTAAGAAATGGAATTGGAAGATAATTGTGTTTTAGGAAAAGGCTACAGCATTTGATATGCACCTTGCTGACACCTCTTCCTTAATACAGGATAAACATGGTGAGACACCACGTCTGTTTTTTTATGCACTGAGTGGGAATATTTGAACATCATGTGCTGTGTATCTCAAATCTGACTGTGATGTGTTCTCTCCAATCCCTATGTGCAATGCTCAATTCTCACTACCCGTCCTCAACATCTGTTTCCTTCTGCCTCCCTATCTGTGATGCTTGCATCTTGCTTTTATATGTCAACTTCACTTTGGCTGGCATATTTGCTTCCAAATTCCATTCTTGTGAATTCTTGCCCCTGGATGAAATTATGAGATCTTGGGGGTTGCCTTGAGTTAGGCCAATCAGACTATTTAGATCTGTTCTAGATGTGTGCAGATTGGCACATCACTGCCACTGTGGCACCTTGTTGGCAGCCTGACACCCCCTTATGGTGATGTCCTAAAGGCAGGATCCTGTGTAAGAGTTCCCAACTATATTTGGCAAGTAGTCAATGCTCTTTAACCATGTTAAATATGTCATACAAAGTCAAAGAATGCACATATGCAAAATGTCAAATGTTAAGTTCACATGATTCTATGAATTCATATTATACAGATCTACATATTTTACAGTATATCTAATATGTTAAGTTTTTAAGCTGCAACTAAGTTTTATTCATGTAAAATTGAAACCATCAAACTTTTATGTCCTGGAAGCTTATGTAAGTTTACATCTTTTCATATGCTGACCCAATAAAAAGTATCCATTTTGTCTAAATATTCATGCTCACATTGCAGTATCCATTTTGCTTATAACACATTAAACTGTCTCGGTAACGGACCCTTTTAGTTCTGTAAACACCACATCATGCCTTCCCTTCAGCACCATGATTGTCATAGTCAGTCTTGCAGTCTTTCAGAGAAAAAACATGGTGGGGCTATCTATTATGAGGAAATATTGTAATAGTAGCCAGTCATAACTGAGCCAATATTTTCTTTGCTCTGGGATGTGTCTGTGGCGGTGACAGAGTTTCATCATACACAAAGATTTCAGACCCTTTTATCATTTGAGCTTTGAATGTCCTGTTTGATAAGCTCAGCCTATTGTACTGTCTATATCAAAATATATCACTGTCCCCTATAATTGTCATGTTTTTATAACCAGTAAATTGGGGTTTGGTAAAGGGCTGTGGGGTTGAGTATTCAATGGGTAATGTTAGGTAGTTCAAGTTTATGCAGAGGTGTGTTTGCTGCCTAAATGGTAAAAAAACTACTAGGAAAAGCATGAAAACATATAGCATATGTGCAGGTTGTACTATCTGTATTTTCATGCTATTTACCAAGTACAAAGAACTTGCAGGTCTGTTTATAAAGGTGGGGAAGCAATCAGGGACCAACTTGTTCAAGGAACTTTAAGGCATTTGTTAAGGTGAAAAATGTGAACAAGCATAAAATGAAATAAGGGAAATAATAGGTTAAAATGAAGGAATACATGCAAAGAGAGGAATGGAGATACCTTCAACAGGACTCTTTGATATAATAATCGGTATATGCCTGTGCAGTCCATAAATATTAAAGAAAATAAATAGTACTAAAATGAATACAATATCAATACACTTATCAAGAGAGAATACTTCACTAGTATGGCCAAAAATATAGAAAACATTTAATGTTATCATCATTGTGACCCTGACAATGTAGGGAGAATTGAGGCTTTGACAATGAGGTGATGGAGTACTGAAAAGCCAGCAAGCATTGTATGGAAAATGCAGAGAATATCCTCAAAAACAAGGATATTGAGTTGACAATTTGGAAAATATTACATGGATTTGCTTGGAATATTGCAATTTCATCCTGTGTTGGCATGTTGAACTTTAATAGATCTATTTTCTTCCCGCTCTCTGGAGTAAAACCGTTTACATGCAACATGTCCATCATTCACAGAAAGGGCGGTGAAGAAATCACATGATAGGGAGAAGCTTTGACAAGTACAAGAGAAAGAAAGATGTCTCACTGTCTGGCGTGAGCTGTCAAGATCTTTCTGAACGTGGCAGCTGTTTGAAACATTATAAACAGCGTTTTCATCACCCTAGTCTCCATTCCATGAACATGCTATATGCTTGACACTGTCACCTGACCCTTTTGGGATGTAGGGAGCAAAATGTAAATGTGTATGTTTGTGCAGTGAAATTGAAATGCCAAATATTTTGTCTATTTAGCTTTTTTTCCCTATAAACATTTGTGCATTCCTTTATTGAGACAATAATGAGATGGCAGAATTTAACTAATTAAATAAGTGATCCTTAACACAACGTTGCTATATTCCTTGAGTAACTGGTATATAACGACTGTCCAAGAAAATCAGCAGTGGATTTTGTACTGAAGGACTCCACTGGGTGGGATTGTTCCTACCCATAATATGTGCGCTGTGTGTTGGTGAAGAAACATAAAGGACCTAAATAAGAGCCTTCAGAGAAGTAATAGTGTGATCGTGTGGAAAGTCTTCAGACCAGTAAAAGCTAGATCTGTTCCACAGGAGGCATCAATCTCACTTTTGCTAGAGATTAGCATACTTAGAGGAGGGGCTGAGTGCAGGACCAATCACTTAGCTTACCCATCCAGCCAGCTTGTGATATGTTAAAGCAGAATGCTGGGATATGCTGGAAACACACAGACTTTAATTACTTTCTCAGCTCAATGGGTTGGTCAAGACTGATCCTCTGATCAACACAACCCATGATCCCACTACGCCCAAAACTGGCACAATGGGGCTGCTCAGTGAGACAGTGGCTGTAAATCAGTACTGTCCCACTTGAAACAGGACACACAGGTATGATTTTTGTCCATTTTTAGATCCTTGCGAGTGTTAAAACAAGATAGGCATAGACAGTGGCGACTCTAGAAACAATATATAAGGGGGGGGGGGCACACAATCACACAGTCAAACACTGCGGGGCATTTATTAATTTCCAAAAGTAATGTGCTATGGATTAACTTTGTGTTATTGGATAAATACATACTTGATCAATTCAACATGGGAATCCTGACACAATTGAGTGCGAACTAATCCTTGAAAAAATATAATTAAACAAAATAAATAACTTTTCCACTAAATGATTTCAGGGCCTTGAACGTTTTTCTATGGCAACCGACGAATGGGATTTTCGAAAATGAACATGTTGATAGAATTTCGTCGAGAACGGACGAATTTCGTTGTATACGAAGAAATTTTTTCCCCACAAAAACAAACCTGAATAGTCTGCCAGTACCCAAGTCTACTTCCCAGTGCCATCTTTGTCCGCAAACAACTTCCCAATGCCATCTTTCTCCCTAAACAGTGTGCCACGTGACATCAACTTGCAAGTTTTGTAGCGTTGGCAATGCCAATGAAGATTATTGAGTGGTGCCAGCACTGCCCACATGGCTCAGATAAATTTCGATGTACACTAACTAAATACAAGTACCTAGATACAGTTACATCAAACAAAAACGTAAGTATACTAGCCTCTGCCAATTAGGTCTAGGCTGGCAGTTCCCCACCATAAAAAAGGGGGCAGTTCGCACAACCTCCACAGGATGCAGTAAAGGCCACTGTGATGCAGTCACAACAGTGAATGCAGAGGGGGCCACTGGGGGTACTGTTTTGCCTAGGGCAGCTCCCCAGGTAAATACTTCACTGGCTAGGCATCATGTTTGCGTTAAGTTAAAATTATTTGTTTTCTCATTTTCTGCATGAAATGCAAGATCCTCAGCACATGGTCTGCAAGAAAAATGCCAGAGTGGCAAATAGGGGTATAAGGCATTTCTGGATGCAGAGTGACAAATAGGGGATTAAAAGGCATATCATGGGGCAGAGTGGCATATAGGAGGGTATAAAGCATATCGGGGAGGCAGAGTGGCATATAGGGGGGCATATGGCTTTTCTGGAGGCAGAGTGCCCCATGATATGCCTTTTAACCCCCTTTATGCCACTCTGCCTCCAGAAATGCCTTATACCCCCCTATATGCCACGCTGTCCCATGATATGCCTTTTAACCCTCTATATGGCAGAGTAGCATACAGGGGGTTAGAAGGCATATCATAGGACAGAGTGGCATATAGGAGTATAAGGCATTTCTGGATGCAGAGTGACATATAGGAGGTCAAAAGGCATATCTGGAGGTATAGTGGCAAAAAGGGGGTTAAAAGGCATATCACTGGGCAGAGGGGCATATAGGAGGGTTGAGGCATATCATGGGGCAGAGTGGCATATAGGAGGGTATAAAGCATATCGAGGAGGCAGAGTGGCATATAGGGGGGCATAAGGCTTTTCTGGAGGCAGAGTTCCCCATGATATTCCTTTTAACCCCCTATATGCCACTCTGCCTCCAGAAATGCCTTATACTACCCCCTATATATGCCACTCTGTCCCATGATATCTCCGTTTTAACCTCCCTTTATGCCCTCGCGCTCCAGAAATGCCTACTATACCCCCTTATATGCCATCTGTCCCATGATATGCGCCTTTCTAACCCCTATAATGGCAGAGTGGCATATAGGGGTTAAAAGGCATATCATGGGACAGAGTGGCATATAGGGGGTATAAGGCGATTTCGTGGCAGCAGATTGCATATAGGGGTTAGAAGGCCATATCAGGGGGACAGAATGGCAAGCCTCGGGGGCAGATGTGCATAACTCGGGGGTAGGTTGGCAAATAAAAGGAAATAAAAACCAAACATGTCTCATAGCTTTTATTAAATATGAAAAAATAGTCTACATGAATTAATAAAGAAATAAAAGTTTCTTACCAGAATATCATGAAGAATAATGTGATCAGTGTAAAAATGTTCGCAGGAGTAAATGTTTTGATCCCATTATGTGTAATGTATTTAATTTATTAGGGCCTTTTAACACTTTTGCTTTCTGGCATTTTGATACAAATAATGAGATAAAAAGAATGGCACATAGTGTGACTCGGGTGAGTATAAGGGGTGCGTGTGGGTATAAGAGCTTGACCGTGAGATAAACTATATGGGGCTGGTCTCCAAATTTTTCCAGGGCTGCTTTCCAGTCCCAGTCCGGCCCTGTCTACAACCCTTGACACTGTTGACTCACCCCTTCCCCAGCATTGATTTCTACCGCATCTGCAACAGAGTTCCCTCCCGGCTCAAATCCTACCTTACTGACTGTGCCTTTAGCATCTCCTTCTCTGGCACTTGTTCTCCTCTAACAGTATGTGCTGGTTTGCCAGTTCTCAATTTCACTCAACTCAATCCTCTATCTCTCTGAAAAGAATGTTTTCATTTGGATTGCACTACCACCTCTATGCTGATGATATTCTAAATGACATTTCCTTTCCTGGCTTTTAGCCCTGTCTTCCAACTTGTCACACTGTCTCTCTGAAATCGCATCCTGGATGAAATCCCCACTACCTAAAGTTCATCATATCCAAGACTGAGCTTCCGATTATTCCCCTGTTTTCTCTATCTCTTTTTTTTATATGTCCATCACTGTTTAAAATCCCATTCCAACAGTTTAAGTTCCATGCTTTGGCTTTACACTTGACTGCTTGCTCTTTACTTTTCACATCCAGTAGCTTCCCAAATCTTGCTGTCTTTAAACTGTTAAAAATATTTATTATTTTGTATTATTTGTTTTCTCATACAAAACACTACTAATATACCCGCAGAAATCCACCTCCTGACGTCTCTACTGTGAGGTGAAGGAGAACGTGAGAGTGAAAGAGTAACCGGAAACAGCCTGCAGACTTCTTCGTAGCTCTCCCCATTAGGTACATGGTGACTACACCTAAACCCCAAATCTGTTCATTCCACAACCCCAAAACTTCACTCACTGCCACTACCAAGGTGTACACAAGGTTTACAGGTACATAAGGAGGTTTGGAAATCCCTAAACTACTCAAACTTCTTAGCCCATGCCAGTATCTCAAAATACCCCGATTTTGGCGAGTCCTATCTAATTTTACATGCCTATATTCCTTGACAAGGAGCTGAATCAGTGGGACTGCATTGCATTTAACCCTCTCCCACTTAAAGCCTTCTCAGGACACCATTATTAAGGCACCTGTGTGGCAGGCGGGGTGCTCAACCTGAAGGTTTGGTCAGTCAAATAATAATGACCAATATGTACACAAAACAGATTTCTGGCTCTGTTTTCTGTACATGTTTTGTTATCTTTTAAAGATGCCCTACTTGGATGTTCTTCATGTTTCACTTGTTTTATGATTGCTTTATGATTGATAAGAAAAATGTACATTTGCATGCGCAGCATCTATTCTCTGGAATTCTATACTTCATTCTATTAAGATGTCCCCTACAAATTCACTAAAAACCCACCTGTTTACATTTTACAAAGAAGCCATCTGTTCTCTCTGCCTTCAAGATCTCCACACTGCTGACTTCTCCACATGACCTAACTACAATTAAATCATCCTCGCTCAAGCGTTCCCCACCTTCTGTTTTATTCTTCCAGAACCTCCTAAAAGATTGTAAGCTCCCAAAAGCAGAACCTCTTCTTACCATGTATTAATGTTATTGTCAATTTTATATGTATCCTGTTTTAAAGCCATTGTTAACCCCTTAATGACAAAGCTCATCCATGTACAGGTTCAAAATGCATTTTTTCAATTGGTTTTGGGACCACCCATTGTCCTTAAGGGGTTAAATATCACTCTCCACAATTACAATATTGCTACAAAATCTGCTTGCAATCTGTATAAAAAATGTAAGGTAAAAATTGATCCTAGGGTCTCAAGGATCTATTAAATTGATCAGCTAACACACATTGTGCCCTCTTTCCTAATCATGGAAATGGTTAGATTAACCGGGCTAAAGGACCCTGGCCTCCTCACCTCTGACATAACATATATTGTATGATGTGGATTTAATTATTTAGGAACCAAGCAAAGGTTCGCCCAGACACCCTGCTTTTTACTTATCCCTATGCTGTGCAATAGGGTTACACAGAAAATTACTTTGTGTATAAACCTCTTCAATGTCTACAAAATTAGAACATTGCTGAGAATACCTGTGAAATGAATAATCTGAACGTGACCTGAATATATTTTTCAAATCCAGACAAAATTGTTTATTTGCTAAAGTTATTTACAATACATAGAGACATTGGTGCGCATATTAGCACAATCTGTGTCAAAAACAAATTGCTAACTGCTCAATTGGACAAATGTATTATGTAGGCGTAAAAGTCCACTTTAGTGAGCAAAAGAACCCAAATAATTCATTACCGAGTGCCAAACAACTGGCATTCTTTTCGCTTCATAATTAGTGCACTGGGATATGCGTAACTGTCAGACTAACAGGTAATGATGCCGTTGAGATACAGAGAACATTATATGTTCCCGAAAATAACAATTAAAGCTTTAATTTAATGACATTGATAAACTAATTTCATGCTGATGTAGCACTGGGTACCTGCAGAACAACACAGGCAGCATTTTCAGCCCATTATTTTTCAAAATAATGTAAGCAATTACATTTTTCACACTTCATTTCAACTATAATGTGATAGTAACGCAAATGTAAGCATCTCCAAACCTCATTTATTATGCACAATGCCAGCCTATAGAACATGGCTACACTGAAAAGGCTCATCAATAAACCCTAAATGTACAGTATTAACGTGATTATTCTAAGTGAGTTTAGACAGCTACCAACCTTTAATTTACTCATTGGGAAGAAATAATTAGAGAAATTTCAGAAAAGGATTTTTTAACTTCTGTCATCTGCCCCTTGTATTTAATATGTAAAGCTTCTTGATGGATTACCTTGACAGGTCTCTGATCTTACATGTTACAAATACACCTTACCTGATAAAGAAATACTGTAAGTAATTGCACTGTATGACCTTTACGCAAGGAAGACACATTCTCTTACAATGTTGTGCCAATAAAGACAGTAAAATACATAAAAGGGATCTGTCCCCTCCACAGCTTTTAGAAAACCTAAATTAATTCATAAACTAGCCATAGCCTGTGTGTTTTTGAGCTGCAATCAGAAATATTGATTTAAAAGCTCCACTATGAGGTAGTATATTTTATGAATGCGGGACATGATTTGTTTCAGACATTATTTGTCCCGCAACATCTGGAACTCAGCATCTGTGACTATAGTTCCCTTGATGATTAGTCAGCCAAAGTATTTTTTATGCTCGAGCAATATGCGACAGCATAAGCTTCAGATTCCACCCTTAAAGACCCTATGGATGTACTATTCCATCCACAAAACAGTTGTCAGGATGGCTCTCTGGATGTAAAAGTTGTCATTAACATGTAAGTGACAAAGTAAAGTAATTTATTATAAATGTATAAGTCAATTATGTTGAATTTGGGCCCAGCATACACAAGCAACCAATGGAAAAAGCCATTAAAAAGGAAGAGGGGTCATCTTGGCAGCATCCTACCACAATTCTGTTGACCGTGGGACCAGCAAAAGACAGAAGGGTCATTTTGGAATTAACCTATGGAACCTATCACGGTTGACTTAAAGGCAAGACTACCTAAACAAGAAACAGAAGAATCACTTAAAATTAAATAAAAAAGGGACCACTTTGTAATGTGCCAAAGGAACCATCCCACCAAACTTCTATGGACTTTAAGTCAATAACACATAAACAACAAATAGTTGTTCTGATGAAGTCCATTATAAAATGTGTTGTCAATAATAAAAGAAAATTGTGTCATGGCACAAATTACCATTTCAATGGACAACATTTTTAAAGAAACAATTTGCCTCCTGCGGAAAGTTGAATTCAATGTGCGACAAATTAGAAACTGTTTTTCTTTAACTTACTTGATCAGGAATAATTAGTCTTCTAAAATAGAAAATGACCAATATTTACTTCACTTAGTACTCATAAAAAAACATAACAGGCCTTTTCAGCCATGAAATAATGATCATTACAGCCTTTTGCATGAGAGAACGTGTAGTGTATTGAAATATACTGAACTGTGAATGAATGCTGAATGAGGTATCCATATTGTGCTGGTTAGTAAGAAAATGTTCTGGTGCAGTTAATGTGTTATGAGATTGAGGTATGTGTAAAAGATGTGTAAAACACATTTAACATCTCTTCTTACCTTAAGAATATGATAAAGGACCAAATGAAATTATTAGTATAGGCAATAGTCAAAGATATGTAATCACTGGGCATAAATAAATGATAATTATATGTTTAAATGATAGGCTTCAAGGTTTCCTTGACCTTAATTATGGAATGAAGGATTTGCTGAACATACAGTCTATAGATAGGATGGTAACTTGTTAATGCAGGGTATAGTTGTAACCAGGCCCGGACTGGCCATCGGGCACACCGGGCATTTGCCCGGTGGGCCGGGCCGTGGCAGGGCCGGATTGACTTAGGGGCTGATGGAGCTGCAGCTCCAGGCCCCTACCTTAACCCCTTGACTGCTAACGACGGCATGGTGCCGTCGCTAGCAGTCCCAGTCAGGTGCTAACGACGGCACCTTGCCGTCGCTAGCACTATCTTACCTTGATGGAGGTCTGTGGACCCCCATCACCACCTACCACGGAGATCTGCCCCTCATACTGAAGGGCATCACCGGGGCCTCCCGATCCGGACGGTGACGTCGCGCGTAATGACGCGATGACGTCACCGCGCAACTTTATTAATAACTGACAATTGTCAGTTTTCACGGTATGGGGGCATGCTGCTTAGATGCCTGTATCTCAGGCATCCAAGCAGCTACAGACCCCCAACATATACCGTTGGAAAGGTAATCGCCTCACCTTTTCAACGGTATAATGCTTGTGAATAATAATAAAAAATATTAAGTTAAAAAAATAAAAATGTAAAAAAAGTTAAAAAATTAAATTAAATTATCTAAACATAAACTAGTTTAACTTTAAAAAACAAAAAAAAAGTTTAAGTATTCTAGCAAAATGATCACTGTGGTAGCCAATGTTACCACAGTGATCATATAGCTATAAAAAGTCACATTCCCTTTTTAAAAAATGGCTGATAGTAAATTTTAACCCCATGATCCCTTTGATCATGGGGTTAAATTTAGCCAATGGTAAAGGGAAGAAATGTTTTAAATCCTGATTAACTGTAAATATTAGTAAAATCAGCCACTTAGCCTGTGCGGTACGTGAGTAACCAACTACTTGCATTTTTACTGCAAAACTTATTTTTGCTGTAAAAGTGATTTTTTTCTCTCCCTTTACGATCATTTCTTTGGGATTGTAAGGGGGAAGAATGGTGTGTGTGCTTCTGTGAGTGAATGTATGGAAAGTATGGTGTGTGCTTCTGCGAGTGAATGGAGATATGAAAGGCGTGTGAATGATCAGTATTTAGGGTTGAAGCGTTGACGTGGCATCACTGCTCACGTAAGAAGTAAAATTATGCCACAAAAAGTACACATTTGCAAAAACTACACCCCTCGGCGCATCAAATGAGGGGCTGCATGTGTTTCTAGTACAAACCTGGAGTGCGCAAGACACAAATGAACATGTCGCTATGGTTAGAAAACACATATTTTCTAGCCAAAGCGACATATTCCGTCATTATTTGTGCACTCAGCTTTTGTCCTAGAAATACATGTAACCCCTCATTTGAAGCTCCAAGGGGTGTACTTTATGTACCCTAATTTAACTTCCCAGATGTCTCGACCACTTTAACTTCCGAAATGGCAGATTTGAGAATCTTGTTAAAAAATTGTCTTAAAACATTTAGGGGTGATGCCTGCATTTAGACAGCTCTAGAGAGCTGGGAAGTTACATTAGGGGTTAAAATAGGCCCAGTCAGGACAGGACTGACTGGGCCTATGCGGCCTTTACAGCCGCATTAACGCAGGGCATAAGGGGCATCTGCCCCTTAAGCACGCTGCAACTGCGACCGAGTCCGCCACTCTAGGGGGCCAGGAAGCCCCCACCAGGGCCGGCCTTACGGGTATGCGGCCGCACATAGTTTAAATTAAAACATCTGGGGGGTTTTTTTTTTAATTTAACATCCTCCATGTTAAATAAAGTTTTTTTTTTAACTGGGCCTAGTTTAAGGTGGGGGCATGGAGCTGCAGCTCCATCAGCCCCTAAGTCAATCCGGCCCTGCCGTGGGCCCGGTTGCAGTTGCTGCTTGCTCAGGCAACAAGGTAAGTAGGGTGAGGGGGGGTGCAGTGAGAAGGGGCAGAGGGGGTTAGATAGTGGGAGAGGGCATAGATAGAGGGGGTACATAGTGAAAAGGGGCATTATAAGATGAAGAGAGGGGTAGTGTGAATGCGTATGAGAATTAATGAATTCATGTGAGGATGAATTGCTTGAATGATTTGTGAGACTGCATTAATGAAGGATGGGCTTTAACAATAAATAAAAAAATAAATAAATAAAAATGGGCTGCTCAGGCTTAAATGCCCGGGCCTATTTTTTGTCCCAGTCCGGGCCTGTGCGCAAGAACACTATCTCTGATAAAGTAGTGCGAGTGGAATCAAAAAGTGCGTTGGCATTACCAAGTGCATATATCATCATCAGATCACCATCTGTTATCTTAAAAAGCAGAAAAATAGTAAAAAGACAATATCTATTGTGAGCGAATAAATAGTTATATGACACATACCGTGAATAAAACAAATAAAAGTCACTGGCTCTTATAATATTGATAAAGGAATTGAATATTTACAAAAAAAAATAAAAAATGGAAAGGTCATCATAAATTATGTTAAAACAAAAATTCAAAGCACAAATTAACAGTACATTTCAGATGATATCGCTTGCCTATCCTGTTGCCTTTATGTTGGCTGTGAACTTTGTGGCGTCTCTATTGACGGTATACATACGTTGGCTAGGACGTTTCCTTTAACCCCTTAAGGACAATGGGTGGTTCCCTAAACCCATTGAAAACAATGCATTTTGAGCCCGTACATGTACGGGCTTTGTCATTAAGGGGTTAACAGTCTCGGCCAGGGGTATACAGTGGTTGGGATCATGGTTAGTAGACACTGCTGGTCAGAAATGTCATTTTTGGGACATCAGCTGTTGAAGACTTGCTGAAGAAGAAGGCTTGGCGCAAATTCCCATTATCTAGAAAACACCAGCCATCTATGATGAAGGCGTCCCTTCGAAAGTGCGACCGCAGGAAGATTAGACTCCCACATGCAACAGAGGAAAAAGTCACACAACACTGAAGAAAGATCTAAAGACGAGTCTTAATCATCCCAGGTTTGATGCCAGATTGCCAAATGCGTTTTAAACTCCTATTAACCAGGTCATTTGCCAGGGACTGTCTCTACAACCTCAGGTTTGTTGGCAGCCAGTGGCTGCAGTCTGAGGGCCACACCACCCAGTCTCTTCTCCTGCCGAAAATGTCATTTCATTGGCAGCTGCGTCCATCAGCAAGGAGAAATGTCATGGTGGATAATAGCAGATTCTTGGCATTCTCTTCAAATTAATTATTTCTCAGAGATTTAGGACAATTTCATGAAAATATGATTTAAACAAATTCTTTGAATTGATTTTTAAATTATCGGCATACATTATTACGGCCAAATAAGTGTAGGGAACAGTAAACAACAATATAATTTTTCATAGAACAAATATAAGCGTGTCATTTTATAGAATAATAACAAGTAAGAAAAATATATATATTTTTAATATTTTTTTTTTTCTCGCTAGTTTCAGACCTGCTTTTTCTGTCATTATCAAAGTGGCGAAAGAGAGACAATCCCCGAGGCCTTTTTTGTGAAATAAAAAACACAAGCTATGGAATAAATAAATCAGAAGATAAGGTGAAAAGGGAAGCAATTTTAAATAAATGCCACTTCTGCGAAATGCTTCATATTATGGATAGAACAGTAATATTAAGGACCATAAAAACGCTAAAATATTAAACTAAGAAGGATTTAGTCTCTTATGCTTTAATGACAAATAGATGGGAAATGAAAAGACAGTGGCGCTCTGAAAACGATTTGGAGTTAGACGTACGCTTTGAAATGAAATAAAAGCATGTTAAAGCCTTTTATAATTAGGAAATGTAATGATACTTTATGAGTTCGTCTCCCGCAAAATGCAGGCAATGAGGGTATTATGGAAAAGAAGAAATAGAAAGCATTATTCCCAAATCTTTTCTAATTTTGTGTTAGCACAAAATTGCAACACAATATTCCATACTGAAATATACATTAGTATACTAGCAGATACAATTACAGGTTAAGTGATGCAGAGTGCGGGGATATGATGTCATATCATGGCGCTCAGCTTCAACATGTCGAGAGGAGGCCACGTTGGAGATGGGACTGAGGTCTGTGCTACTTAATTGATTTCTCCGGTGATCGATGATCTTCCCAGCTTGGCCCAGGTTGGGTGAGATAGGCCCTGAGATACACGGTGCCCCCTAAGGCTTCTTGGTGGGCAATTGGAAACTGGCCTTAATTGTTCATTGATTATTAATTAGTGATCTTATTATTCAAAGTACAGTTATTTGCTTCATAATATAAGTGCATATAGCTGAGCACTCATTTTACAAGCTCAAGTACAGGCATACCCCACGTTAACGTGCACAATGGGGTCCAGAGCATGTGTGTCAAATAAAAATGTAATCAAAGTACAGCACTGTTTTTTGCACTTGTCAGTGCATGCACTGCCCTAGAATCGTCAGGCCATTTCCACCACAAAACACTTAAAGGACACAAAAGATGCAAGAAAGAAGACCTGAAATGCTGTTACGTGCTGACGTCATGCTGTTACGTGCTGATGTCATGCAGTTACGTGCTGACATCATACTGTTACGTGCTGACGTCATGCAGTTACGTGCTGACATCATACTGTTACGTGCTGACGTCATGCAGTTACGTGCTGGCGTCAAGCTGTTATGCGCTGAAAAAATCTAACGAGCGTTTTTAGTGTCTACAACTCCTCAGCGCCCAATTTTTGATCACATGACAATTAAGTGTTCCCAGGAAAAATTAGGAACGAGGCAACATGTTACATAATTAAAGAATTATTTCTGGGAATTGCTTGGGCATTCAGCAGTACTAATTCAGGAAATTAAATGGAATGGAAGCCTAAACCCCTTCAAGACCTAGACATACCTGTTACTTCCGGGTCAAAGGTCACCGGCAGAGCGGGATGTACCAGGTACGCCATTGATGATGCGCGATCCAGCGTCGCTATGAACGCTGGGAACGCCAGCGATCTGTAGCACCCACTCCCCCTCAATTCCGTGCACGTGATGGCTTTGCAGCGAATCACGAGCACGGAATTTAAATATTTTAAAAAAACTGCGGTCTTCAAGGGAAGGCGCAGTTTGCCAACGCCGGTCCTGAAAGGGGTTAAAACAAGCAATATATATGTATTAGGAACCCACCTGTTCTAAAGCTTCTACAGGTGTCATTTCTATGGATTGGGGAGGCGGGGAGGGATAATTTCAAGAAAGGGAACACTTAATGCCGGCCCTGCAACTCTGAGACACAGGCACCAGCCTCCATAGCATGAACTGAATATCCTCAAAATGATTAAATTGACTAAAAAAACACAAGCAGACGCCATTGGACACTCCAAAAAAGTGAATTTTCTTCTGCTTAAAGCCGTGACGATGACAACAAGGCACCAATTTATAAAAAAAAAAGGAAAAAACGGAGAAAAAACGCAATTTCTTTTCCAAAGTGGACAATCTTCAGAGGGAATTCTATGGAAATATGATTAATTCGTCTTCGACAATGCTTAGTGATTTTCTGATCTCAGTTCTAAGAAGGGGAAATAACTGACGCCGACGTCTTTAGTCTCTCTTTTAATACATTTCTTGATCTCAACAGTCAAGGAAATTAACATGGTAACGTCACTTCAATGGATCGGCAGAAAATCACTGGGAGATAGATCTTTGAGGAACTCTTCTAATATATGTATCAATGAGTTCAATGATTAAACTATTAAATACTTCAGAGAGGCAGCTTTTCCTCTCGGTAATTTTAATTTCTCGGCTACACATGTTTCTGATGATAAAACGGCGTTTTGGTGGTTCTTGGGCCGGTTAAATTAAACCCTGTGTTAATGTAAAAAAAAAAATGATGTTTCTTCATTTCCACGGACATTTCTTGGCTATAGTCAATATTCTGTCCGCCGCATTAAAACTTCGAGACTCGGATCTCCGGGGACTATATCTTTTTTTTAAGAAAAGAAAAATAGTTCCAATATTCGGGCATGAAAATCAAATCAAAATTAAGATAGTATTATATTAACCCCTTAATGACAAAGCATTTTTTTCAATGTGTTTAGGGACCGCCCATTGTCCTTAAGGGGCAATTAGGAACTGCCGGGGTTGTTACATTTTAGCAGAGGCGTTGACTAAATGGCACTTAGCATTGTCTTTCCCCCAGACAGCTGTGGATATACTATTGAAGGTATAATATTCTATACTATCGTTTACATAGCTTCCCCAATACTAACACAATCTTGGTGCACTCACTTGGCTGCCAATCCAACTGGCCATGTAGACCTCCAGCTCGACCGGTCGGTCTCCATGCCACTTGTCATCCACTGACTTGTTGGGAATACTTGAAATCTCAAACCCAACTTCATACCTTGGTATTTAAATTAGTGAATAGTCTAATTCACTGTTTTGCCTGTTAAATGCAATTAAGTGCTATTGAATTAGGTCAGTTTGTGTAACTTCACTGATAACTTAACCTTCAACAAATATATCTGTCTTTTTTATTTATTTGGCACTATGTATAAATATTTTATATATAAAATTAATGAACGTTAAGCTTATCTATATTTTTGTTTGTTTTTTTTTAACTTTCGGGACCTAAAGTTTGGCTTTGTTGTTTCAAAAAATTTTACCAAAAAAAAAATAAATTATATATATATAATATATATAATATTAATGTTTAAAATATTTTATTTTAAACATTATTTATTTGTGATTTATTATTTAATCTGTGTTAAACTTTTCCTTTTTTATTTTGGTTTTAGTGGCACAGCATTTAAATTATTTAGTAATATATATCATATACAGCAGACTTTTGCGTTAGTTTGATAAATGCAGAGATGATTCCCCCCAAAAAATATATATTATTTTAAAGCATTGAACACAAAGAAGATTGCAAATTATTACAACGAAAATAGCTGTCTGGCCCCCAAACGGTTAACAATGCAGATTTCCTTTGGAGGAAAAAACGTTAGACATTCAATAAAACACAAAGCTGCTTTGGTTATATAAATTTCGATCCCTCGTTTGAAGGAATATGAAATTTTAATAATAAAAAAAAGGACGGAATTCATTTATTCATTTGAGAAAGAGACAGAATGACTGTTTGAAAATATGAATAAGGGATATCCAATAAATAAATCATCATTCTGAATATGAAAAACAAAATCATTACTACAAAAAAAAACCTTTAGGGAAGATAAATTATTTTGGAAGTGGGAGAAAGTGATTGATAGCAACAAGAGGAGGTAAAAAAACAGCGTGGTTCGGAATATTTATATCTTCCATGAACTTAGCAGTTATCGTGGGTTTTAAGTATTTAAGAAAAAAAGTGATTTGATGGAGGAGAGCAAAACATTAAGGTCATTTGGGTCAATTCACTAAAAGTTGGTTGGGAAGTTAAGGGGTTAACTTGGCTAACAGGCTTCAAATTCATTTACAAGCCCAACTCGTACGGCGACTGGTTAATCCCGCTGTTAAAATGAGATTGTGCTCAGGGGGGAGGAGAAAAACAGAGAAATGAGTGAAGAGATAAAATAGAGAGAGGAAGAAGAAGAAAGAAAGAAAGAAAGAAAGAAAGAAAGAAAGAAAGAAAGAAAGAAAGAGGAGATGAGGGAAAAGACAAAGACAGAGAAGTGAGAGAATAGAGAAGAAAGAAAAAGAAAGAAAGGGTAGGGAAGAGGGAAAGGAGAAAAATCGAGAAAGATAAAGGATGAAGGGAGAAAAGAGGGAGAAGAAGGAAGCACTTCATTGAACATCATATGCATTCTACTCCAGGACCCCAGTGAGTGGGGCAATCAACCGCATTCACTTGTCCAAAAGTTGCCCAATGCCTCCTGTGGAATGAGAACTAACATGGCCACTGGCCAAACATTTCTCAATAAAGAGGTATGTTTAAGACCCGGGCCGTACCTTTCTATTCCAGGACAGTCTAAAGCAGGCATGTCCAAAGTCCGTCCCGAGGGCCAATTGTGGCCCGCGTTCCGGACTGATAAGGCCCCCCAGATAAGTTGCCCAAATATAGATCTGGGTTTTTTTATATTAAAGGCAGAGGGATTTAACACCTGTTTTAGATTTGTCATCCAAGTCACAAAATGAAAAGTATGCCGTTTTCAATAAACTTTGCATAAAATAGTTCATTTGCATTTAATTTTAATGGTTCAAAGAATGTCAGGCAAAACGGTCGGCCCTCGCACATGTTCACCTCATCAAATCTGGCACTCTTCGAAAAAAGTTTGGACCGGCCTGGTCTAAAGGAAACCAGATTTCTGAGACTGCTCAATGGTACAACCTGTAAAAAAAAACAAACACACAGACCTCCTAGCATGAAATCTCTGGTGCAATTCCTTGTGGGCTACGGACCATCGTCAAGGCCCCTGGGAATTAGCTTAGCTTAATGTACAGGGCACATGTATGAGTGTGGGGTAGTGCGTAGTGATTGGTGGGTGCATGGTGTGGGGGCGTGCTTGTCAGAAGGTATATAGGGGTGAACTTTAGGTGACCTGGGTTTTTTGTGATGTTGGACGAGGGGGGAGCTGAGTACCTCGGTGTTTTTTTCAGGATGGAAGCTGGGCCGGCAGGGACAGAGTTAATTTATTACTGTGTTAGTTGTGGCGTTTTTTTTCTGTGTGTTTATAAATGTGCTTTCTTTTATATATAGGCTAACACAGTATGGTTTGTGTTTTGTAAGAAAAGCTGTGGCCTGTTTTCATCCATATTCAGTTGTCTGTGTTTTATTGGGTAAGTGGTCGTGGGTTGGTTAATGGGTGGTTTATCCCGGAGCCCTATCCCCTCTTCTTCATACATGATTCTGACTGCGGGTCCAGGGCCGGCCCTACAATGGGGCCAACTGGAGCAATTGCCCCAGGCGGCACTTTAGAAGGGGCGGCACTTTGCGCCCCAAGCGTTTTTTTTTTTTGAAGCGGAAGAGAGAGAGAGGCGCGCCGAGTGGTTTTCGTTTACCCGCTCGGCGCCCCCTCTCTCCTGCGGCGAGTCTCCCTCTTCGGTCTTGGTGCCGGCTTGTAATGCTGAGCGCGGAAGTGGCGTCAATTTCCGGCGCACAGCATTACAAGCCGGCACCGTGGCAGAGCAGGGAGACTCGCCGCAGGACTCTTTAAAGGTAAGTACCGGGGGGCATTTTAAACTTCGCCCCAGGCGGCGTTAAATCTTCGGCCGGCCCTGTGCGGGTCATGAGACTTGTAGTCTACAACAGATTGCCTGCCCATTGTTTTGTTTTAAAAAAATATCTTTGATAAACCTGTTAATCTTAAGCATAGAATTTACAGCAATTCAGTACATTCCATGCATTACATCATTCCGTTTACCCAGGGAGTTTTTCACATTTTCAGAAACCTTCGTCAATGCAATTTAACCAAAAACAGTCTGTCTCTGAACGTTGCTGTTAATGAACATTTTTTTTTTTTTTTTTAATTTTATATTTCCCAGAAAGAACATAAAAACGCTAGTCTGATCTAGCTCTGCTATGGTGGATGTTTTGTATAATTTAATGAATTTTTAGAAACCCAAACGCTAAATCCAAATAATAGCTTTGTAAGAGCACCGTCCATGCATAATGGGAAACGCTAGCCAACTGCTTCAGGAAATGCGAGACAGTTACATTATCTCTGAGTGCATATTGTAGCCGGTTCAGCGTCTCCTTTCTTGTCTGTATTTGAAATTAGACCATTTAAAAAAAAAATAGAACATTATTTGCACATATTTTTTCCAGACTTTGGATTTAAACATTCTTGGTATCGATAATTGAATTAACTGCAGGAAGAAATGTCACGGCAGAGGGGCATTTAGTGGCGTAAGGGGACGTTTCCATGTATTTTCCGAGCTGAAGCCCATGACGGAACGTGTTCACTCCCCATAGCGTGAGTCAGTGGCTCAGTGATGCATCGCACGTGGATGCTCTTTTCCCCAAAAACTCAATGGTTTGTATCCCTGATCTTTTAGAAAAAATATCCATAGGTCTTAAAAATCTTCATTTTCTTTGGAAAACTCAGGTTTTAGCCATCTAGTCGGCAATATATATTGGCCGAGGTCGCTTAGGCCTGAGGTGGTGGGTCTAAGGGGGGTGGCAGCACCCTTACCCCAAAACTGTGGGACAGATGCCAAATTATTTGCCGTAAAAATGTAGTGTTTCTATATTTACGCGATCCCTGGTGGATCTCTTTAGTCTATCCATTGGTATTGTCCTAGGTCCCCTAATCATAATCATCATAATACCAATATTATATATCAAATAAAATAAATATCCTATACATTCCACTTACTTCCATTTGTAATACGCATGGCTTTTAGAATACCCAAATATGGTAAAAGTCTCCAATCCGTAGAAATATTCTTTCTCTATAAACAGCCAATTCAAGTCTACACAAAGAAAAATCTAATTCCTTGTCATTTGACTCAAGAAAACTTATTACCGATGCTGTAATCTCTTCGAATCTTCTTAGAATTATGAAGGGCGAACGTTATTTTTTTTAATTAGGTTTTACAACACTTTAAAACGCAAATTGAAAGTTAATTTGAAGAATTCTATGCAAGTTTGTCACTGCCTAATTTTATTATGTTTTTTTTTATTTTTTTTTTCGTTTTTTTTTTTATCGCTGATTATTGTGCAGGATGGGCGCTAAGCCTCGATGCTTCTTCAAGAAACTCATCCCATTCCAATGATGAATTACCGGAGTCACCCGCTTCAAAGGGAACATTAGGGATGAGAGGGGGGGGTGTCAGAAAAGAAGGAGGGAACGAAAGATGAATGAACAACAAATTGGACCGATTTAAATTAGTTGTAGCACGAAAAAAAGGAGAACAGCAACCCCCTGGATGATAAAAATGCAGGAAAAAAGATGAAAATTGCCCTGAGATCTGCTCTTTGACTCATGAAATAAATGTGCAATGTGCCTTTTTTTAAAAAATGTAATTTATATACTCTTTGGCTCTATCCAAAAAAAAAAGTGTATTGTTCAAATTTAAATGAGCTACAGATGTAACAAAGACAGTAGGTGAGGTGACTGTTTTACGATCCCTAATGATCCATTCGGTGATATAAAATAATCCGAGTTATTTAAGTTTTAGCTTATTAATCATTTGCAGCGGTCCTCTAAGGATTAGAAATGGCTGTAGTAATGCATCGCTAATGGAGAACGGGTTATATTATTAATAAGGGAAAAACCCAGACAAAAGCAGTTTCATTTCCTACACAGTTACTTATCTGAGCTCGCTCCGACAAGGCGGCGTGCTAAGAATTCTTCAAATTAGATTACAAATACAGACGTCTCGGGTTTTAAAGGGACAGAACCAGAGAAATAAATAGCACCTAGCAGATTTAATGGACGCTGATGTTGGGACAGTCATGTTGGGTAAAAGGATAAGCCGGACTGATTAGAAGACCATGAAGACCATCAAGGGTGAATCATAGTTATGACTTTCATACTTATTATTAATCCCAATATACTACTTTAGAGGCATTTATATTGTAGAGAGTTATTAACCCCAAAAATCCCCTTCGGATATGGAATCATCTGATCGGGAACAGGTCAAATTATCCTTGATCGAATACCTGTTTGGAATGGGTGAAGGGGTTATTTAAGGGCACCAATGTAAAACATATTTATATTTTTTTTCTGTTGAAAATGTTTTGTCTATTTTAGTACGATGAATTATCTTCCTAATTATGGATATCTGGCAAGTTCGCTGAATAATTTCCACATATGAAGCTGGTTTGCACCTCTCGACTAAGGAGCAGCAAAAACATTTTACACTTCCTGAGAGTGTTAGGTGGCATATTCTCTGCGTTGGAGGCACAACAGACAATGGGGTGTCTCGGAACGACATAAAAAGTCGCAGGTCGACAGAGGGTACGTATGATGAAACATAAAAATATGCCTGAAGGAACCTGACAGCGGGAGCATTAAAACATTTACAATACAACTTCTGTTTATTGAAGAGGTTCTAATAAAACATTTAATTAGAATAAGGCAAACTTTAACAGAAAGTTTTTTGTTCTTTTTTCTTAAGCGATTCTCTTTTTTTGTAAATCAGAAAATCATTTAATGTGGTTATGAAGTCTGATCGGTTTGGGGTTAGGTAATGCTCTGGCCCGTTCATGTAAATGTGAGAACGGAAGATGATGGAAAAAGAGACCAAGGTCCTCCACAGTACAGCCAATAAAGTAAAACAATCACGTTAATAGGAACATGTCTAAAAAAATCAAGTCTGCTCTGAAAAGCGCCAGCGGTTTCAATTCCCTTGAATAATTCTATGGCAGGGGCATGCAGATAAAGACATAGTGAATGTGACCAGGTGTCCAGTATGGCCATAACCTGCTGCTAACATAACTAGGGTTTGCCATTGGGCCTCCATTGAGGAGTGAATTTTGTGCCTCTGGGGCAAGAGATAAGCCTCCAGGTTGAGATCATTGGTCGGCAAGGTGTGCTTACACGATCACATGCGTCCGCCACAAAGGGTTCCGCCACTCGGTCCACCGAAAGATTGAATACTAATGAAAACTGCCACGCTGCGGTGATCTGATCTGGTTCCGTGACGTGGTCTCTTCTTCAGGAGTCTTCTCTTTTTTTAAGTTACCTGCGTATACGTTCCTCTGCTTTCCAAACAGAACACATAGTTTGGTTCTGTCAACACCTGTATCATGTATACTTCATTATCAAACCCCCTTGTGATCTTCCCACCTCTGACTGCACCTGACCTGGGATCTTTCCAACTAATAGAAATAACATAAGGAGACCAAATTTTCCCACCACGCGTGTCTTCGACAGTCAAAGGCAGGAATACCCAAGAGCAATAATGACATATACTTAACAGCATTTTAACTTGCCAAATATCTTTGGTTCAGTACTCACAAGGCCTTGTAGGTAGCATGACCTATTGCTATATATATATATTTCATTTAAGGCAATTCATAATATCGAATTTACACAAACGTTGTAATACTTCTCTCAAAGATTATGCGCACACAATTGTGAGCTTCAATACTGTGGAGCTCTGTGATGCCCTCATACCCACCGAATATTCTGACCAGTCGCAAAAAAGAGGGACACAAGACCAAGCCTTTAGTGCTTAAAGTACAGTTACTATATCCGGATGGCTAGAAAAGAGGACACAATAACTCGTAGACACATGTGGCCTAGAGTGTTGACAGCCCCGGCTGCTCAGTGCCGATGCCGGCATGCCTACAGATGTCCCCGGAAGTGATGTCGCACTCGGAGGGACCAGTAGCTGAAAGTTCATGATCCTGGAGGACCTGCGTTTGTGCTCTGGTCTGCTGGTGCTGGCGTCACACCACCACCCACGCTCATCTTCTCTCCGCCAATGCAGCTGCAAAACTGGACATTTGGGCAGAAGGATTTTTTTTCCCGCAAAAGAGAACAAGTAACGCTATTTTAAGGTAGTCAGGAAATTTAGCAAAGAGGTTCAATATAAGAGGAAGAGAGAGAGAGAGGGGTTTTTAATGAAAGCCTTTACTAAATGGATTCAAGTTTATTTGGGAAGTTTATTTCTAAGCAACTAATGTTTGCATAAGAGATCATGGTCTAAAACTGCTAAAATATAGCCGGAGTCAATTACAAGGTGGAACAGCCTCCCAGCCAAAGAGGCTAATACAATAAAAAAATGTAAACATGCATGGGATAGACATACGCCTAAGATGAGACCAACAACTGATTAAGGCTTGAGTCCTAATAGCAGGATATTTGCAGGGCCGGCCCAAGACAAAATGCGCCTGGGGCGAAGTTTAAAATGCTGCCCCCTCCATTATCTATTTATTATGTTCTTACCTTTCAGCAGTCCTGCGGCGAGTCTCCCTGCTCGGTCCCGGTGCCGGCTTGTAATGCTGATCGCAGGAAATGACGTCATCTTCCGGCGCTCAGCATTACAAGCCGCACGTGACGAGCTCGCAGAGGAGAGAGAGAGGGGTGCCGAGCGGGTACTGACAACTTGGTAAGATAAAACCACTCGGCGCCCCCCTCTCTCTATCTTCTCGGCTTTAAGAAACCAAAAAAAAAGGGCTAGATGGACCAATCTGCCGGTAAATTCTATACTTCTACATTTCAAAACTGAAACACTTCACTTGACAAACATTTTGTACTCGATCCAATGGCACTTGGTAAAACTAGGTTTTGGTTAAACTCCATCGTCCATCAATATAGCGACCATTTCTGTATGTTAAGCTTAATACAAAGTAAGAATTCTAGCATTTTAAACGTTTCAGATGCAATCGCAGCCACCCTGGAGTGTATTAGCAAGATTGGCTTTGGAACACTGAACAAAACAAGAATATATTTGAAAATGTAGGTGGAAAGAATAGCGGATTCAATCAAATGTCAGCCTCAACATTACAACAGAAAACTTTGTGTGTGGGGTAATATGCCAATCGTACAATTACAGACCACTGGGGCACGGCGTGGATTTTTTCAGGACTTAAAAAAAAAAGTAGATTAAAGATTAAACATTAGCAAGCTACCATTTTAAATAAAATTAAATTAGAAGTATAGCTAAAAAAAAAATTGTACAAAATATATATATTTTGGTTAAGAACGGCGCCGCTAGTTGCTTTAGGCTGAGAATGTTTCATGCCTTTTATTCAAATATTAATAACGTGTTTATTTCTAAGCATAATATTCATTTTGTATGAATAAAACATAAGAAAGGTGTACAATTAAATTAAACTTTTTTTCATATTCTTTGCCCCAGAATAAATTGGACATGGTTAGAAAAATCTTTTTAGATTTTGGGACTACCTCAGTTGCCAAGAATTGTCAAACATTTTTTTTGTGTGAAATGAAATTGGCATCAATTTTTGAAAAAATTCTATATTTCTGAAAGGCAGCCAACCCAGGATTTATTTGTGGGAAGCTGCAAGGCCAGAATTTTTATTTCATACTCTAAATTTGTAAAGATTGCCTCTGTAAATCTTACTGTCTATTCACTAAGAGGTCAACTCGAATCGCATGACCATGCAAGGGGATGCGACTTTAGACTTTACAAGTTACAGGCAAGGACATTCACAGTCAACGTGAACATGCATGTCCTCGCCTGAAACTCTTAAAACCCCACCACCACCATGGCCATAATTTAAGTGAAATGTAAATTAATAAATAATAATAAGCAAAATAAATAATATTTTTAAAAATGAAACAGGTAACCACAGTGTATTAACCAATGATGGAATACAACAACCCCCCCCTAACTTTCTATAGTAGTGGGGTGAGAGTAATTAAAGTACCTAGGGTATATGACCCTTTATACCCACCATCCCTTACCTACTACCCCTGGTAGTGAGAATAAGATGAATCCAACTGGTGCCACCAGTAATAAAAAAAGTTGTAAGACACTAGGAAAAAAAATGTCTCACAAAAAAAAATTAAAATGACTAATTTTGCAACAATGGCACAGAATTAAAAAATGTCCATTGGCTGCGCAGGAGCGTGCTGAATCATAGTAAATCTAAAGGAACAGAATAGTAGCAAAGTGGGTCAATAAATCCCATAGATTTTAGGTGTGTAATTCGGAATATTTTTATTGGTTCTGTTTCAAATTATGCCTTAATCAGGGGCAGATTTCCCAAGACCTGAAGTGCGGTCCTGGTTTTAAAATAAAAATAAAAATGAGAGAACAATTTTTGAAGGTTTCCATATTTCTTCATACAAATTTGTATCAATATCATGTACTGAAATGCAATTATATGCCTATTCGTCATCTTGATCTCCTGGTTATTCTTGGAAAGGTTCTGATTTAAGGGTTTTTTCTCAACTTTTCAATCTTGTTTTGTAACTGTATAGATCATAATTTTACATAGCGACAGCCTTTCAAACCAGATACCATACACGTTAAGAATATATTCATCCTTAGCTCTCTCAACGTGGTCCATCCCGCAAAAAAAAAAAAATCTTTGATAAAGACCTCATTATTTTTTAGCCGTTACATTTGAAACCTCCTTCTTTTAAAAAAAAAAAAAAACTTAAAAAAAAATTTCAATATTTTCCAAATAATAAAGGTGGAATTAATCTCCAGTTCTGCCATTGTTATACTATCTTGAAAACTATGAATATTAACGACTAGTTAACGCGTTATATCTCGAGAAGTTGCGTTCATTGATAGTTGCATACTGAAATCTAAAAAGGCCTACTGATCTTTAACGTTGAGCGTATTTTTACTATTTTTTATTATTTATTTTTTTATTATTATATTATTCCCTATCGATAGTGATTTTTAAATAAATCCTGCCTTTGCATGAATGACTGTGCTGAAAAAATAAAAATAATTAAAGGAAAAAATTACTAAAAATTACTAAATTTAATGATTTGATAAGCAAATCATTCATATTTGGTTTTAACTTCTACAAAGCTAATTATGAAAAGGTGTTAAAAATATTTATGCAACTATTTTTGGTATTTCTCTTCGAGTTACATTTTTTTTTTAATGGTCTGGTTTTTTTTAAACATTTAGTAAATTTTTAAAAATGTAATAAATATGAACAGGACGTAGAGACCATTTTTTTGCTATGTTGATATATATTTTAGGGGGATAAATCGATGTTATTGAGTAGATGTAATTTAAGGATGTACTGTATATCAGGTAGATCTTCTTTTGAAATAGGTGTAATGTTAAGAGATTTGGTGGATATTATAAAATATTTTTTTTCTTACGAATGCTTCAAACGATATATTTGGTGCTTAACAGAAAATTAAGATTTAAGAATAAAAGTCCCCAAAGCACTTGAAGGTTTTTATAGGGATAGGTGATCATTTCTCATGTGCTAGTTCTAAATAGAGATTGCTGAGATGCAGCTATGGCTATGACTTAGGACCTAAGACCCACAAACTCTTCAGTAGTTTTAGTTTCCATGGCAATTTTGTATAAATTAGCGTTAAAAATCAGAAGCCTTCCTGATCATGCGTAATAGTCCGATAACAACAGATATGTGAACTTGGTGAATGCACAGTTTCATACTTGGGTTATTATAATAAAGCGCTCAAAAAAAAAAATATATATAAAAAGCATAAACGAGGGTCTGTCGTCCATTCCCTCGTCACTAGAGAGAGACTTGGCAGGAGACTTTGTGTTTTAGCTTCTTGACTTCACGATATATTATGAAGAACCAACCAGAGTGAGCTTCTGCTGCAGGAAGAACTTGGCTTGTCCCTGTGTAATCTATAGTTAAATAAGGGAGATTTCATTAAAATCATACATTATACAGGGCCAGCTCAGGCTTCTTGCTGGAGAAACTTGCCATAGTTGACCCTTCATAATGTATGGTAACGTGGGAGAGTTATAACCACAACTATCCTGGAAACTCTCCCTCTAGTTGGAGTCGACAGCAGTTGAGTTGATCCATTTGTTAGTAAGAGTCTGATCAGTTTTGGGCTATCTCATCCGTTCTGTGATATTGGAGTGATTTGGTCAAGACTGACCAAATGGGTTGCCATTTGGCAGTCCATTTGGTTGCTTTTCATTGTGGGTGTTAGGAGAGGAGTCTTTTATACAATTTGGAGGTGACAGCATTGAAGATGACTTAAGTGAATGCACAGCTTCCTCTATTAAAGTCAACTCAGTCACATAGATATCAGCAACTCAGCTGCCAATTCAACTTTTTTGTTGAGTTTTTGTTGGGTTTTTGACAAACCAGCCCATGGGCAGTGGAGCATTGTTACCTAGGCCAATCAGACTGGTCCAGGGCGGCAGCCCCTCTACTGCATAATAGTATGAAGATCTCCCTGTTGGGTATCATGTTCCCTGGCACACCACTTCTCCATGAGCTGGTTGGTGAGATCACAGATTTACCTCCATAGTGTCCTTCTTCCACAATGGACATTGTGTCTGTTGGAAGATGCGGCCAAGGTTTGGGGGGGGGGGCTGGGGCACTGCCCTGCCCATCTCTGCCCATGGAATCCAAAATTTGTTATTTCAGGAAACTATTAAATTCAGAAATTATGTGAAATTTAGCAATATAATTTGGACAAGAAACTGAAAATTCTATATAGAAAATGTGATTTTGGTAAAAAAGCTAAATTAGATGTAAATGTAGTGTTTAACGCTCATGTGACCTTTCTCTGTACTGCTCACTTCAATGGGGGTTCCCCAAAACAGCTAAATTAAATGAACTACAAACTAACAAAATCAGTTCATTATTCTGTTATTATGAGAATTGTATTGTTTTCTCTTTTATTTTATTTTTTTGGGGGGGGGGCTAGAAATCGATATTCATTTGATCTAATGTGATGTACAGTATGTGAGAAGTTTGTTTTTACTGCATTAATAATCTTTAAATTTGCAATCTTAAACCTTTAAGGACCCCCAAAATTCTCTAATTTAACTGATTTAAACCTAAATAATAACAAGAAAATAATAAGCATTTGTTTTCCAAAATAAAGCAAATTTTTTGTTGTTTTTTTTTTTTTAAAGTGCATAGAATCCATGTTTATCACATTCACACATGCCCGCATTGCTAGAACAATATGTTTTCTACATTTTTTTTCCAAAATAAATTAACAAATACACTACGGACTTATTGTAGATTCTGATCTTAAACTTTCATTCCCCCCCCCCCCATTATTCTAAAGAACTTTGAAATTATATATTTCTGGATTTCTCGGTGTTTACCAAGGTACTCTCATATTTAAATGCTACGAGTACAAAGAACGCACTCAAAGCAATCCAAATGTGCTATTATGCTTTATAGCGATCGCTACGAGATCCGGCTCAATAAATATAACTGTAAGTGTGTCAGAATTGTCTGAAAAGTGACAGCATGCGCGTTCATTTCTGATTAGAAAAAAATAGCTCTCCAAAATTCATAACACTTAAGTCTAATGAAACATTTCACTGCTTGTGAACAAAGTATTCTGTTATAAATGTCAAAGTTGGCTGTACGGTAAAATAAAGCCATTATTATATCTTACATACCCTTATTTTAAGTTCTGTTTATCTGTTTTTCGCTTAGTCCAAAAAGTCCAGGTACTTAAAAAGTTATATTTTTTGCGAGTCTGTATGTGTAGAACTTTACATTTCAAATGAAATTCCAGTATTCTGTATAACTAAAATGTTACAGGTCTATTCAATATGATACAATGCTGTTGTTTCAGTGAATTACCCATCAGCGCTCGGGGTCATCGCTTGGATGGCGGCCATGTTGGCTGCTTATGAAATCCATGAACGTGTTTCTGCCACTTTATTTCATGGCCTTCACAACCATTTTTTCCGACATTTCAAAAATTCACTCATCTGCAACGCAGCTCACAAAAGTCTCCACATCTGTGGCTTCCGCACATTGTGAAGGCAAAATAAAGTTCCTCGGTAAAGAACGTCTTGTCAGAGCGCTTGGACTCCTTACAGAACATGCAGTCAGATGTCATGCCAGCCCCTGGCCCAACGTCTGATGGAAAGAATGTTCCGGTAACCCGTTTGCATTACGTAGTTACATAGTTACATGGTTCATAAGGTTGAAAAAAGACCTAAGTCCATCAGGTTCAACCCTTCTACCTAACCTTCCTATTCTTGATCCAAAAGACAAAGGGACAAAGGGTGATGAAACAATGGACAAGAACTACTCATTGGCCCTACCTACACCTTTGTTTTATAGGATAACGTTTTAAGCATTAAGGGCATTGCCCAAAATCCAATGAGGGCTGCTGATCTCCGTCACCCTCACCGCTCCAATGCGCAGCTTCCATCCTTGACCTTAAACCGGTCAATGATGTTTTACCGCTCATGGAAGAGCATGAATATACCCAAGGCTGGCATAATCCTTTGCAGCTATCTATGTGTCGTTTTATTCTTCACGGTGTCAATAGGTAAACTATGACTTCATTCTTCACAGTAGGCACGGGTTTGCCACAAGTGTTTGGAATGATTCCATAAATTGAATAGCCTAATAGTGCCATCAGGGGGCGCCTCAATGAGTTTCATCTTAGGTATTCTTAAAAAAAAAAACATATTTTTACCATCATTTGTAACTGACTATAGAAATAATACAGAAAAATAGGCCGGTAAGACAATAAATAATTCTACATATTTTGATAAAGAAGCTGAAATGTTTTAATATTCCCACCACTTTAATGTTGTGATTTAAAGTGGCAAATAATTGATTATTAAAGCCGAGTGATTGATTAAAGGAGCGGCATTAAATGTCTCGATTCACTTAGCTTAATAGAGAGGTTTTAATGGTGCAGAAAAAAATAAGTTAGGCGTTCAGATAACAACATTTCTGAACACAAAAATGTGACATCGTTATTGGAAGGCGAGTGATTGCTAATGGTTATGGATTTTATCATACTATGTGCTCGGCAGCTAATGTATCAAGTAACTGATTACTTATGGCAGGGGTGTCCAACCTGCGGCCCTCCAGCTGCTGCAGGACTACATCTCCCATAATGCTCTTTCTGCTAAGGGGCTGGCTGAGGAGTATTGGAGATGTAGTCCTGGAGGGCCGCAGGTTGGACACCCCTGAGCTCCAGGAAGAAACATAGAATATTATGGCAGATCAGACCCATTCGGCCCCATCTTGTCTGCCCGACGTAAAGACTCAAACCCTAATCAGTCGTTGGTCTCGTCTTCAGGAGCCATATGCCTATCCCAGGCACGTTTAAATTCCCTCACTGTGTTAACCTTTACCACTTCTGCCGTAAGGCTGTTCCACTTATCTACCACACTTTAAATAAGAAAAATGCCCCATACGTTCCATGTTAAAGCGATAGAGGTGACAGTAGAATGATTCTTATAGCAGACAGTGAGAACAGTAACTTTATCCTATTTCAAGCAAAACTCAAGATCACCCCTGACGTCCCGTATTAGCTGTGACATCTGCACAGGGCACTGCTCATTAAAATTCAGCGGACACATTTATAGCCGTTTTTCGTTTTGACCTTTTTGACTTTTCTTTTTAATTCACTTTACAGTCTTGGGAGCGAGTACCAGGAAGTCAGACATTTTGACATTCGTTAGACAATGTGAAACGCACTTCAGTCCGTCCTATGATTTTCACTTTCTTGTTCTATTAATGCCAAAGCACAACGTCCCACAAGGCGGGGAATCATTTCTATTTTCCATTAATGAATATCTGGAATTCAGGTACAGATCTCCAAAAATAGATCTTCGAATTTTGCAGAATTCATGACATTTTTGCAGTCCTCGCAAAACAAAAACTTTATTGTTATTTATTACGATTTTACTATGTATTTATCTATCTAGGGACATAGTTAACTTGGGCGCTGCCTTAGGTCTGACCCAGGGCAGCAACCCCAGCCGCCACCGGCCAATGGCCGTCGACGTCATTGCGGAGTGACATCATATTCCGGTGCTTAATGTCTTAAAGGTGCAGTTGGGTAGATCAGGCCCTTAGTCGGCCTATAGGCCCAAATATGTTGCTTTATCTGTTTGTTTATGTTGGTTTTTCAATCGAATTTGTAGATTTTTTGGACACAATTTCCTACTGTAGTCCTTTAAAAGAAAACATATGACAGAATGAAACAAAAATATGAACAAATTAGAACTTTTCCCCCTCTTTTTCACTTCTAAACAACTATCTCTATGACCTAAAGACTACAGATTTCCAATTTTTGCCCCATTCTGTCAACTGATATTAATTAAAATATTAATTTTTCATTTAATATATATATTTTTTTTAATTCAAATTTTCCATAAAACTCTTGGTAAGCTTGTTATGAAAACGCGTATCGAGGCACGGGTTATTACATTAAACGCGTAGTGCTTTTCTCAAATAAATGTGAATTGAAATTGGGGTTAAAAAACTGTAAAAGCAGAAAAAGGATTTGCGTTTCATTAAAAAAGAATTATGTTTACTTGCATAAAACTATGATCAAGTTAAGATTCCGAACCTTGAATTAGAACGTTCTATAGGAAGCGCGACGCTAAATAGCTTTCTAAGCAGAATGAATCAGTTGTCGTTTAATTAGATACATCATTGATTCTACAGAATATGCTTTGGCGATATTATATTTTTTTCTCTCATTACCTTCGGGGTAATTATATGATTTTATCGCAGAGAATGACTGTCTCTCTACCATTACACTTAAATAGACATATAAGCTAATTGCTTTTGCATTTAAAAAAATACATAAATCATCAGTCCGTTGTTATACATTGTTTTTATTATTAGTACATTTAAAGTTAACATAGATTTAAAATGATTTGTTTATATATAAAAAAATATTATTATTTAGTGACACTTAAAATGTAAAAAAAAATGTAACTAACATAGCAAATAAAAAAATTCACACAATTTTTATTATTTCGTACGTTTAAAAGTATATAATAATTTACACTATTTTAGTTTTACGTTTAGAAGAGAAAATATATTATTGTTTGATTATTAGGCAGTTCTGGAAAGATTTATTAGTTATGATTGTTTTTCTGCCAGGGCCCGACTGGGGAAGAATAAGCGGCCTTGGCACTTTAAGACCCGTGACTGTCGAAAAGGGCTGGACTGCGGCACCCAGGGCCGGCCTTTGGGGTGTGCGACCTGTGCGACCGCACAGGGC
>VKOC01000002.1:23078686-23101423 GCA_009364415.1 Spea multiplicata
AAATGCCTTAAACCCCCTATATGCCACTATGCCCCATGATATGCCTTTTAACCCTCTATATGCCACTGTGGCATATAGAAATTGCACAAATGATGATGATTTTGTGGTCCAGAGTTACCATTTGTTGAATAAGTTCAAAGAGAGAAATTATCCCTAACCACTAATAGTTTTTTAGCAGTTCAAAATAAGAAAAGAGAGGAATTTTTCAATAATACTAAATGCAAAAATTCCTAACTCACTACAATGATAAGACTTTCCACATTAAAAAAGGCAATAAATAGATGTTGGCCTATACTAAAAGCAGATGTAGTATTACAACACCATCTTCCGGAGAAACCTAAAATTATTTACAAAAAAAATGGCTAATTTAAAGACCATTCTAGCCCCCAGCACTCTTCCATCTGAGGAATGAATAGATGACCACTTTCTATCTAAAAAAGACCCCAGGATTCCACCGCTTTGGGAGATGCAATGTGTGCAAAGTATGTAATATTCAAAAGAAAAAAACAGCAACTTTCAAATGCACAATTACGGGTAAAGAATATTCAATTAGACACTTCATACATTGTAAATCTAAAAACTTGAGGAAGCTGAAAATTAGAGCCTTAGAACATCTTGGAGGTATTCGTAACCTCAACACTAAACACAGTGTTCCAAAACACTGCAACAGTTGCCAAATGTTCTCTTGTTTTTCTGGTTTCAAAGTCATAGGCATTGACTTAGAATCACCACATTGGAGAGCAGGGAATAAGGCTCCTGGGAATCAGCGTAGCTAAATGGACAGGGAGCATGTATGTGTGTGGGTGAGTGCATGCTCAGGGCATGTGTGTTTTTGATTGGGGTATGTAAATGTAGGGGCGGGAGTCACTAGGGGATAAAGGGTGCCCTCTGGGTGACCCCGGTCACTGTCATTTTTCCAGAGACAGTCAACAGACTTACCTGCTTCCCACCCTCCCTCCCTATTTTTTGTGTACTAACTTTCTTTCTTTTGTCACAGCTGGCGGTTTGTGTGTCCTTGCCGGTCTGGTTTTGGTAAGTGATGGAGTTTGGATGCTGGTGTGAAGGAAGGCTCAATCCTCCCCTAACCTCTGGTGTTTTTTATTGGACGTGCCCACCGAGCTTATGGTCGGCTGGTGGTTAGCATTAGTTCTGGGACAGCGGAAGTTAGCTGTCAATGTTATTGGACGTGCCCACCGAGCTTATGGTCGGCTGGTGGTTAGCATTAGTTGTGGGACAGCGGAAGGTAGCTGTCATTTTTGTTTGGACGAGGGGGGAGGTGAGCACCTGTGGTCTGGATTGTACAGTGGTGAGCGGCCGGCAAGGACGGGGTTAATTCAGTTCCTGTGTTGGCTATGTTTGAATGTATTATGTGTTATGTATATTTGTATTTACTATTTCTTGTGTGGTTTATTGTGTATTTATGTTTATTGGTTTATGGTGTTTAGGCCAACACAGTGTTTGTGGTTATTCTTAATAAAATATGCTGTGGCCTGTTTTATCCAACTTCAGTCTCTGTGTCGTTAATTGGTGGGGTTTAGGTGGTAGTTGGTTTGTGATGCACGGTACACACTACCCACATACATGAATTCTGCCCTTTCAAAAAAGGAAACTGAATGGAGTAAGAAACATTATTATTATTTATATCTAATATTTGAATTATTGTCTCATAACCATATAAATAGGGATAATGTTTTTATTATAGCTGTTGCAGACAAGACATCACATTTCATATTTTATATGTTTATTAATTTTTTCATATTTTTTATTTACCCTTTTGGTATATCGTTGGTCTACTTTAAGTGCCATGTCTGTACGATGTCCCTTATATTATGACAACGTATATTGTGTAGTGTTATGATAACAAATAATGCCAATCTATTAATATTAGAAAACATACAGCTAACGTGTATTCTTTGGTCTCTGTTCTACTATATACATGAAAGATCGTTACCCACTCGGGAATAATATGTTTGTATGTTCTTGTTAGCTCCATATGTTTCACTGGTTTGTGGTCCTGTCCCGTTGTACCATCTAAGGAAAAAAACATCTACTGGGATCTAATTATAAAAGGCGTAGGACACTATGATCATATTGAATTCGAGTCGCAGGTTGAAATACCTGAAATGGAATAGATTGATGAACAGATTGCTAACCCTTTTGTTCTTTCCTTTTTCCCTTCCCTCCGCAGCGAATAAAGCTCTCTGGTCCCCTGGCACTTTCACCTCCGTAGTACTCATTACACATTTAGGAGGCAACGTGATTCCGTTGTGTAGAGACGGCGTAGTGTGGGGACGTTCTACGAGTTGAGGTGTTGGTGGCGCGCCTAGATGATACGTGGGACGGACGGATTAAGACGGTATTTAAGACGGACAAAGAACTGCTACATACAAATTGAGCATATTTTAAGGACACCAATTGCAGACTTTTAATATTTTATTTGAAAGAATTCTCCTGAGGAAGCCAGCACCAAGCTGCTGCATTTCAGGACTATACTGGGGTTTCCCCCCTTTTTTCTGGATGCTCATGCATAACAGTGCGATTATGCCTACTACATTGTAAGTGCATTTCGTTGCTTACTACGAATTATATGAAGATATTGCACCATTTTGTTTTTTTATCTGTTTTATAGATTTTACTGAAGAAATAAAGATTTCTTTTCCATTGATGTTTCCGAAGAGCCTCATATGACAGCATCTTTTGTGAGTGCAGCCACATCACTTTTCACTACCAATTTGAATCGCGGAATTACACTATTATATTGTGTTTTTTTTCCCTATATGTACATGCACCCCTTTTCTGCTATATTTGTGTGTATTAGGAGTGTTTATTGTGTTGCTGCAGTACAATTAGGGAAGTATTTATTTATTTATTTACTAATTGTTTGCACGTGATTGTTGATTTTTTTCTTCATTCTCCTTCTCTCCTTCCCCATCATTTGTAGCTCTCCCAACACACCTTTTGTTTACTCGCTTTTCATTCTATCTTCTAGTTTTAGCTCTTACTTCTTGTGCTCCCTTGTCAATTGCTTCAATTTTTCAATCTTCCTTGCTTTAAATGCTGACAAAATTGCTACCCAGTTAACTAATAATTAGAACTCTACACTTAGCGTTCATTCTTCCTTTTTTAACTAAGAGTAACTAAATCCTTTGACAAGAGTAAAAAAAAAATATGCACTTCAATTATAGTGTAACATTGTAATAACACTGAGCCCATCCTAAACAAAAACATGTCTTGTTTTTTTCTGCTGTTTCTTTTCCCCCATTACATAATATTTCCGACGTGGTCCTGATACTTAAGCATGGAGACAAGTAAGAAGAGCATACAGGGCAGGATTACTGGCAAAGCACACTGAACATTTGCTCTAGGGCCCAGGTTTTCTGATTAGTCTATACCTCTGGCCTGTCACAAAACAGTGATCAGCTTGTGTCCCTTCCTCACTAACACTGCACGCTGGAAATCACATCCCATCTTGGCGAGCAGTGCTGGTGAGAGAAGATGAATGCCACACATCAAACAGCACGACTGGATCGCTGCTCATTGAGGGAGCTACAAGTCACAAGGAACATACATGAGGGAAGTGGAAGATGTGGTTTACTATCCCGGATTGTATCCCTGCCTGCCTGTTATGCCTGCTATACGTACCTGAGTTCCAGCTGTCTGCTAATTCCACCTGCTGCTACTGGTTCCAGTTGACTCACTTACCAACAGAGTTTCTACTGTCTGCTAATTCATTACTGCTACTATTTTCAGTATTCTCTGTGGTTAGCTACTGTATTCTCTCCCACTGTTGGACCTCCCGCTTCTCCTTCAGAATTCCCACAGTCTGCAGACATTCACTCTTCTGCCACCAGATTACCTACTCTTTACCAGTTCACCGTCACGTCTGGCATCAACCAATGAAGAGCAGCTGCCCATGGTCGATGCCAGATGAGCTCTCTGCCGGCTTTTACAGACTTTAAATCTTGACGCCAAAGCCAGGTTTCCCACTTAGTGATTTCCTGCCCTGATGAAGCTGAAACAAGCGGCGGATTAGAGTGCCAGGGATCTATTTTTCAGCCTTTTCTTCCTTGTGGATTCCCATATTAACCCCTGCTATACTACGGAACACTTAAGATAGGCTAGAGGCACTGACTTGTATGGGGGGGGAAGAGACTAGGGAGATTAGCTAGCAAATTTTGTCTTAAGTAATAAGCTAGCCTATTATATATACAAACTTGAAGAAACAACGATTCTTTGTGTTGCGCGTCTTTGTCTTGGCGTATATTTATCAACCACAATAATCGTTTGTTTGTTTTCATGCTCTCCAGAATACGAATGCACCAGTCAATTTTTTTTGGCTACTTCTACCTATCAGTGCTTTATATGTACCCTCCTACACACAGTCCCTTCCCACTTTACCTCATCAAAAAGAGCCATAATGAGGGCTTAAACAGTTCAGAACGGTTGCAAAACCTGACAAACTAATTAACAAATCTTAATGAAATTTTGTCATTCCTTTTCATTTTTTTCGACATGGGCCCTATTCGTTATCAGAGATTTGTAAGTCCGTACTATGATTTCAGGTAGGAACAGTTATATGACTTTTCCTGGGAAAAAATGAAAACATTGTTATAAAGAACACCAAACCTTGAGGTTAAACATTATGAAAAAATAATATTCACTATGTACTTAGGCAGGGGGGTAACCAGAAACCACAGGGTCCTGGTACCAAAATTACCCCGAGGCCCTCAACTTCACCAAGCAACATGTCCCAAAGTGCCACCTTTGCCCCAAACAGCTTGTGAGTGCTTTGGCCCCAAGCAGCTTATCAGTGCCATCCTAACCCCCAAACAGCCTGTTTGTACCATGTTTGCCCCCAGTTTATCAGCTTATCTGTGTTATCTTTGCTCCAAACAGCTAGTCTGTGCCATCTTTGCCCTCAAATAGCTTGTCTGTGCCACCATTGCCCCCAAACAACTTGTCTGTGCATTCATTGCCACACATATGTAAACACACTTACACAAATTACACACACTTACTCATACTCACTAACCATTCATTCTAACACACACTCCATCTTACCCCACCTACACATACATTCTCACACACAAACACCTACACATCCATTCTCACACACACACACACAGTTACGGATCCATTCTCACACATAAACACCTTCACATCCATGCTTACACACAAAGACCTACACACCCATTCTCACACACACAATTACACATCCATGTCTCACACACACAATTACACATCCATGTCTCACACAGTTATACGTACATATATTCAAATAAACATACATACCCCCTCCTGCCTGCCCCTTCTTATCTCTCACCTCTGGGGCAGCTTTTTGTCTGGCTGCTCGAGTCAGAAGGGCCCTGTCTAAACAATTTTGTATCTACTCTGTAGATCACTATTTGCCTCTATAAGTGTCAGGGTTCTGAAGATAATGGAGCTGGTAGACGGTGAGACAGCTCATCAAGGTTCATGAACGGTTAATCTGGCACAGGTTCTTAGGCAGAAGTTTCATAAATGGTTAATCAGGCATGGTTTGATAGGCAGGCAGCAAAGTTCATAAATGGTAAATCAAGCACTGGTTTGAACAGGAAACAAGACGTATAGTGAAACAGAGATGCTCACTGAAGCATAGGCAACAGACTACTGACACAGACTAGAAGGAATTGAGGCTCCCTATTGTGCTGGTAGGATCAAAATGATGTAACGCCTCTTTGTGACATTGACCTGGATAGACCCTGCAATTTGCCTTCATTTCTGTACTGCCTGAAGTGGCAAGCTCTACCCCCTATAAACGCTCACCAGCATAACTTTTTGTGCGGGTGGGCACATGACCATGAAAAGTATCCCCTAACATCCTGTTGCTTCAAAGATGTGAGCAGGACACAGCGAAGGCAGAAGTAGACAGTGGCTTCAGTGAAGAAGGAAGTTTCACAGCAACTGGGGACACCATAAAAACAATAGAAAATGGTCCCACAAATTTGAGGTTGAATTTTTTTCGCTGGCCCAGGAAGTTTTAGGTTAGCCATGGGCAGCCACATCTTATGCCATATACAGTAGTAGACTTTGACCATTATATATTTTTTTAAAAGCAATTTAAGCCTTCTGTATGTTGTTTTGCAGAAGGAGTAAATCCTTGGCAAAGTGAGTGGAGACAATCTGCAGCACAGAGACTGAACCTGTTAAAAGGTCATTGGGATAAGAAGAAGGGTGGAAGCCATAATCTGTGAAAAATGGTGACATGGTAATAGATGTATGCTTCTAATTCTTGTATGAAAATTCTGCAGTAGACAATAGAGATATTCAATCATTTTGGAGATATGAAATAAAACAGCGTAGATATTGTTCCAGGCTTTGGTTAGTGTGTTGTGTTTGTCCATTAGATTGGCTATAATAGGCCAGCTGGTTTATGTGAGGACCTTCATCCGGACATACATATTGCAGGACAAGGTATAAAATAAAACATATTGATGTAACTTCAGCCACCAAAAGGAACATTGGGCTAAATCAAGTGTCATACAAAAGCTGCCATGGCCTGCCACTGGAGAATCATGCATAGGTGTCTATAGGTCATCTGGAAGGAGAATCTAGAGAAATACAGAGCCCATCTGGTTTCTAGTGGTCAAAGACATTTGGCTTCCATTAAGTGCTCTAGGTTTTGGTGATCTGTCAACACAGTCACTGGACAATGAGCTCCTTCTAAGAGATGTCTCCATTCTTTCAAGGCCAGTTCAAAATTTCCCACACTACAGTGACATTCTGAGGGGGTTAATTTGTTTAAAAATAAGAGACAGGGTGAAGAGCATCTTTATCACCTCAATGCTGTGAGAGGATGGCATTTCAATAGGATAGGTATCTTTTACCTCTTGGACTGATCTTTCACTTACAACAGTGTAAGCATTTTAGGGCTTAGGAAGAATTCGGAATACATTATGCATTGCAGTACCAAAAGAGCCCATGCTATGGGACCGCATTTCCCAAGGTACCGGATCATTTTGATGAACTGATCCCTCATAGTAAGGAAGGTGATAAAGCAGCAGCAGCAGCAGTAGAGCAGGCCCTGGCAGACAGAGACACAGCTGCACAGCATGGAACTGTGCTAAAATGGAACGGCGCTAAAATGGACAAGCCAATTAACAAATTAGAACATTTGGAGGTGTAACATTCGTTAATGTTTGTTTTGCTGGGGTTACCATCATATTTTCAGAGATTTGTGCACAAATTAGGCAAGATTCATATAAATCTGAATGCACATGTCTATTATAGGTCATTTCAGCAAAAACGTTCAGTATATTATTAAAATATGAGTTAATTCAAATGTTCCTCAAGGATAGACTATAAGCAAAATAGGATAGTCCTTCGTAAATCTTCGTAAATGGCTCAAATGCACAAAAAGACAGAACATTCTAGAGTGAACCTGCATTAATTAAGAAAAATCCTTGGATGCCTTTGATTTTTGCTACAACTATTTCATAGACATGTGAGATAACCATTTTTCATATTTGCTATGGCAAGGTTTAGCAATGTCATGTTCATGAACATGTTTCTACAAATTTGTTATTTTTTCTGTCTGGTTAACTACTATTCTGTTTTGCTAACTCTCTGATCTCTGTCTGGATCCCCACAAAATCAGATTCCTCTGACTCATTTTTTCTTTGTAGAGGTCTGTCAAGCGCACAGAGACGTTTATCAGACAGTTCCCCCCTTGGGGCTGTTCAAGACTCACATTTGAGTTGGAGGCTTCAGGGCTCTGTGTCTTACCATACTTCTTTTGAATGTTTCTGCTCAGTTTCATTGGAACTGATCTGAAAGTGCATCCTGATATTAACCCTTAACCTCACTGTTGAGAGATTCCAATATTATATTACCAAATCCAGAGATAAGAGAAAATGTTTAAAAAAAAAAAAGAATTAGTCTGCAATTAATGCACTCTGTGCTTGGTGCCAACAGTGACATACACATTGGTGCAAGGCTGGGAAACTCCACAGTAAGCCTGTGTTTGTTTATAGGATTGGAAAGTGTGTGAGTTTGTGTTACTGTATGGCGGTATGGTGTGTGTTAGTGTATGGTGTTTGTGAGTATGTGGTACTGTATGGCATTAGGTTTTGCATTTGTTAGTGAATAGTGATTGCTTGTGTATGTTGTTAGCATGAGTGTGTGTGTTTGTATGTATGTGGTGTTTGTCAGGGGTGAGCCTAGGGTTAGAGGTGTTAGGTGGAGGAGAGAGATAATTTATGTGTATGTATGAGTAAGAGTGTTTGTTTTTGTATGGTGTTAGCATGAGTGTATCTGTCAGCATATGGTGCTACATTTATGTGTGTGTTAGTTTTTTGTGTGTGTGTGTAAGCATATGGTGCCAGCATAAACCTAGGGTAACCGGTGGGAGGAAGTGTAGACAGAGATATATAAATATATCCTTTATATATATGGGATACATATGGGATATATGAATACCATATAGGATATTTAACAATTCGATTTTAATGTAATAATTATTTATTTTAAATAGTAAAAAATAAACCATTTTTGTCATAGTTTATTTTACGTACATTTCAAGCATATCTTTCACTTTTATTGTACCTTATGCCAATAAAAATCAGGAAGACCTCTTAGAAATGTGCAGGTGTGTCAGCAATTAACTCAGAGCACATGAGCAGATAGTGGGTGTTCCACAGTGATCTTGTTGTTTTCTCTCCTGCGTAGAACCTTCTCTCTGCTGGGTTATTAAGAACCTTTTAGTACGTTAAACCACTAAGTACATGAATCCCAGTGGCAGGTCTGATGGGGCGAGCTATACGGCAATTTAAATAACATTTATCTCTCCGACTCGTGCTGGTTGCAGATGCTGTGTGATTTTGTCCTGCCTCGTGCTGGGAACAAGCACCTGAAACACCTAGTAATCTATTCATTTCATGCTTGATTAGCCCTCACTGAGGATGCTTTCATTCCACCAAGATGCGAGAGGATGAAACCTCTGCCGTTCCGGCTCTCGGTGGATCAGGAGAAAGTGAGAGCGGACAAGGAGGTTGGGCAAGATGTCTAATGTCTACAATCAAGGCACATTCCGTTGTTAATAACCTATCTCTATTGTGTCTCCTATAAAAGAGAGATACATTTAAAACTGCTTATTACATATATTCATAAGTAGCGTATTTTGATATTTGAGCTGTTAACTAGCAGATCTTCTCCTTGTTACAAAGTGTTCTGGTAACAAAAAAGGATCTCTGGTTTGTGATAAGAGGATTTGTTAGCGTTCCGTTAGCAGTTGAAGTTAAATTACATCAAAGTAATTTTAATGTTACCAAATTACACTACAGCACCACAATATTTGTGGAATTGTGTAAAAATGATGCGACTTAATGATCTGTCAAATTTCTAAGGGGTCTATCAGCAGAACCTGGGAGTTGTGACCCTAAACAAAGATTAGAGATACCCCTGATAAATCTGGTATTTGAAGACAAAACCATGACTCCAGATTCAGCCTCGTCTGCTATGCCTTCCCTGACAATGTTCCACCCGGTGTGAAATATTCTGTATTCTTTGTAGCTATAGCAGTAATAGGAGTTTGGAGTTCCAAGTGGGCATGTAAAAAACCCTCTTCCTCTCAGGTTACCTACTAATTTGAGTGATTATGGCTCTAGCTGGCCAGCGCATTAGCACTCTTGTCAGTTTAACTTTTTGTTGTATTTTGTGGCAATTTCATCTTATTAACTATACATTCAAGGACCGATTCTGGTAGTTTTGTCCTGAAAGAAGTGTTGATCTGGCCTTGCATAACACATTGTTCATTGTATCTCAATAAGTAATACTTACCACTATAGCTCAATTGACAGCTAAAATCTTAGCGAACAAACCCCAGTAATCTAGAACAAATATTTTACAATCATAATAGACATATTGTGTTCAAAAGCATTGATTATAAAAAATTGGTACCTTGTCCTATAACTTTGCAATGTCCTAGGTATGCCGCATAAACTGTGTGCATCTGTATGGAGCAGGATTTCCAAACCTTACACTGATCTAGCAGATATGATTACAAATAGCGAACTTTAGGGATTCAGACAGCTTCAAATTTTATAAGCAAAGGAAAAAAAGGCATGCATTTGGTGTAGCTATGATTGTGAGAGTAATTTCCGCCCTTCGTGACACTCTGCAGAATTCCTGACAGATCGGCAGACGGCGGGGAGAATTAATTTGGGCTCTATTTAACGGGAATGAGCAAGCAGATGTTTGTGTTGACATAACTATTTGTTTTTCAGGTTGTGGCAGCACTAGGGAAACTACGTCATCCTATTCTCTGGATCCTGCATGTTACATTGCTGTTTTCTTAACTCTTTTTGATAAGCCCGAAAGCTTATTATTACTTAATGCTTAAGTTGTTTAAGATGAAATAAATTTCCTACAAATTAAAAAAAAAGTCAGGCAGTGATCATGCCTGGCTGTGTGAAATTGAGCCCAGTTATCAATTAAATTTGGTTACTTGTTGATTTAGTAACTATAGGGGCAAATACTTTTTTGGATAGGGGCAGGTAGCAGGGGCGTAACTAGAAACCTCAGGGCCCCGGTGCGAGAATCTGTTAAGGGCCCCCCACCCCCAACCCATCTACCTCCTTCTCACTATGTACCCTCTCCCCCCCTTCTCACAATCTACCCTCTCCCTCCTACCCCCCTTCTCACAATCTACCCTCTCCCTCCTTACCCCCTTCTCACGATCTACCCTCTCCCTCCCTACCCCCCTTCTCAGGATCCAAAGCAGTTTCACATCACTCTTACAATTCAGGTCTGAAACCACAAGGTACCACAAGTGCCACTTACCGCTATCCAACAGTTAAATACTGTCCAGTATATCTCGAGGGATAAATATAGTTCATATAAACAATGGTACTGTACATTTGCATTCATACATAATGATAACTATGTAGTGCTGGGTACAAAGTGTTTTAGTCTATTTTAGTTGCCAAATTGCCTTGTTATATGTGCAAAATATAGACATTTGTTTTTAGTGTATAACAGAAGTTTTTAGAACAATGAGGCTGATTAATAATTTTTTCCAGGCACCATTGTCTATGTTTGATAGCTGGGGAGATTAGAATATCGACACCCATGACAAGATGGAGAAGTTGGTTCCAAGTATACATTAGTTACAAATATAGAAGTAGCGTGGAGCACTCTGGGTACAAGATGTACATCTTTTCTATCATTGAATTTCACAAAAAGAAAACTCTCCAAACTTGACTCTACATATCCGGGGGGCAGAGTGGCATATAGAGGGATATATTGAATTATGAATTAGAGACGGCAAATAGCAATTGCGGCATCCATATTTACACAATTATGTCACTTGCTACATTGACGTCACATAATTGTTCCAGGAAGCTTACATGTTGCGAAGAGTTAGCTCAGGAGTACAAAAGGATCATGGCTATGCAAGTGCTTGCGAGAAATATTGAGGTAAATCAAAAGTGGTATTTATAAGTAAAACAGGGTTTTGCATAGGCCCACCAATATCTCTGTGATCCCTAACTCCAGTTACCGCCGCACCCGCTACAGGCTGATCATGAGCCCCCGCTACCACACAGCTGGGCATCCAGGGTATGGATGTTGGAACCAGTTGTGACCATGCTTAAGTTAGCAATAGCCACAGACACTGGAAACAGAATTTCGTATTGCACAATAACACAAAGCTGTGCAAATATATATGGAGTTAGGGATCACAGAGATATTGGTGGGCCTATGCAAAACCCTGTTACACTTATAAATACCACTTTTCATTTACCTTAATATTTCTCATAAGCACTTGCATAGCCATAATCCTCTTGTACTTTTATGGAAGCTGTCTGGAACAATTACGTGATGCCAATGTAGCAAGTGACATAATTGTATGGTACGTGGTCTCTGACATCAGCGCTGGTTAGAAGTGCCCCATGAAGTCTGAAGTCCAGCTGGGAAAGACGTGTGAGAGCAGTGAAGACCTGGTCTATTGCAGGGTGCGCTCACAGAGAAATCCCAAAACTGTTCTTCTGTTTAAACTAGTGACTACCTACTAGACACACATTTCTAAGTACATTATTTACAACCTAAGACAGCATAGTATTTTAGGAAGTTTTTCAGCCATGCCGTAATCTTGTTTGACATATGCCCATGTTGAAAGTTGGTGTCCTGTGGCTGCTACAGTAACAAGCCATTAGCAAGTTTACAACCTGCCCTAGGTAGAGTCACTCATACTTTCAGTATCAACCCAAGGATGTGAAATTAGAGGTATATATGAGGTTTCACTCAGCAATGTGAAATATATAGCTGGCAAATATAGACAAAATTACACACCAAGAAAAAAATACATTCAACATTTATCGGGGAAAAATAGAAACTCCCTTTTCCCACTATGCTAATCCATCAGTTTATGTAAGCATAAAAAACATATAATTTTGTAGCTTCACTGGTATATGCAACATTTCTTTCATTTTCTAAATTGTTCTGATAATATGCCAACATTATGAGGAAGTAATCAATCATTTTTTTTAATTCTTTTTTACGAAAATAGGCCTGCGTAAGTATAATAAAGTGCCCAAATAACCCTGTCAATTGGCTGTGGGGGGGGGGAATTGTCATTTGGGTTCCACCATATAAAGCAGTCCAGTAAATGTACATTGATGCAGATCTTGCTGGAGTAATTATTATGTGGGTGCCTTAACTTAATTAGTTTCCTAACATTTTCTTCTCCTGTATTTTCTGCTCTCAGAGGAGATAAGTAAAGAGACAGAAGGTGCAGTTGTTTAAACAATAAAATGCCAGTGTTTCCCTGCGCAGCCCGCTTGTGCCTTTGTGAATTAAGCAAACTATGCAGGCTCCCTGTTGGTTCTTTGACAGAAGAGGAGAATCTCATTGAGAAGGAATAGCAAATGCCCTAGGCTGGCATCCTTTGAAATATGCAAAAAGGATATAATAAAAACCAAAGGAGGTAAAGAACTAAAGTGCAAGCAGGGTCCAAAGGAGGAAATATATTTCTGCAGAGAAAGCTGGAATTAGCATAGAACAAGTATGGAGCTGGGTGGGCAGGGACCTTATTACTGCAGTTTTACATTAGACGGGGTTACAAGTCTTCTAAAGAGGCTGAACTTAGACTAAAGAGGAATTCATTATATAGGATCCTTCTTACCAAATGAATCGCTGATAATATCCTGATAAATTAAGCAAGCAGAAAATTTTTAGTGCACAAGCAGAGACAAATGGAGTTAACCATTTGTTCTTTTTATTCTTGAATTTAGGTGCAACAATTATCTTTTACTTTAGTTTAAACAATATAATGCATAGAGGCAATGTAAAGGGCAATCATCTACCACGCAAAGTTAAAACAAAATCAGTAACATTTCACAACAAAATATTCTAGCATATGTGATTTATAACATAGACTACTGGTGCACTAAACTCAACAACAACTGGCAGTAAAATCTTTATAATGCACCTATTTATTACTTGAAAAGGCAAACAGGCTTCTGCCTACAGCACCTGCATTTGGACACAGCCAGCAGAAACCAGCGCATTCACTATTAACCACCTGCCCTAGCACCACCTTCTGTGAATACAGTGTTTGGTTCCTTACCTCTAGAACAATGAAATGTTAACCTTAAGACCAAGAACTGATTGAAGTCAGCCCTTACATAAGGAAAAACAGACAGCCGAATGGTTCTTATCTGCTGCCAAAAATAAATATCACGATTAATAACCTTTATGTGATTTTACTTCTCTTGAAATTGTTAATTTAGATAACTTATTATAACACCATAGTTGTGTTCTTATTGGCTTGTCAGTTCAGTAAATGTAGACAGCAGCTGAGAATTTTCCACAATTAAAGTATACTTGAAATTACCTGGCATAATTAATTTAAAATACATTGGCAGGCAGTAGTTAATGGTAGTGGATGCCTTATAGAATTGTAGGTAATTATATATGCAATTTATGTAAATTAACCCATGTAAACAAAATCATAGAAATTGTACTGTTATTTCCTATATAAAAGTACATTTAGTAAGTAATGGAATAAGGCATAAGAGAGTAAATGCAACAAAGGGCTGCTTCCCCATTTCTTTAATGTAAACTGTCTCCTTTAGTCAGATTGACCGCAGAAGCGTTCTCACTTATACGCAGGCAGATAATTACTTAAAATATGCTGTGTTTTGGCATAGATGAGGAGAGAGCTAAAAATAGTTGCTGTAGGGCAGGTAAATCTTGAAGTAAGTGGAGCACAGAAATGTTAATTACCGAGATAACTTGGTATAAATTCATCAGTAACTGGTAACACATGCTCTGTCAATATTCATAGAGAAGGTTATTCTGGAACAATAAGGTGTCTGAAGGGCAGTTAAATATGATGCTTACATGAAATATATCAGATAAAGGTAGATATGTTTTACATTGAACACCATTTGCAGGAAGAAGTCAACCCAGGACATTTTTGGGGACTTCTAAAAGGCCTCTGGTCTCCTCATGAAGGAGAGAATTTAGACCTGATATCCTGTCTACCAAAGAGAAAGTAATTTCCATATTTATTGACAATTTTAATTTACACTTGTGAATCTCTGCCTGAAAAGACGTTTTTCACTACTTTAAACTGTATCAGCCTTAACAGGCATTGAGACATTAATGGCTACTCTGGTCTTGCAGGTTTCGACCTCCTCTTCCTGTTGAAATACATTTAAAAGAGATAATTCCAACATAAGTCCATTTTGCTGCATTCTACGTTTTGTTTGCTTGGTGAATATGGAAATAGGGGAACATTGGAGCATCAGATCAGAGATGCCAGTCCAATTATCTTTTCTTATTGAAATACATACAAACAACAGTAAGGCACATTTTCTGCCCATTTGGTGAAAGTATCTAGTGCTAAATTTACTTTAGAAATGTCTAAAGAGAATCTAGATTTTTCACCGCCTACACATTCTAGGACGTATGCTTCACACTAAACACCTGAAGGATGGAGATGTTCTTGGAAAAATCTCCATGCATAAACTGTAAAAATATATCAGTACTGCAATTAAAGTATTTAATTCACAGATTACTGACAAAAAATAGTCAAACATGAGACAGGACCTGCAGTTTGCAGCTGACATAACCCCTACTGGTTAACTGACATCACATTTTGTAATATTGACCGGGCTACTATTACATGCAAAGTGTCATTGATTTGTGTCACCCATTTTAATCCAAAATCTTTGGTTCAGCAAAAAATTCCAACAGAAATGCTTATTAGACCCAGCAGGAAAGAGGTTGACATTTCTTGTGGGGCTGATTAAATGAGATATACTGGGACTAGGACATTGATGGGGCAAAAGGAAGGGTCTGGAGTGGTAAGAGACATGCTGTGTTGGAAAGCAGAAAGCTCTCATAAAAATATCACATAAAGAGCTTTCTTTTTATGGCTGCAGTTAAACTGGCTTCATAACCTTGGACAGTTCTTGATTCTGAATGATCAGTATTATCTGTTTTCCAGAAAAAGAAAGTGGGCAGTATGTTCTCCAGCAGGTGTCTAAGGCTCATAATTCCACATCCTCAGACTTCCCTGCAAATTACATAGTGAGGTTAATATAATGATGTTTAGCAGAGCTGTACCATTGCTCATCTTTCATGAGGAGCAATCTTTCTTTCACTTCAATAACTTCATTAGCATGATTCCCACAATGCACTGCCTTTCCTATCCAGAGTGATTAATACGTCAACTAATTGATGTTTGTTTATAGCTGACACTTGCTGGAAACATTCATTAACCCCTTGTTTGCAAATTCAGGTGCTTTGGGAAAATAGACTAATAGGTTCTGATATTTTATCCTATACAATTTTGTTCTCTATTTTAATCTGCTGTTTTGGGAAAGATTTTTATATATATATTATATATATATGTGTGTATATATATATATATATATATATATAGATATATATATATATATATGGTATATATATATATATATATATATGGTATATATTCACACAACAAGTATATGGAAAATATGTTGTTCATAATGATAGTTTGTTGTTTTCTCCAAAATCTGACAAGCTGATTCAGTTATCGAACTGAGGATATTTTCATCAGTTTGCATGTGCAATATTTGAATGGATTGTTTGGTGATCCCACACAGCTTTTCGGCCTAGAGGGATAACTGATTTACAACAACAAAGTACACACAGAGCATTCAATATTAATCAAAAAGAGTCTTAAGAGCTGGGGCACTAAAACTTTTGATGGATAAAGAACACACAATTTGAACTGATAAAAAATACAGATATGATTATTCATTAACTATCTCAATGCCAGCAATCTGTGTTTCGCACCCTTGGCACATTTGATAAATGATCTCTTTGATATATAGTGACATACTTGTGTACCATACCTTCAAAAAATGGACAATCAATTAATGTGTTAGAAATTTGCTTTGGAAAGGAACAACAATACTAGGGTTTAAAGACAAATGGGACTTGAACTAGGGGATTTAGTCATTTTCACACCTTCTTTACAAATGAACATTTCCAAAAAAGGCTGAACGTGTTTATTGTGGTTTACTTCAGTTAAAAAGAAGCCCTAGAGTCATTGTAGGAATAGGGAGTCCACCACAATGTCTGTGATTAATTTGGATAAAACAAAATGTTTACATTGATGTTAGCTTGGAATAAGACCCCATATTGTTAAACCTGTAAGGACAGAGCTGTTTTTTTATTTTTTGTGCCCGTTGTGAAAATGGCTGTTTTAATATTTCTCCGGTGCTGTAATTCTTCTCTCTTATTAAGTGAACTCAGGACAAGAAGGGCCTTCTTTAGATACTATTATTTTAATTACATATGTTAAAAAAATGGAAAAAAGCACTTAAGATAATCTTTTACTCATCTAATAAAAAACCTCCCAAATAGATTCTAATATTTAAAGTTATATGGCAATAAGCACAAGTAGCATATTGGTATTTAAAAAAGAAAATCTCCAAAACTGGACATTCTACTCCATGTGCTATTTGGGACATATTCAAAGCCGGTCAGTTCAAATGATTATCAAACCATATACCGTATTTGCTCGCAAATGCTCTGAAAAACACCCCTCGTCTTATAATCAGACTACAAGACTAAGATCCAGATCCCCCGCAGCGCTGCAGGGGACCTGGATCCTCCTGTCTGGCAGCGGGTGGACATTTGTGATGCGCGCAGACAACCTCCGCTGCTGCCAGCACTTCTGCTGGGGCTTCTATAACAGAGTGCCGGTGTCACATGACATTCCAGTGCTCCACTATAGAAGCCCTGGCGGAAGTACCGGCCAGCAGCAGCAGAGGTTGTCTATGCGCACCGGGCAGACATTTAGGGGCTGCCAGAGAGGAGGATCTGCTGCAGCGCTGCAGGGGATCTGGATCCTCATCTCTGGTAGCCGGTGGACATCTGTGCGATGCGCGCACACAACCTCCGCTGCTACCGACACTTCCGCCGGGGCCTCTATGACGGAGCACTAGCGTGACGTGACCTTACCGGTGGCTAGATAGTCATAGAAGCCCTCGGCGGAAGTGCGGGTACCAGCAGAGGTTGCACGCAGACATCCACACGGCTGCCACCACTCGACACCAGGCAGTCTGGAGCACAGGCACAAGTGCATTTTTCTCATAGTTTTAATAAATATGAAAAAAGTGTTGACATGTGAATTAATATTTACTATAAAAACTTTTTTTCTTTAGGGTAGTCTTATATTCAGGCTTTTTCTTTTTTTTCTAAATTAATTCAATTTAGAAAAATTTATTCAAATTTTGAGGGGGTCAACTTATAATCAGGGTCATTTTATAATCGAGCAAACACAGTATTTTTCAAAAAAGTGTATTTGAAATGCTAGTATTTTAACTCTTTCCATGCACTAATTCTACTACCAGCCTTTCTCAAACATTGTGGTAGTGTCACGCACAGCGAGATTGGAGACACTGATGCAGGTAGTACACAAGGACGAGTTCAAAGTCAAGCCGAGGTCAGGGGGCCAGAGGTCAGGAAACAACGATAAACGAGCTGAGGTCAGGAATCCGGAGGTCAGAGTAAACAGGGTCAAGCCAAGGTCAAACACTGAAGACAAAACCAGAACGCGTACTGAGGAGTAGCACTATGAAACATAGTGGCACGACCATCAGAGGCCAAAGTCTTGATGTCCACTGAGGGTTTATAAAGGATGGGAAGTTACTAGGCACCGATTAGAGGTATTGGCGCCAAAACATGAAAAGACTGACATCACTTTCCATTTGGTGGATTCCGGCGGCCATCTTGAGTGTGGCAAAACCGTAATCTATAACTATGGGCGACTACAGACGGCACAAGGAAGTGTATAGAGATCTCCTCCTTAACGGCTGGTGCGGCTGTTGGCTGAGAATTTTCTTTAACCGCTGGGCGGTTTCAATTTGGTGAATACGACGGGTCATAAGAGCGATAGTCTTACCAGCAGACGGCACAAGGAAGTGTATAGAGGACTCCCTCTCCTCCTTAACGGCTGGTGCGGCTGTTGGCTGAGAATTTTCTTTAACCGCTGGGAGGTTTCAATTTGGTGAATATGACGGGTCATAAGAGCGATCGTAGGGGGGCCCTACATCTTTTTTGTTGCTGAATGCCTTGATGTTACATTATGTAGTATTAAAGCTACATTGACAGATTGGGTGTTACCATAAAATAAGAGCTTCCGTGTTATTTTATAGAAACATAGAATTTGACGGTAGATATAATGGGTTTAAACTAGACTTGTGCATTCGTCTTCGGGCGAACATGAAAACGAACACGAAGAGTGTGTTTTCGTGTTTGTTCAGAAGACACGGCGAAGAGAAGACGGCGGCGGTAAAACCTTGGCGAAGACGAAGACACACACCACGAAGATCTCGCTGTTGCAGACCCTAGTATCATCTGAAAAAAGATATACCATACAATTTAGACCTTCTGTAATCTAACTAATAAAAATATTGGAAAGTACACTTTGTATACATACTGGTTCTATCACAACAGTACAATACACATACATATACATACACACACACACACCAATGCCTCTCTACTCAGTGACGTAACAAAAAATTGGGACCCCCAAGCTCTTCCTAGACACACACTAAAATACTAACATACTTACACAGACAGTACAATACTTACACACACACACAAGTGGGGCCTCCTTTATGCCAATGTCTCTATGACCCAGGGGTCACATAATGCATGTTGTGTGACCCAACTGGGCATGACCAATCCACACATAATCTAATTTTACTCTACTAAAGAGTTAATATTTCAAAGACTTTTGAACCTTGCATGATACCTGTTTGCTACAACGATGGCACACAAGTTTGAGTGACTAATGTCAAGCCACTAACCAGTCCAGGGAGAGCACCATGATAAATGAAAGACAAAGGTCAATTATTCAGTTATCACAAGGTTTCTCTTGAGAATAGCAGTACTGTGCTCAACAAGTAGACACTTCCTTATGCATGTTTTTGACCTTTAAATGCAGAACCTTTTTGGAGGCCAATTACTTTACTCCAGATATAAAATAGCATGTTGAATGCTTAATATAGCATTGAGTCAGTGACAGCCAGTAGTCAAAAGCAATACACTAATGTGCCATGTAAAGCTGACAGTAAACTCTCAAGGGTACAATTTATAATTATGCCATTTATTTTATTTACTCGGTAATCGACTGAAATAAGGCATGACTCTGAATCTGCCATTCAAATAAGACCAAGGAGTACTGTTAAAAAATGTCAGTTTTAAGTACAAAGAGGCTGTAACAAAGGTATTCAATAGATGAGAAGTACTGAAGTTGGTAACCTCATCCACTGTAGGTTATTAATTAAAATATATAGAAAATAGCCATAATCGATAATTACATGCTTATCATTGATATAATTGTGTATATGTAAAAACATTGTTCAGTTGAATATGCGAGAAAAACAAAAAAAGAAATAGTTTAGGCTTTAATATGAATCCACCATATGATAACTTCCTCTGATTTGACCATTACTTCCAGTCATTTTTAATGAGGTTGTTGCATTGGTCCCTGAAAAAGGGAGATCGTAATAGACTTCTTCATGAATGTCTCATAGTCCTGATTTTTCATTAGAGATATAATTGTTGAGGAAAAACATTTACTGAAGCGATAACTCTAATTGGCGATTAATTACAGTAATTGTAAGTTTAATAAACATTGAAATGCTAGTTCTATTCTTATTAATGCGATGAACCTGTTTTAAACTTATGTGACTGTGCCAAAATCTGGTCAAAGAAATGCTCTAAAAAAAGCATTGCCTATTACTGGTATAAATACAGTTCTTCTTGAGAGTAATTATTGATGACAAACAATTTTGATTTGGAGTTCCACTCACACACCTAAAGAAAAAGCTGTCCAATCATTAACACCTTAAATGAATACAACACACTAGCATTTACTCTTGTAATACATATATAAACAGACATCAGCCATTGATTGTTTTCTCATTTATAAATATAGCACTCCAATATTTTTTAGAATTATTTAAAATTTGCCAGCAAAGACTTAGAAACCTTAGTATGCATATGCTAGAAGAGTGATCGAAGGGGGGTGATAGCGACATTGAAATTTGTCAATGAATTTAATAAAACTCAAGGGGGATTACATTTTTGCAAAATAAAAAATATGGGTACCACAGGCCACGATTTAAAACTAGAGATTGGAACATTGAGGGATTATGTGAGAAAATTTTACTTAACAGAAAGAAAACCCTGGAGTCATAGGCGTAAGGGGAACATGACCCTGCCAGCACTACAGGATGGTGCACATGGTATTAGGGCAGGAAAGGGTTAACTCAGCAAGGGTTAGCACGAGGTGAGAATGCACAGGGAACGAGGGGGAAGTCACAAGGAACGTGACTGTAGGGGGAAGGGGACAGGGCTATAAAGCCCCTCTAAGCACACGTGCAAGGGGCAATTACTGAACACCACAGGAGCAGTTTCCCGCCCGCCCTTCCTCTTTTTGTCTTTTGCTTTGTGTTTTTGTGTTGGCTTTGTGTGTTTTTTCTTTCCCCCTTTCCCTCTTTCTTTTTGCAGGATCCGTTTTCTTTGCTGTGGCGGAGGAGTTCCCTGGAGAAGTTTGAATGATAATGGGAGTGGCAAGTTGATGGTTTGGTTAGAGGTTAGAGTTAATGCCCTCCCTGTACAGGATTAACCAAAGCGTCAAGGTGGAGCTCCCCTATCCGACCCGCGGTCGCTTGGGCGATTGTGGTATCCGGCGGATGGGGTAGTGTGAAGCCATTGTTTTGTGTTTAGGTTGGGAACCCTCAGCTCTTTGTACACAGGTGTACAGAAGACTGTATAGTATTTATACAGAAGTTATTATTAAAGTGTTTTTTACAATTTATAAGATGTTAAATGTTATGTTATGTCGAGACATTTCTTAAATAAATGTCTCGGCCTTTTCTAAATCCAATCCTGCTGGCGTCTGTCTTTTATTTCGGGTTTGGGAAATTGGGAACCTCCTGGGTATGGGCAGTGCAAGGGTCATGGGTAGTAGATACCTGGAACAGACTTCCAGTGAAAGCAGTACAGGTAAATACAGTAAAGGAATTAAATAAAGGGTTGTGGTATCTATTATTATCCTTTGGTGATTGCGTTAACATTTCACTATATTCTTTGCTGAACCGACCCTCTTTTTGCTTATAAACATATTCTAAATAATAAACAAAACGTAACTGCAAAAGAGTTGACTAGATGGGCCAAATTGGTTATTTCCGTCATACATTATGTATCCATGTAACATTACACATTAGATTAAATAATATTTCTGCTTGTGGAAAGATATTTGCATTGTGAATTAAGAATATATTTCCAGCTCAAATACTCTATTTTATGGCCGTGAAATGTGGTCCTTTAATAAAACGGGATGTACTTTGTACAAAGGCTTCACTGGATGTGGGAATGTTTTATGTGCTACTAGGTCAGGGGTGTTCATCAGAAATGTAAACGTGCGTGGGAAAATATGGCCTTTTAGCTTTATAATGCATATTAATACAGGTTTAATTTGGCAATAATGAAAAAACAGTGGACAAAAAGTTTTTTGATTAACTTTTATATGTCATTCTATCAATACTAAATTACTTAAACAGTAAAACAAAGTCAGTCCACAAACCATTTAAAACTAGTTTGGCCAAATAAAACTCCACAAGGCTGGAGAACACTGAGGGTACAAGCTGGATTTAAGATGGTTGACGCACACTGGAGGCAGGGCCGGATTAAGAGCATCATGTGCCAGGTCCCGAGGATGCTGGTAGTCATTTTATGGAAATAAGTAAAATAGACAGAATCTTATCTCCTTGGCATCGATGTGTACTGGACAAAGATGACATCAGTGCTCGCCAGATGATACAAGATAGATACTTATGTAATGGGATTGGGAGTACCTCAGTACACTAAAAAAAAAGTCATCATACACGGGATGCCTGAAGTAACAATTTAGCGCCACTAATCCTTTCTAATAAAATATGCTGATTGAAATAGAGTAAATAACAGAAAACCTTCACTTTTCCGCTCACTATTTTCTGGGCCTTGAAAGTTTTGTCCTCTGAAGTAAATACAAATTCAGGAGGGCGTTTTATCCGCGTAAATAAAAATTAAATAGTTCTATTTATTCCTACAGTAAGTAAAGTACCAGGAAACAAATGACCAAACACACACCAGGACAGCCTTTGCCACACCAACACCCAAACACACACATCAGGACAGACT
>VKOC01000002.1:23117932-23157094 GCA_009364415.1 Spea multiplicata
ATTTTAACTCTTTGCATGCACACATTTTACCACCAGCATTTTTTCAAAGTTTGCAGTAGTATTTTTGTGTGTGTATTTTTCCAACACACCTACTTTATGTATGAATTTACAGTTCCTGGTATATGCCGCTGTCACACGACACCCCATAATGTGTTCAGCAACATCTCCTGAGTGCAGTGATACCCCACATGCATGGGTGTGTCATTTTTTGGGGGGAACTAAACGGCTACATTTGGTACGTGTGCATTTTTCTAATTGGAAATTAGATGTGTGGCCATCCTTCCCCCGGTGTTAATTGGGACGTTGTTGAACCTGGCCAATTCAATTTACCCCATCAAATCATACCTTTTTTAAAAGTAGACACCCCACGGGCATTTAATATGCCAGTATTTTAACTATTTCCATGCGAGAATTGTTTTAAGCTAATATGCAAATTTTAGGACCTGCTCACAAAAATATATTTTTTATATATATAATATATATATTATTATTTTTTGTCTTTTTTTGCATTTTTTTTAACATTTTTTTTCAACTTGGAGGTTCCCCTGATAGTGACATCAGTGGGAAATGATTTTTACATTTTACTAGTTTTTTACTATTTTTTTTCTAATTATTATCAATTTTATTTTATTTTTTAATTTATTTTTACTAATCACATTGTGATTAGAAAGCTGGGCTCCATTGACTTGCATGGTGAATGCAGTACCTGTATTCAACCTGCAAGTGGAGCCAAAGTTCACTAGATGGTCTGGACATCTAGCGAACTTTGAAAATTTGTTTGTTCCTGTTAAAGGACGGCGGCCATCTTACTTGATGGCGAAGATCACCGGCAGCTGCGGCTGTGACCGCTCTCCGGAGCGGTCACAGCCCACCGAAAGGTAAGTGTTTGGTGTCGCTGGATGCCTCCTGATCGAGGCATTCCAGCGACACCATCTAAGTTTAGGAGGCGATCGTCGATCGCCTCCTAAACGCTTTTAAAACGGGCGTCCGCCTTTGTATGGCGGTTGTTGACGCCCCGTGGAGGGGCCAGAGATGGCCCCTTCGTGCCGATCGCGGCGTTGCTGAATGCCTCGAGGTCGAGGCATTCAGCAACGTTTTTTGGGTGCAGAAAGCGAAAGTAGATCGCTTTCTGCACCCGTTTAAAGACGTGCCGGTCCTGGCACGTCAATTGTCGTAAAGCACATGCTTTTACGTGCCGTGCCAGGACCGGCAATTGTCATCAAGTGGTTAAAGGTGAAAAAAGTTGTGACATGATTTTTCTTTCTCTCATTCTTTAACATCACAAGAACCTGTTATTTTAACAGGGGTGTGTAGACTTTTTATATCCACTGTATGTGAGTTGAAAAAAGCAGATCCATAAACCTATGAGTTGCAAATGCAAGTTTAAACTAAGTTCCAAGTTGCAAAATTTACCTTGTAACCCCCTGCATCTGTGGGACAGGGAGGAATTCAATTAACTGGGGGATATTGGCTATATATAACCTACCCCACTCCCATTTCCTGTTTAGAGGAACAGGGGAGGGGTTAAAACAATAAAAGTAACCTGTTACAAGTATATTCAATATTTGTCCTCACAGACAACTCGCATTTTAACCCCTTGATGACAATTGCCGGTCCGGGCACGTCACTCAAAATCGTGACGATTATGACAATTGACGTGCCAGGACCGGCACGTCTTTAAACGGGTGAAAAAATCGATCCGTGATCGATTTTTTCACTCAAACGGTGTTGCTCTAATGCCTCGACATCGAGGCATTGAGCAACACCAAAAAAAACATTCACGGCCCCCCCCGATCGCTCCTAGGAGCAAAAAAAAAAAATGTTTGAAAGACTGCACGTCTTTCAAACATGGCGGCGCCCGCCGCCGAAAAACGGGTTTAGGAAGCGATCGCAAGTCGCTTCCTTTGCTTAGCTGGTGTTGCTAAGATGCCTCAGTATCGACGCATCTTTGCAACACCTGTTTAGCAAAGGAAGCGACTCGCGATCGCTTCCTAAATGCTTAACTTACCTTCCCGGTGCCGGTGTCTTCGAAACACACGCGGTGTTTCAAGATGGCGGCGCCCATCAAGCCGGGGGGCGGAGCCTGCTGACATCATCGGGGGGGGGGTTGCTGGATGTCATGGACATCCAGTGAATAGCACCCCTAGTGGTCAGATCACTCATAAGAGTGATCATTATTTGCTAAATCAAAGGCAATGTTTTCTAAACATTGCCTTTGATCAGTATTGGATCTGCCTCCCTCCTTCACTTGCTTCTAGTGAGGGAGAGAGACAGATCAGTGTGTATACTCAATAAAATATATATATATATGATCCAAAGGCTCTTATAAGAGCCACCCATTTAATATTAACCCCTTCATTGCCATTGATCACTGCATAAACAGTGATCTTGCATAGTGGCAATTGTTTTTTGGGGTTTTTTTTTTTACTTTTTTTTTACTTTTTTACATTTTTTTAGGTTTTTTTTTATTTTTATTAGAACCATTAACCCTTTCCTTCCCCACTATTTTTGCTGCAATTGTTACCATGCAGCGGTATACGGCTGAGGAGGCATGTTCCAAATGTGGCCCTTTTGCCCCCAAACAATCTGACAAACCCATGCATGTGGGGTATCAATGTACTCAGGAGATGTTGCTGGACACATATCGGGGTGTTGTGTGACAGCAACATATACCAGGAGCTGTAATTTCACACCTGAAGTACAAAGTATGTGAAAAAAACACCAAAAACAATTACTATCACAAACTTTGACAAGGGTTGGTGGTAGGATTAGTGCATGGAAAGGGTTAAACTATCAGCATCTAAAATACCCTGGGGTGTCTAGTTTTCAAAAATATATGGTTTGGTGGGGTAAATTTAATTTGCTGGCTTCAAAGATGCCCCAAATACCACATAGAGACAGAATTACCAGATTCAGAGAAAAATGGTTTTGAATTAGCAAAACGCTACTTGTACTTATTGCCCCATAACGTGTAGAAGAAAGCAAAAAAACATAAAAACATTGGGTATTTCTAAACTCGGGACAAATAGTAGAATCTATTTAGCAGGTTTTTTCAGTAGTTTTTTATGATGAATAAAAGATTTTTCAAATAAAAGTGAGAAAATGTGTTTTTTTTTCAATTTTTCGTCATATTTTAATATTTTTATTATAGGAAATTACATCATATGAAAAAAATTTTGGTGTCTGAAGAAAGCCCTTCTTGTCCTGAAAAAAACAATATATAACTTGTGTGGGTTTAGTAAATGGGTTAAGAGAAAATTACAGCTAAACACAAACACCGCAGAAACGATAAAACAGCCATTGTCACGAAGGGTACAAAAAGGAAAATCAGCCTTTGTCACGAAGGGGTTAATGAACCTGAAAGGTTATTTGTGACATCAAGTTTTTTTGAATTTACTAACAGAAATCCTCCTCTTAGCTGGTATGAACAAAATGGGAGTACAGGCAATGGTCATGGTGTACTAGGGAACCTCAGAAAAGAGGGAGATTATATTTGTGACAGAATGACCTGTCATACAAGGCCCCAAGGTAGTCAGAGATTGCACAGACAGGAACTCCATTGTGTAAACTACTCCCATTGATAGGATTGCTGCCAGGGGGAGATTCAGTAGCTAAAGGGGATTAAAGGTTGGGTTGTCTACATGTACCTGTTTATCAATGTTAATTTATGTTAATGAAGTTCTGTGGATATATCAGTCTATGTTGTACAACAATAAACTGTTCATTCCTGCTGTACTCAATTCAAGGTAGTTGTGTCTACTTATTGGGTACACATAGCAGGGTTCCAAGGTGCGCATGCTGGCTGGTGCTGGAAGTGATTTCGGGGACAACAGGAGGATACATGTGGGTGATCTCTGGTAGTTACTACAGCTCTCTTGGTGAACCCGTTACAATATTGATAGCAATGCACCATTTCAAAAAGTTATTTATTGAAAAGTTTTGGTGGTAGACTAGTTATTTTTCTTCTTAGAGATACCCATTTTTATAAACAAGTGTAAATGTTGTCATGATGATTCATTCAAGCCTTATTGCATAACCATGTTAAAAGGCTGTTATATTAACAAACTGTCCTCTGACTCACCTTATTTGTGTGTTGTTATTAATTAATTTGCTGCACATAGAAGTACACCTTTGAGTGGAAGGCAAATTGATTTATATCCTCTTTTGCTACAGGGATAAAACCGGATTACATACAAACCACTTAAATGAGTCTATAACAGGGGCAGACCATCCAGCCCCTCTGCAACAAAGTCATGGACTCCCTTTGGCGATGCCCCTCCCTAAGCCATGTCCTATCATGGCCACACCTCTTCCTGATTAAGCACCTTGCTTGTGTTTACATCTCCACATATCTAATTGTATAGATATAAATATAGTTCTTATCAAATTTATATTTAATAATATGGGAAGCAATGGAAAAAAAAACCCAAAAATATTGCACATGTAATCTAAAATACATAAATATAAAAATACAAAAACTAAATCTGAAAAATATAAAAGTAAATACAGCATAACTCCCATCACTATACATTGTGTCAGGCACGTACCTCACAGCTGCTGTCAACCTCTTCTATGTATCTCCATGGTAGGGGGTGCGGATGTGTGGCAGGGCTCTATTACTCTATGCGATGGTATCCGTTATCATCCTTGCCACCCAGGTCCTCCATCCCTGCATCCTCGCGGGGAGCTGGTAACATGGTGGCACTGATGTCCGCAGAAGGGGCGGAGCTTCAATCCACAAAACAAGCATCACTTCTTTTATCACCATTGGTGAAGTAATACACAAGAGGTGGAGCATGCAGCCTCATGCGTGATGTCACTACCAACAGCCCATAAAGCTCCTGTAAACTCTAATGCTGGTGCTGAGATATTCTATCTGCCCTGGAGCCTGTGAGTGTGCTCCCTGTTTTACCCTCTCTGAGCCAACCATTTGCCTGGCACCAGCCTTTGTGAACCTGGACTGTATAAGATTAAGTGTTTGCCTGCCATCTACTTTTGTGAACATAGTGATGGGAGTTATGTTATACCACAATCAGTACCTGGTGATGGAATTTATAGTGTCAAGGGGGTTATGCTATACTGTACAATGGTACAGCATAACTACCATTACTATATACTGAGCCAGACAGACGTACAGCATAACTCCCATCACTATATATATACTGAACCAGATATGCCCAGTGGTACAGCATAACTCCTATTGCTATATACTGAGTCAGACATTGACGGTGATACAGCATAACTCCCATCATTTCATACTGAGCCAGACAATGATTGTGGAAAGATATTGGCAGTGGTATAGCATAGCTTCTATCTCTTTCTACTGAGCCACATATTGATGGTGGTACAGCATAACTCCCATCACTATATACTGAGCCCCATATCGATGGTGGTACAGCATAACTCCGATAACAATATATGAAGCCAGACATTTGCAGTGTTACACTATAACTCCCATCGCCTTATATTGAGCCAGTCACTGATGGTCATACAAATCGCACCCTCACTCACACACCTACTCATACTTTCTCACACTCTCACATTGTCTTCGTACCTTTTCTGCGTTCCTGTTTCCATCCCTGTAGCTTGTCTTCTCCTTCCTCTTTCTGCCCTCATTGTCATCTTCTGCCTTCCGGTCAGTGGGCGTGCATTCAGTCCTGAGACTGAGACATTCTGTTGCTCAGCATCATTAGTCAGCATGCATCGCAAGGGAGCAGGATACTGAAGTTTATATGGATAGAATCCTCCATACTTACAAGGGGTATTATATACTGTATAGAAATTTATAGAGAAGGGTTGTCGAGGAAAGATAGCTCTAAGTCTTGGGGGCTCTAAGCAAAATTATTTTGACCCTGATATTTAAAACAAGTAATACGAGTATTTAGGCATACAATAAAAAAGTTATTTTTTAACAGAAATTTGTTTTAAAGAAAAATACATTTCAGTGATGAAACCTTAACATCTCTGGCAGGCTCCTGGTTGTTAAAGTCAGGAGATCAAAAACCGATCAGCAAGGCCGTGGTTGTTTGGTATCTTTGAAGAGAATTGGCGGTGAGTCCTGTCCGGTTGCTTTGCTAGAAGCATTCTTGAAGGTCAGGCCATTGGTTGGTGGCCCATTATTTGTACATCTTGATGGTGTCCCGAAGCACATAGGTTTGGTTTTACTCCGGGTAAGATCCGTAGTATTGGTAGGTGGCAGTCTAATCGTTTTCGGCTTTATGTTCGCCCGCAGTTGTTACTGTAAATTGTTGTCTCTCTCTTTCCTAGGCCCCCCAAGATTGGTTTGGATCATTGGCCATTCTTATATTCATTGGGCAGCTCAGAGAGCGGAGTCGCGTGTTTACGGCAGGAATTTGGGTTTTTTTTTTTGGGTTTGGCGTGGCCCGCATCCGTTGGTGTGGTTTTCGTGGTCTCCCATGGGATTGTCTGTTTCATGAGTGTCGCTTGTTACACAGGTTTGCTCCTAAATCCATTATTTTAGTCATTCACGCGGGTGGGAATGGCATTGGTAAGGTTCAGACCATTTCATCAATACATAGGATTAAAGAAGACTTGGCCAGATGTTGTTCTTTGTTTTCAGACATTACGCTGGTCTGGTCCGAGGTCGTTCCTCGCCCAGCCTGGTATAATGATCCTAAGCTTAAGGCATTAGAGAATTGTCGTAGGAAGCTTTCAAAAATTGTCTCCGGTATAGGTGGTGTGGTGGTTCGTCATAAGGATCTGGAGGGTGATAATCGGGATCTGATGCGTAGTGATGGTATTCACTTGAATTCTATTGGTCTTGACATCTTTAATCTGGGTCTTCGGTCAGGCATTGAAAGGGCGCTGTTGGTGGGGGGGGGGCGCTTCGGCCCATAGTGGTCTCTGGTCTGGGTCCCGGTGGCGGTCTGGGTCCCCTGGCCAGCGCGGTAATTTCAGGCAACCTGGATCATTTGCCCATAGTGGGCTTGGGGAGGCGTGTCCATGAGCCGCCTGCAGGGCTGGGACTCTTGGTAAAAATGGTGGTTATTTAACTGCCTGTTGAGCCTAGCGCTCAGCAGCTGGCAGGTTGTTTTCCGGAGGTGTAATGTTTTGTCCCCTGGGGAATGGTTACTGTATGTTTAATAAAGCTGTGGCCGAATGCCCTATCCCACACAATGGTGTCTATTGTCTTGATTTCACATGGGTTTGGGGTGGAGTATTTGGTGTTTATTGTTTGTGTTCACCTTGCTATGGGTTTAAGCAGTCATGCACTTGATAATAAAGTTTAATTTGCAAAGTAAATATTTAACAGCAAAATAGTTTGGTAAACCATTCATTAGAACCAAAATGCGCTTTCACTTTGAGTGCACTATTTAACATGCATGTCTAAGTGACTAACTATTTCAATCTATCACCGCATTCTCACAGCAGTCCTGCTTTTCATGAGACCATCTCAATTTTTGGCGGGGCAGAGCTGCACCACTTGTCTGTGTTTTTAAGGCAGTGGGGATCTTAGGCAGGTTAATAAGATCAGAGGGTCTCCGCAGACCAGCCCATTATGCTGTGAGGTCGATATGGGTCTGTGTCGTACAACCCTAAAGAGTTGACCGGATGGGTGGGTTGGCAGGTGGTCCTGCCTTGTCTCCAACCACGATCTGGGCACCTAAAATAGTGGGTGTAAAATATTTTCTTCGTTTTTTTTAAAGCAGTGATTGTAAATTATGCTATGTTAGTCACTTTGCTTCTTCCAGTATACATATTCAAAGTCACCATATTTTATGATACGGTTATGGTGACAGCCACACATTTTCCTTTCATGGTATTACACTAGAGGGTTAAATGTAATATAAGGAAGTTTTACTTTTATCAAAGGGCAGTAGAGTAGTAGAAGGAGTAGTAGAGGTTAATAAAGTAAGGGAATGTAGAAATGCATGGGATAAGCATATGACCTGCGTTAAAGATTATATCAAGGGCTGATTAAGCTTTGACAGACTATATAGGCCGAATTGTTATCTGCCATAAAATTCTGTTTCTATCTTTTATATTATTATCCTCCTTCTTCGTGTCCAATGTTATTTTTCATGTTATTTTCATGGCCTTTGCTACTATTTCAAACAGTTAGTTGTAATGTTCACACAAGCTTAAAGAAGACCCTTTTGCTTTGTAGTCTCACCCCAGTCCTCTGGCTGCTGTGATTTTAGAAAAAGGACCAATACCTGAAACTTTTTTGTGTATATTACTTGCAATTTCACATTCAGCCACCTGCAACGTGACTGGATTCTTTAAATGCTTGTTTTGTGTACTTTCAATGCATTTCTTTTCTGTATATGTATTGTGGACAGTGAACATTGATTTTTTTTTTATCTGCAAAATGTATTCTGCTGTTGTATTACAGGGCCAGATGGCTAGACTTGTAACTCCGGTTGAATGGTGCCAGACCTTCCCTGAGCACCTGACACTACCTGACACCCTTCCTATTTGCCTCATGTTCTGTATATGCATAGTGCCTATTTTAGAATAACCACAGGATGCCAGGAAAGGTACACAGGACAGGTGCAGACAGGTGTCAGAATAAGCCAGGTATGGCACACAGATCAGGTCGGAAATGTACAAAATCGCAAAGCAGAGAGTAGTCAAACAGGCCAGGTGCTTGGCTTTTGTGTGACATTGCCCCCTGCTGAAGGCCAACACATCCCAGGTTTGTCAGGGACGTGGAATGAAACTTTCTCAGTAGAGCATGGGCATGTAGATCACTAGAGGCGACCCACAGCCTTTCCTCTGAGCCATACCCCTTCCAATGTACCAGGAATTTAATGAAATTCCACATTTTTTTAGAATCCAGGATGACCTGTACTTTTTCTAGATGAGAAACCACTGTAGCCACTGCGGACATAAAAGAAACACCACAGCTCCACAGAGCCCCTGAGGAACTTAAGTTTAGGGCTGGGACTACACCAATGTATGTATTGATTATTATACTATTATTTATTAGGCTCCACCGCTTCCAATTGAAGGCATGTGGCGGAGAATTTATGAGAAGAGAAATCGATTACCTTCTCAATCTCTATGACCACTTATACATATTTATACTCATCAATAAAAAATCTAAATAAAAACCTTTCTTAGTTATTTTGGTTATCCTTTGAGAAGGTAATCGACTTCTCTTCTCATAAATTATCCGCCACATGCCTTCAATTGGAAGTGGTGGAGACGTAGGTGGAAACAGCCGGGGAGTGATGTGGCCAGAAGATGTCCGGACGAACTTGTAATGCGCCGTCCCCTTTCACATTAGCCCCCAGGGGATAGTCGCATATCTTCATCCCCTATGCCGTGTGTGATGACCAAACGCTGTATACTACGGCGATGACAGTTCTGCGTGATGGCGGATTGCCGTATGTTGCACGTGATGACGCAACACTACAGAAACCCGGAAGTCTCCATCTATTTAAGCCGAACAACGAGCACAAACGGAATTTACAATTTCTGATGAACACACAGAGTATTTGATTTTACTGAATTCCTTCCATTGGGACTGCGCCCTGGACAATTTCAGAAGGATTGACCTCGACCACAAAGGATCTAGAGACATCAAGATATATTCAAACTGGAGCTGAAGAAAAGGGATGTTTGAGCTATAGTAAGGCTTGGACTACTTCTTCTAACCAGTGCTTACAGTCTGTTCCTTTGTCATGGCATTGACTGGAGCAACAGTCTTGGAGCAGATCTTTCTAAACTTCCTGTAACAATTTGCGAAAGCTAGAACTGTTGGAAAGGCTTGAGTGCCAGAGTTTGGGTAACTCAGAAATGGCTGATAACATCACCGGGTCCATTTCAAAGCCAGATGCAGAAATGATATATCCCAGGAAGGATATTCGAGGCACTTTGAACCAGCACATCTCCAGCTTGGCATAGAGCGTTTCTGGCAGAGACGTTGGGGGACTAAATTAACATGTTTTCAGTGTGTACCCAGATCAGGTGAAAGTATCAGGATACCATCAAGGTACACAAAAAAATGGAGGGCAATGTCACGGAAGATGATACATTCTTGAAACTCGTCATGTGCAGGCCAAAAGACATCACTGTATATTCAGTCTTCCCCTGATCGCCCTTTCTGATGGGGATTATATGACCAGTTTGACGGCCATCTTAGTAAAACAAAATGCTAATGGAAGATAATTCCAATACTTGCACAGTTACTATAGCCAAGAACTTCCCAGGCTAGGCCACTCATGGTTCTCCCTTTTCTAAGGACCACTCTGGCTTTCTGTGGGATGGGGCTAGCCATATGTAAAGGCAGCAGTGGGAGAAAATAAACAGGAGTTGGTGTGGCCAAATACCAGTAATTTGCCTGGAGAAAAAAAGATGGTAACCCTGAATGTTCACCAGGTATAAAGGTAACGTGAGGCTGACAAGTGGGTTTAAGGATGGCCATGACTGCATGACATGCTATTTAACATTGAGTCCTAAAGAACCCTCAGTGATATTATATTTTCAGAGATTTATGCAATCAGCTGGACATTTCTTTTTTGTACTGTAGTACACAACATGTTAACTTATTCCTTATGTGGTTTCCATAAACTAGCATAGATATTAATATATAATGTGCTCATTACAGGTTTATATATTGGAGACTAGTAATGCTGATCAAAGTGTGGTAGCACATTCAGCTTGGTAGCAGAAATAGAAAACAGAAAGTTACATTTCCACCCATGCAGTGGGGCTGCATGCTTATTTAAATAATCCAGGATAACTGGTGTCTAACCCTTTAAAGAGTGCTATGTGTGCAACGTTAGTACTGCATAATGCATCAGAGTTCTTCACGGTTCCGTTCCAAAAGGATGGCAGAGTTTACAAATCCATAGTATCCAAATTAATTAAATTGCTGCATCTCATATACACAGCTTCACCTAATTACTGGCACAGACTGCTTCTCGTGGGTTTTAATTACCATTCTGTAACAGCCGGCACTGCTCACTAAATGCCATTTATAAAGCAAAGTGCATCAGCTCCTAGACAGACCCACTGAATTTTACCTATTGCTAAATAGATTTGTACAAAGCTTTTCTCCAATGTCTAAATCAATTAACACGTTGTTTCATTATCAGTCATTGAAATTATGGAATGCAATTTATTATAGCTGGGGAGAGATGTTCAAATACTATTACCTGTCATGAAATACCAATATTATCTGAATGTACAAGAAAATTATGAGATTGGATTTTTTTAGTTGATTATGAATTATGACCCTGATCTAGAGTAGAGATGGAACATATTTTACACAAAAGGAAAGTGCTGTTAACACATACATACACACATATATATATATATGTATTTATATAAACATTTATTTTCCAAGATCAAAATAATCTAGGTGATTGCGTCCCTTTTTGAAGGCCCCCATTTCATTAGTTCTGATTTCAATTTCATCATTATTCAAATCAGGACAATTCACTAAATCTTGCACATACTCCAAAATCATATTCTTTAATAGTTTCACTCTAAATCTCAACTCAGTGGGGAAGGAGACTAATTCATGGCTCTTCGACCACAGCCCCTTCTCACTAAAGACTAAACACTGGATATTTTGTGACTGGATCTAAGACAAAGTACCTAAAGACATGGCAAATATCTAAATTGACTAGCCAAGAAGTACATGGGTAATAACATTTTTATTCTAATACTAAACACATGCAGAGTAAAGATATTTTACACAATGAACAGACAAGGGTAAATTTATATTTTTAAAACAATAAACTGAAGGCTGCATCATAATTAACACAAAATATGTAAGTACCAATCAAGCCTTCTCTTGTCCAACATCAGTGCCTGACCTTACAAATGCTCTTTTGGCTCAATGTGCAAAAATTCCCCAGGCACACTTTAAAATCTTGTGGAAAGCTTTCGCAGAAGAGTAGAGGCTTTTATAGCTTTGCACTGGGGGACACAACTCCATAATAATGCCTGTGATTTTGGATTGAGATGCCCAATAAGCTTATATAGGTGTAATGGTCAGGTGCATACTTTGGGTCATATAGAGTAGCTGTTCCCATGGTATACATGTAAGATGGGTTTTTAATAGCTATGGTTAATTTTATCTCTAATTAACATTAGACAATTCTATTTAATGTATTGAACTTTTAAATATAGAATTTTTGAAAAGCAACAGATCAGCTTTATTTGTTGGTGTAAAATTGCAGTGCAATGACTATATTGTCTATGTAGGAAAGTACAATAAGGCTTTCACCATTTGAGCATTTAGTGCCTATTCGCAAATGGTTTAGAGCAGTCTAATTTGCAGATACAAAAATCAGTTTCCATATGATATGAATATTCTAGTATGAGAACAACACAATAACCTGCATATTCATAAGCTGTTAAGCTGTTTTGCAACTAGAAAAACTGACTCACCTTGTGTGTTTCAACTCACTTCCTCATCAGTCAGAAATCCATTAAACCCATTAATCAGACAAACTTGGCAACCATCTTGTAAGACCACTATAGATTCAGCTGCCAAAGAGGCACAACTGCCAACTTATACAACCAGCCGGACCAAGAGACTTTACAATCAATTCAACAGCACTCAAGTCAACACAACAGCTTTGTCTCCTTTCATAAGTAGGTGAGTTGCTGTTTGAGTTTGCTTAGTTGCTTTCTCTTGAGTGGTTTCAAGTTACGCCAGCCAAGCTACCTCTGCAACAATTTGAATTTAATAAATATAGTTTTTCTCCCATTTTACTGAAATATTTCTTTTCTAGACCTTTGAATAATTGTTATATTGTCACTGGCCTCTACTTGCCCATATGGATGCCTTTAGTTGGGCACATCATAGCTTGCTAATATATTGCATACTTAAGCAAGATACAAATAAAAGCATTGGGAAATACACCATACAGAATACAGTGGCTCATTCCTTTTATGAATGTTTTACTGCCACATAAAATCACTTGGAAATGTGTATGAAGAAGAAGAAGCAGCAGTAGAATATTAACAAGTAACTGCAGCAGCCATTCAACCTGTCTTCCCATACAATGTTCACGTCACAAAGGTACCCATGTGCTTTAATGGACTAAAAGCTTGATTTGCTAAGGGTTAAACTGTCGCATTACTGCTCTATATGAACTTCTTGCAACAGTTTAACACTATTAGCCAAAACTCATAAATATCAAGTCTTACCTTAATCATTCAAGTTGCACAAAGCATCTAAAATCAAGCAAGGTTAAATATTCAAGGGAAGTGCTGAAATGGCACCTCTGTGGAGAGATTGAAGGGTAAAATCTAGTGGCTGACCATTTTGCATGGTGCTGGGATAAGACACAATTTTCATTTTGCTTCCGAGTGTGGGCTCATGTCAACTGATGTTCATCATGACTTTGTTCATCAACCGCATAGAGAGAGAAAGGGATGCCCTGGAGCATGTATGCAGAAGGGGGCATGACCTCATCTGAAAAATAAGAAATAAAGGGGCAGGCTAGTCTGGTGAAAAATATTGGGCCATACTTGGAGGGTTACTTCTCTTTATATTTGTTAAGCAATCAATATGGAATCCCAAGACTTACCATATCTAATGCAATGATGTAGTCCATGCTCGCGGAGTTCCAGGCACAGCAGTGTCTCATGGTCCCATCTGGCTTCGGAAGCAGCTGTCAACTCAATCAGGAGTACAACTGCAGGGTCAGCCCCTCAATCCAGTTTCAGGCCCAACCTCCCTCCATCATGCCTCAGTCCACATCCTTTTTGGACAACTTTTTCAGGCCGGCCATCTCTGCGGCATGCTGGTTACTGTTGAGGACCATGCAGGATATGGCGTTTTTGTTTGTTGTCCCTATGGGCCTCTAAAAAACAGAAGGGTCAACTATGGTGATCTGTTTGTTGGGAATTTAAATTGTGGTCTGCTGGAGGATAAATTGGTTGGTCATTGGGATGGCACATACTACAAAAAAGCTGACTCTGCAGCAATCCTTACTGGGTAAGCTTAATTGTACGTATCGCATCATGCCCATGGGACTCCACTTTTTGCAGGCATTTACCATTAGGCGCTATACTTAACCGGGCAGCGGGTAGCTGTGCAGCTGCTGGTCGACGTCTCCTTCAGCCACGCGGTCTGCAGCCATCCCCATGAGTGCTTCACGCATGCATGAAAAGCCAGCATTCTTTGTGGCCGGTGGCACTTGGCAGGACACTGATTCTAAACTGGGGCCACCTTCTTTCGGAAAGAGATATAATTGAAAAGCCTACGGAAATTTAGTTGGGTGAAAAAACGTTTGTTGTTGATGTTATTTTGTTTGGTATCAATGTTTTAATTCCTTAATGACAAAGCCCGTAAGTGTATGGGGTCACGATGCAATGCATTAGTGACAAAGCCCATACACGATGCTTTTAAATACCTGCAATCGCCGAGAGTAGTAGTGTTTTCAACGTGATCAGCAGCTTTGCTGCATCCACAGAAGCCTCACAAGTAAGGCTAGCCTTGGACCATAGGAGGAAAGCCCTACCCCCCAAAAAAATTACCGCTGCCGAAGCGAACAATAAATTTATATATATATATCTTAAAAAGCTGTTTATGAGCAAGTCCTAAAATTAGCGCTATATCTCTCAAAAATTGTCACATGAAAAGATTGGCATTTTAAGTGGTGGGTTTTTTTAAAAAATTGTATGATTTGATGGGGTAAATTGAATTGGCTGGCTTGAAAGATGTCCCAAATATAGGACATGGGCACAGACTGACAAGATGTCCAAATTCCAAAAAATGCACACCTCACAAAGGTGGCCTTTTATCTTCCAAATAAGTCAACAAACCCATGCATGGGTATCACTGTACCCAGGAGATGTTACTGAACACATATTGAGGTATTGTTTATACCAACATTTGAAATTTGTAGGGGTGTCTATTTTTCAAAACTATATGATTTGATGGGGTAAATTAAATTGGCCGAGTTTAAAGATATCCCAAATAGGATATTTGGGCACAATTTTCAACGTGTCAAAATTCCAATTTGAAAAATGCACACTTCCTATGTGGATTTTAGTCCTCAAACAACCCAACAAATCACTGTGCTCAGGAGATGTTGCTGAATACATATTGGGTGTTGTTTTACAGTGCCATATACCAGGAGCAGTAAATTCAAGGTTTGACAAAGGCTGGTGGTATAATTAGTGCATGGAAAGAGTTAAAATACTATAATTTGAAATATCCTCAGGTGTCTAGTCTTCACAGATGTCCCAAATAGCACATGGAGCAGCATGACCAGATTTGGAAAAAATGGTTTTGAAATAGCAAAACTCTGCTTGTACCTTAGATGATATGATAAAAATAATGGTATCTAAAGAAAGCCATGGTTGTCCTGACAAACACAATATATAATGTGTGTGGGTGCACTAAATGAGAAAGAAGAAAATGACAGCTAAACAGCAACACCGGAAAAATGTTACAGCCTTTGTCCCAAAGTGTACTAGCAGTAAGAAACAGTCTTGTCATTAAGGAGTTAATAAAAATGTCTTCTTGGATTATAAATTACATTACAGCATTTAGTAAAATATCCCAGGCTTTATAATCCAGTTTGTGTGTCAGTACATTCATTATGTCCCTTAATTATTTCATCTATCATATGCAGAAGGTAGACATTACCTCACCTGAGGGAAATGAAATTAAGTTTATAAAAAGTTTATATAGAGTTTTGGGTGGTGTGGGGGCAGCCCAAAAAATGAGCAGGCTAGCCTGGAGTAATATATAGGGCCATGCTAGGAGGGGTACTTCTCTTTATTTTTGTAAAGCTATAAATATTCCCACTGCCTGATTGAAGAAAATGGCTGGGGGTCACCATCTTTTGAAAAAAAGGTTTAATTGAAAAGCATACGACTATTTAGTTGGGTGAAAAACAGTTTGTTACTGATGGTTTCAATGTTTTATTACTCTTCTTGACTAATAAAACATATCTCAGCCTTATAAAACATATCTCAGTAAAATGCTGCGGCCTTTATTATCCAGTTTGTGTGTCGGTCCGTTCATTTTGTTTGGTAATTATTTCACCTATCATCAGTACTAAGGTCAATTGTTTATCTTTGTCCAATTCTATTCATAGTGGCAGGAGATGCATTTTCTCTTTTATCTGTTATTGAGGATGGTGTATGGAGTAATCATCCATCGGCCAGTTTCACCTACCGGTGTAGGATAATAATAACGAAGGGTGTGGATTCCTGCTTTCTGTGATATCAGCCAGCAGAAATGAATCTCATTTTATTATAAACTCTCCTAAAATGACTGGATGGCAACTTCACTCTGCATTATGGGAAAATGCTGTAATTTTTTTTATTTCCAGCTCAATAATTTAGAATATGTAAAATGACCATGTTGGGAATTTGGTAGAGAAAAATGGTAATGTTTCCCTCTTCAGGCCAGTAGTCATGGACATCTGAGGAGACTTTTCCAAAGAGGTTTCTGTGTTCAGAAGCTTCTCAGTGAGGGTTCTTAAGAATCTCAATCGTTAATTGTATGTAAGCCATGGGCATGAAGAAAACTTAAAGACCAGATCATTCATGGATTAATGTGAACCTTAATACTGCCAAAATCAATCTAATACAGCTCAGTAAGTGTTTCTTTAATTAGAGATGTCCATTCCAAGAGTCGGTATAATCTCTAAGTAACTTCACATTGCATAGACACATATTGACAAGTTTTCCTGCTGGGATCATTGAACCTGTTGCTTTCCCCATAGTTTCCCTTCTGCTCATTGGCTATAATATCTGTCCCTGGCAAGTTATCTCAGTCTGTTCTGTCTAGTTAGTTTTGTGCTTTTATATCATATTGGTAGTGTCTCAACATTGACAGAGATCAATACTTTTCTTTTTTAGTTCCTGAAGAACATGTATTTCATATTAAGTGGATATATAGATCTTCAGAACTAATGTTTTCTAAAAAGTACTTACATAAAACCACCGGATATTTAACAAGAAAAAGTTTGTTTAGCAGATAAATTGCAATCCCGTATAGAAATACAGATTCAATGAAATATGAGAGATTACTGTATTACAGGGTATGTCACCACCTGAATGCTTTGCAAAACAGCTGTGCTGTTCCATTGGATGCTATAGCTTTATGACAAAAAGCCCTTTCTTCTTTCTGATTCCAAATACACTCACCTACACACCTTAATAGAATTGTTTGTAATTAGTGATGACAGCATAGATTAGCTTTCTGGTAAAGCATAAAATATTAATTATTCTAGATTTTTTCTATAAAAAATTTGTACTTGCAGAAATGGAAGGGTTCCCATTTTTTCCACTACACCTTTAATCCATGTCTTTGCTGTGTTCAAGAGAGCTGTAGAGTCCTTAACAGTAAACAGTTCTCTTATACACACTTCCGAGACAGCTGTCATTTGAGATGCAATTCTGTGAAAAAAAGGCATTTAACACATTGAAATGTTGAATGTCCCAGCAGATAAGATGTGATGTGCGGTACCAGTCAGCTTTTTATGTCTATTTTGGAAAATCTTCAGATGCTATTTGATTATTATTGAAGATTTCTGGTAAAATTTGCTTTATTAAATTTGTTCCCGACGTTTATTCTGAATGTTTTAACTTAACTCATTACTTCAGTTTAAAGGGAAATGTATCATTTTATATAAATGAACAGGTCTGGACTTGCCTTAGGGCACATCAGGCCAGTGCCTGAAACTGTCACCCACGTACCATTATTGTGGTCCTTGTGGCTGATCCACTGCTCTAGTGTATGGCTGTCTGCAAAATACATGTGGGCGTGAGCGTAGTATGCAGTCTCATGTACCCAGCAGTTGAGCGTAAGCATGTCATGCCAAGGCCAATTTCTCTAAGCCTCTTATAGACTCTGGGTTACACCCTTACCAGCTGTTATACCTTATTTGTCTTTAAATGTTATTATGGTTGGCCAAGATTTTGTAGTCTAGTTTGTAATGATGACATATGAAAGACATATTAATAAATAAGATGTAATGCGTGTGTCACGGTTGGGGAGAGTATTTTAATTGTTGACGGTGGCCAAATGTATCCAAAGTTGAATAAAACAAATTTAATTGTATATTGTTTCTATTGTGTTTTCTTTGGGGATGGGCCGAGGTTGATTATACCAAGGTCAAGATCATTGTTGTTATGACCCTATAAAAAAAATTCCTATAGAATTCAAAGAGTGTGTACTTTCTTTTTCACACTGCTGTACATATAGAGAATGTATCTAATACATACAGTATACATTTGATCTTTAAGTATATTATACCATTATATAGGATTATTTAGTCTATTGAACTATGGTTTGGAAAAGGACAGATCGACCTTAATATCTGTTATAATTAACTATTATTGCATTGTAATGTATGCCTTTGTTACTCACCATTCAGATTATTCCTCATTTTCATTTTGTACCAGTGACTTCATTCAGTGTCTTTCATAGGGGGAAAGTGGTGTGGTGATATTACTGTAGCCTCGAGAATTATTTAAAATGAGTACAGTATCTTCTTTAACAAATTAACATTTATTAGCAGTAATGTGGATATGCAACTAACTATGCTGAGTTTTAGTCATATTAGGCCATCATGAGAGGTATGCATTAGTCCTTGTTTGTTAGCACTACAAATGTCATTTGAGAACCTTGCTTTTTTTTTTTTACAAATTTGGCCCGGTTGTTCGTTTACATTTTACAACATATTTATAACATAAACATGCTACTCTTCCCAGATAAAATCTATTTAAGTAATGTGGATATGCAACTAACTATGCTGAGTTTTAGTCATATTAGGCCATCATGAGAGGTATGCATTAGTCCTTGTTTGTTAGCACTACAAATGTCATTTGAGAACCTTGCTTTTTTTTTTTTACAAATTTGGCCCGGTTGTTCGTTTACATTTTACAACATATTTATAACATAAACATGCTACTCTTCCCAGATAAAATCTATTTAATCATTGTGTACCAAACACATCTTTTGTCTCATTAAACATTTAAATCATCACGTGTACCCTTTTCCTGGTGAAATCCAATCATATGTGGGAGTTCTTGACTTAAAACCTAGCAACAAGGAGAGAATTCAGGCTATGGCTCACAGCCTTCAATTACTTGTGAATTTTCTGCAATTGTCAGAAGATGTACTGAATGCACAAAAATAGCAATGGGTAGTGTATATGTGTGGGTGCATGTATCTATATATACTCATAATTAGCCTCCTTTCTGCTGAGTGTAAAATCCATGGGTGTCCCTCAGGATCTGGCTGCCAAGCCTAAATCCAAGTTACATAGTTTTTGTGCACATCATACCTGTCAGAGAGCAACATCCAATGATAGGTATCTTAAAGGTATAATACTGTCAGCACATGCTGACTAGTTAAAGTTGACAGTGTTTTTTTTTTCAGGTGGTTTCCAAAAATAAATGTCAGCTACTAGTATGTGGCACAGCAGAGGAACAACACAGGGACATATATTTGCAGGTGGATGTCAAAACATTACCCTGCATAAGCTATTACCTATTCAATTATCACTTGTGAAGAGAAACATTTTTATTCAGCAGGTCTATGGTCTATTCAACATTTTTCTTTAAAGTTATGTTTTGTTTTATATTATCTGCTTCCAATAAGAGACACAGACATTTGGTTTGTGCTCATCTCATCTCATCTCACCAGTTTTATCATTACCTTTGTGGGAATCCAGTCAGAAAGTGTATAGAGTTGGGAAGAGCTCTCATCCCAAGATGGAATTAGCCTCCAATAAGGACTCCCCAATCTCCCACGCAAGGGATTGGATATTCCTATTGAGCGTCTTCCAAGCTCTAAATCAGGATCGGGGTCCTTTCCATCTGGATCTCTTCACCTCCAGAGTGAACAGACAGACAATGTCCTCCCCCCCCGTTTTCATACATTCTATCATTCTATTTCAGGCCTCTGTCTCACACTGCTTTTTCCTTACTTTCAGATCATTAAAAATGCAAATATGAAACCTCCTGTATTACTGTAAAATTTGTGCTTATAATAGCCTATTAGGAGTAATATGCAGTAGTACAGTGGGGCCAATTGTCAGAGCAAGAATAATGTACCATAGAGGAATCATTCTTGTGCTTCTCCCCTCTAAGTACATTCCAAATTAGATGTTAAACTCCCTGTTTTAAGAGAGTGCAAATGCTAAATATATATTTATTCTGTGTAATTACCATTTTGTTGTTTGTAATGTAAAGCAATTATCAGTTATTCAATTGTAATGAATTGTTATGAATGAAAGAAAGAAAGACACACTTAATTAAAAGGATTAAACTGGCACACATATATTATTTCTGTTATAACGTATTTCCCATTTACAGCTGGAAACAGAGTAGAAAGTCATTGCTTAATGACTGGAATGGCTTTGTTGAGCCCAACTTTTATGATCCATGCTGTAAAGGTGTTGAAATAGCAGTAATGATTTGCATTGTGCATATATGGTATTCATGATAACATATGAGACAGACCTAGCCAGGAAATCTTTATCTGAAATCTTAACCCTTTAAGTAATCATCACAAACATTATACATTGTCACTTGCCCACAATGAAAATGCAAAATCAGTGTGCACAATATTTATTAACTTCGCAACAAATATTTCATTATTATGTGCACACAATACACTGGGGGAATAGATCAACAAACCCCTTACATGCTTCAGGATGATAAACTGCAATATTGTATTTCAACCACATAATTTGATTGTCACAGCTTCCTAAATTACTCTTGTCTAAAATAAACATTCAGATAACTTAAAGAAGAAGTCACAATTACCTCTTTAATTTCCAATAACCCTGAGTCATGTCCCTGTTCACTTTTCCCATTTGTGCTTGTTAGAGAATTTATACTTCGCTTAGCACTTACTTTTCAGAAAGCCTATAAATAATTTAACTTTATTGCAGATAACAGGTTGAAAATATATTTTGTACATGTTAATATGCCGCTAAAATTAGTTTGGAATATAATTTTAACTACATTTATTTTGTTGTTTTTTGTGAATACCTTCAATTTACTACATATAAGTTTAACCTCATATTTTTTTATTTTCTTCAAATCTGTAGTTAGTTTAAAAGCAAAATTCTGTATTTTATTGAATAAGGAAACAATGTTTTGCTTTTCTTTCTTTAAGTCATATATAGACAAGTAAACTGGATGCCACAATTCCAAATCAGGCCTCACAAACAATGTTTGGTGCTATGGTATTGGAATGGTATTTTACATTTTTTGGTATTATGCAGTTAGTCAGGATAGGCTACATACAAACAGAAACAGAGCCATTTTAAGGCCCCCCTTCATTCATAATCCACCTTATTTATAGATATGTTACTCTGCCCCCAGATATGCCTTATTCCCCCAGCTATGCCACTTTGCTCCTCAGATTTGCGTTATGCATCCCAGATATGCTACTCTGACTTCCAGATATGCCACTCTGCCTTACCAATGCATCCCCAGACTCGCTGGTGTCTAACATGGGCAGCCAGCGGACGTCTGCTCGATGAGCATAGACAACTTCCGCCGGGGTTTATATGCTGGTGCTCCGTAATAGAAGCCTCAGCAGAGTGCTGGCAGCAGCGGAGGTTGTCTGCGCGCATCACACAGACATTCACCGGCTGCCGGGAAGGAGGATCCAGGTCCCCTGCAGTGCTGCGGAGGATCCTCATCTCTAGCAGCCGGTGAACGTCTGCGCGATTCGCTCAGACAACCTCCGCTGCTGGCCGATACTTCTGCCGAGGCTTCTATGGTGGAACACCGGAAGGTCAGGTCATGTAACGCTGGCTCTCCTTTATAGAAGACCCCGCGGAAGTGCCAGCAGCAGCGGGGGTTGTCTGTATCACGGAGACATCCACTGTCTGCCAGAGATGAGGATCCTCCGCAGAGATGAGGGTGCCCTGCAGCGCTGGGATAAATGAAAAGGATAGATAGAAAAGGGTATGTCTTTGTCAATGGCATGTTGCCTGAGTAATGTGGCCACTTTTTCCAAAATTGCCTGGAATTCCTTTGCCTTTATTTGTGCTGAACCAGCAGTCTGGCCAAATAACACATTCTTCATGTGAGAATTATTGATTTGTTGGAGTGTGGCTGATATTTTATGAAACACGGGAGATCCATCAAAAGGCTGAAAACATGACTCTGTAATATCTATGTTTTTGTAGAATACAAAGTATGCATACCAAGTGTTGTGGGATTTATTAGTCCCAGAGATTTACTTTTATTATGTTCATCTCATAAAAGTAGTTTTATGTCTCTATTCAATGATCCTTGTTGAATGATTGATTGTATATGTTGTATTTTTGATATTTTTTCAGTGTCAAAAAAGTATTAAAACTGCAAAGTCTGAAACTGTTGGCCAGTAAGTTTTACAGTAACATTTTTTAACACTTCAGGTGCCCAATGAAGTATAAAAAGTATTTAAATATAATTCTCGCTTACATGAATCTTGTACACAAAAGGTTAAATGCAAAGTATATCAAATACACTTTAACCTATAGTACCAGCATGATACAGCCCTCTCCTTTTTGCTTTGCTGTTTGTTACACACAATGTGTGGTTGCTACCTCAGCTGAAAGAGAACAACTACAGCTGGAGTATGATATATATTCTGACAGTAGTGCTCTTGATTGAATCAATTTTAAGCTATGTCAAAGACCCACCGGTACCTTTAAGTGAAGCTAGCCAGGGTAAATTATGACATGCCTAAGGGAGAATCTGGATTTGATTTAGTGACCTAAAATCTAATCTTTAGCTAAAAAAGCAAAAATATCACTAAAATAAACTAAAATAATATTCACAAGTAAGCAACTCAAATGCACATACATATTTTGTGATATCTTATAATCATAGTCCACCATGCATAAATTCCACATCTAACACTCTATTAAACTCTAAGGAAGACTTTTGATTGATGTTAGCACAGATAGTTGCTTGTTTCACCTTGATAAAGGCGTTTGTTCACGCCGGAACCGGACGGTGTTTCCAGAAATAAAGAAAAGGACTGCTTTGACTATTATCCTGGCTGATTTTTCTACTTTCTTCTCATTTATGATTGAGGGGGATACATTTGTATCCAGTGAGTCCTACTCCTGTTTCCCCTAACCCTCTCATTGAGAGCTTTTTGGATATTCATTGTTGCTACCTACAGAGTGGAGTTCACATTTACAAGCAGCTCCGGAGATCATTTGCTATATAAGCACAGATAGTTGCCACATCAGAAGTTCATTAGATCCAGTGGTTCTATTCTCTAATAGTGTGAGTTATTTTACGTTTGCTGATGTGTATCAACCACATGTGAAAAAAATGATTTGCTAAAAAGTAATTAATTTGAAAGTGACTGTGAATGTTGTATGGCAATAAATAAATCTATGTTTATTAACATGTTTATTAATTCACTGACATGTATTTATCGCAACACTAATGTAGTGCTTTATTTTTTTTATGCAACAGTCCATATATATAGGCCTTGGAAGTATTAGGTAGTATTTATTTCCAGATTTCTATGAAACTAAATGTGTCTTTTGGGTTGTAGGTGAAAAGTTATGCTCTAAAGTGTATGTATAAAAAAGAATACATTCAAGTTGCAATAGTAGTCTACGCTTAGCATTCCATGGGTTTTAATTAAGTTTTCTTCAGTGGTCACAGGCGGCATCAATTCCCAGCGGGTGGGTGAGTGTCCAGGAGATGGCGCAGCTGGCCAGTCTCCCCAGCGGCAGCTCACAACTCTGGGAGTGGAGGAACCTGTTCTCCCTCCCCAGCAGCAGATCCCAGTTGAGGGAGCTGAGTGTCCCTCCTCCCCAGTGGCTAACGGATGACCTGGGAGACGGCGCAGTAGGCCCATCTCCCCAGCAGCAGATCCCAATTGAGGGAGCCGAGGGTATCGTCCCTCCTCCCCAGCGGCTGGCGGATGACCCGGGAGATGGCACAGCCGGCTCATCTCCCCAGCGGCAGATGGAGTACCAGGGAGGGAGTGCGGGCGGCATCACTCCCCAGTAGGTGGGTGAGTGCCCAGGAGATGGAGCAGCTGGCCAGTCTCCCCAGCGGCAGCGCACAACTCTGGGAGTGGAGGAAACTGTTCTTCCTTTCCAGCGACAGATCCCAGCTGACGGATGACCTGGGAGACGGCGCAGCCGGTCCATCTCCCCAGTGGCAGATCCCAATTGAGGGAGCCGAGGGGATCGTCTCTCCTCCCCAGCGGCTGGAGGATGACCCGGGAGATGGCACAGCCGGCTCATCTCCCCAGCGGCAGATGGAGCACCAGGGAGGGGGTGCAGACGGCATCACTACCCAGTGGCTGAGAAAATTCCAGAGAGAAGATGCTGTTGGCAGTCGTATTTTTCTGGAGAGTCTGAGGTCAGGCAGGGGAGTACTGCTCTTGGAGTGGCAGATTATTTGGGGCACCAGTTTCGGGAGGGCATTGATGGACTAAGTGAACTAACTGACTACAGAGTCAACCCATTTGGGGTCTCCTCCTGGGTCAGTCCTATTTGGAAGCGGGAAAAATGTGACAGAACCCTCCATCACTGGGGCCCCTGGAGAGGCCTGAGAGCCAGCCTCCTCCCTATCGACTATGGGCCCAGGCCTTGTAGAGACTTCTGTGTGTGGACAAAGGGGGGCAGTTTCTACTGATTTTCCCCATGTTTCACTAGTCAGAGTCTCAAAAATGTAACGTCAGCTGGACATCCTGTTGTAGGAAGAAGGTTGATTGTTTTTGCATTGTTGATTGCATAAGTGTGAAGTGTTTCCCCGTCATTGTGTGAGTAAGCCCTTGTCTTAAGACACCTTGTAGATATGACTAGGTGTCACTGCTGCATACCCAATTATGAATTACACAACAGGTAACTGTTAATCCTGTGAGCTCCTGTTATCTCTGTGTCCTGGCGATTGTCTGTCTCAAGCCAATTATATGTCTATCATCATTCCACGTCTACACCCCCCAATTAATGTAATTATTTATGTCTCATGTCATCCTGTCCTTCCCCCGGATATTGTGTTGCAGGATTTGATCTAATTACTTTCTTCATGACATGGTAATTAGATCATGTGATATTTGTCTTGCCCCTTTTCTTACTTGTGTATATATATAGCTCTCTATTTGGTTTTAATAAAGGAGTCCTGTTTTCACCTCAACATGAGTGTTACCTGATGCTTGGGGTAGGCAGCTATGATCCTTTATTGTCCTTTTCAGGACAATTGCCACGCTGTGTAGCTTAGCTTCGGATAGCTACAGTGCCAACAGCAGTGTGTGGAAAGAAATCACGGAGGTCACTTTATGTGGGTAGCCTGAATCTGTACAGTGAAATACGATGACCAAGCTTGTGATAAATAAGACATGTTTTCTAATTTAAGCACAACTACTTAAATATATTACATCACACTTGTTTACCATATCGGCCTGATTATAGACCGCACTTTTTTCTACCACTTTAAATCTTTAAAATGAGGGTACGGCCCAGGGGTCTACCTAGAGTATTTGGCACCTGGGGCAGATCCTGTATGTGGCACCCCCCCCCAATACTTTAAAACTGCATAGCTTCTATGGTTATATACTGGCGCAGACATTGAAGGTGAATATAGCATAACACCTAACACTATATACTGAGGCATACGTTGAGGGTGGTACAGCGTAATCCCTATCACTATACATTGAGCCAGACACTGATAATAGTGCAGCATAACTCCTATCACTATATACTAACCCAAACATTGATGTGGTTTAGGCCTACCACTTCATTGTCTGGCTTAGGGATGCACTGAAACGAAAATTCTGGACTGAAACTGAAAATCCAGCATTTACCTGTCCGAAACCAAATATGACCCCCACCATAAAAAAATCTCATACTTTTATTTAAAGTAAGTAACACAGCAAAATAGGACAAAAAATTAAATAACAATATATATATCGTATTCCCCAAATATTCACGCGTTCCTGTGTTTGGTCGGGCGAATATTCGTGTACATTCTTCGTGTTCGTTATTTTTCTCGTTTTTTTGGGAGAATGGGTTAATATGGGGTTAACGTGGTACGCACTACGCAAGGAGGTTTGTCACCAGGATTTTAAATGTACGCACAAGCAAATCTTTTGGTCGCCGGCAGGGGCATCCTCTGCCATCAACCAATGAAGTGCACCTGTACTTCATTGGTTAATGGTTGATGACAGACGAGCCTCCTGCTGGCAACCAATAGAGTCGCTTGTGTAGACTTTTAAAATCTTGGTGCCGCAACTTAGCTCCAAGAGTTAAAGGTCCTTTAACTCTTGGAGCGGGGAGACCATGGTCTCCCCAGGCCAAATTGCGCCATCAGGAGTTTAAGGGCCGTGATGTCAGAGGAGGCCCCTGCAGGCGACCAATAGAGTGGCTCATACAGACCTTTAACGAGGAGCGAGGAGACCAATGGAAAGAGATATGGACTGTGGAGGGGTTGTTGAAAGGAAAGGGATATTAAATCTGTTTGAGGAGGAGGGTTACAGAGAAAAAGAGTACAAACGTGTAGGGGGGGTCATGATGAGGATTAGGGTGAGGGGTATAATAGATTAGGAGGGTTACCTTGTCAGTACAAGGGTACAGTAAATTTAATGCAGTTGCTGCAGCTTCCCTCCAGTTTAATTCCAGTGTAACTCTTATCTGTCCACTTATGAAGCGTACACTTGGGATGAAGCCACTGAAGCTACATTTCCAAGCAAGCTTTTTCCAAGTACAAAATATATGTAAATGTATTTCACATATGGGGCCCTTCAATAACACTGTCTTTTTTTAAGTTATAACACTAAACGAGTAGAAATTGGAGTAAGAAACACTTTAATGTAACTCTCTGAAAGTAAAGGGAAACCTTAAGAAGTGATAAATAATGCAACTGCTCAAACAGCAAGAGAAGATTTGTGAAATATGCTATCGGCTAGAACAGGAATGTGACTAAAACAGAGTTATCAGAAATCTTAAAAGCTCAAGGTTCAAAAAAGAATTGACAAAGCAGTATTTATTCTTGTGTCACCAAAATCTTAGTTTCTATCTTACATTTACCTTGAACCCTCTCTGCTGCCCTTGGATCAAGAAGAAGGTGGGTGCTCAATCATTAGATTTCATGATGCAAAGGACACCACGATCATTTGTATGGTGAGTTCACAGCAACAGCTCTGGCTGTTCCCGGACAACATCAATCCCTCATACCTTTTGACAGCCCAAGTTTAGAGGTCTATCAACGTCATTTCTGCTAGTTCAGACCATCCGTCTTCTATTCTCTCACTTACATTAGCCCCCTCTGCTGCTTCTGCCATTATGGGGGACAGAGTTTACCTCAAGCCATCACAAGGATATTATTAGGTGTAATAGAAGATGCAGACAGGATGGCAAATAGATTCAGTATCCTTCAGAGCAATGGGGGAAGGTCATATTTAACTGCACAATGAGAGACAGAGGAAGAAGTGTTGCAATGTGAAAGCTATTAGCAGTTGTAATGACAACGATATCTAGCATGTTGCTTAACATAAATCAGCTTGTCAGAAGTACATGGCGTGTTGAACAAGGTCCTATTGTCCCAAGTCCCAATTTGAGCTCTTCCCTGATGCTTACTTCGCAAGCATGTTATAAGCGAATGATAACCATCTCTGTATTTTCTCATTTAAATATAATTTGTCATCAAATTTAGGAATATTGTTTGCAATACAAACTAATAAGAATGCTATCCCTGTTCCCTCATTTGGCATAGTTATACATGAAGGTTTTAGATATCACATGTCTAGCACTCACCCTAACTTGTATAATGCAGGGGAAGAGATCATAACTAAACCTCTGCATTCATATTTGGGAGAACATGAAAACAAACACGAATGTTGCCTTTTCGTTCGTCAAACCAAATGACGAACAAACAAATATGGTGGCAGATTGTACACGAAGAATCTTCCTTTTTCATGTTTGTATATCCTAGGCAAGGCTATTATATGCCTTTTAACCCCCTATATGACACTATCTCCCTGATATTCTTTTTAACCCCCGACTTCTTTAGACTTCTCCCTGTGTTCCAGATTCCTTGGTATATAGTGGGGCAGCCGCTGCTGCTCCCTGCACATAGCCCAGGACCTTCAATGAATGTGCACCGGAAGGTCATGTGATTTCATAGAAGCCCCGGCAGAAGTGGAGGTTGCAGAGGCCCACGGAGTAGAGGATCCAAGTCCCCTGCAGCGCTGCGGGGGATCTGTATTTTAGTCTTGTAGTCAGACCTCTATTTGAGATTTGCTTATAATCGAGCAAATACGGTAAATCCCTAACACTCTAACCCAACACCCAAATTACCGAGATGCACCTCGGCTTCATCAGGGCAAGGAATCACAAGCAGAAAACAAGGCTTTGGCGCCAGGATTTAAAGATCCGTAAGAGTGAATCTATTGATCTCTGGCAGGAGGCTAGTCTGGCATCAACCAGGAAAGAGCAGGTGCACTTTCCCATTTATTATTTAGCGACCAATAGAGTCGTTCTTACGGACCATTAAATCCCAGCTTTGATGCCAGACGAAGATGAACACAAGTACTTCGCCAGTGCCCAAGTCTAGTCATACTCATTGTCAAGGAACTAAAAGTACAGCCCTTCCAGAGCCACTGTAGTTACAATAGAAGTAGCAAGGGGCTCTGCAGAAGATAGGATAGCCAACTGAGATGCAACAGCCTTCATCTCACTACTAGGTACACAAAAAATAAGGGCATGGGAGAGAAAGGAGAGCAGTGGAGGGAGCAAAATGCAAAACGTGGGACTTCCCACAGCAAGGCTGAATCATGGGCCAAAGCCTGAACGGGGACATTTCCCAATGGCCAGATTCACTGTGTTCACTTTAAACTACCCATGTTAATAGTTATATCTAGGACACAATCAGGTCTATTCAGCCGTTATTGTACAAGCCACTAAATATGCGGCCGAGAATGCCCATATACATATGCATTAAAGATATATTGACAAGAAAATGAAGACGAGAAGAAGATTTCATTCTAATTTACAGGTAGTAATACTGACATCACTTGTGCTAAAGGATTTTAAGTATGAAATGTTGTAATAAGCATTTAAGAGTAGAAGGTACATAATCAACTGATTTGCTATATCTTCTCTGGTATCATCCTGAAGGCACTAGCATAGAGGAATGTTTGATAATCTTTTTGCAGCACGAGGGATCCTTTGAATCTCTTCTGTAATCATCAGTGACATTTCTGTTTTTTTTCCTGTGCTCCTCATTACATTTAGGGAGAAATGCCAATTTTGCTTTGTTCCCAGTTGTATATGTGTACGAGGGCTCTCTTATACTCTTATATAATGGCACATTTCAAACACCCATGAGATTTGCTAGCCTTACAAGCTGAATTTTGCTTTTATTAACACGTACAAAACAATATGACTGATTCTACCCACTGCTTATCAATGTGATTTCCAAGTACGGTAATGTCGTAACAGGAACCTGGTTAAAAAAGGCAATAAAAAAATCTCAGCCCCTTGAATGTAAATGATTTTGAAGAAAGTATTTTGGCTGCTAAAAGTACCATAAACATTGTTCATGTCAACCTTTTTTCCTTGAATACAACCGGGAAATAGATTTGTTTTCTTGTGCCTCTGACAACCACAATGTGTACAATATGGTACAAATTAATGGTCTCATTTAACTTTTTATGTTAGTTTAATCTTATAATTCTGTTAACTAAGACAAAGATTAGCATATAGTGTATGCCAACCCAATATATAAGGTAGAGGTGGGACTACTTGCAAGCGGAGAGTCTACAGAAGTACAGGGAAAAAAGTTAAAATTAACGCTTTAGAGGGGGAGAAATAGTGTCATAGGTCAAAAAGAAGAGTCTGTGTAGTATACACTGAATTGAAAACAACTGGATCTTTCAGATTTTTTCTCCCTGTGTTTAAGTCTGTAGGTGCTGGGGTAGAGGAGGGCCAGTGCCGCTCACCCTCTTACTACTGGCACTTGAATGGTTAACACAAGTGCTACATTTGAGCTTAGGTTCTTGGAAATATAGTTCTATAAATGGATGTTGCTAATCTTATCTTTTCAGCCTTCCTAATCAATAAATGTTTATGAAGGTTTTCTTTACCAGTCTGGTGAACAGTATCCAACTCTGATAACAATTAGTTTTGCCATTTTGAAACTGCTTTTGGAGGCATCAGATAAAAACCATGGAAGGCTGTTACGTAGGGAAAGTATCACACAAATTGTTACACTCATTTGCAAAAAGAAACTAAAATAAATAAAATCAACTTCTGTAAATTACATTGTGTACATTAATATGCACAATATCTTACTGTATACCTCATTTGGACCAAAAACACTTTTTATATCAGTAATGCCCATCAATACTTAGCTTAGCTTATAATGGTTGCTGATATAAATGTATCACAGTGTTATACAGGCCTAAAACTCATACAGGCCTAAAACTCATACCAGTGTCTACAGAAACAGTAGAAATGTGTTCATAAATTAGATCGGGAAAATAAAATATATTATTCTTCCGCTAAACGTCTTACTGAATTTCATATACATAAAATGCATTGTATTACTTACTAAGGAATTTAAACCTATGTGGTATGATGGAAGTTGAAAGATGACTAATCAGTCATATTTAATTGCTCAAAAGCAAACTTTCAATGAATACCACATGCACTGTGATTTTGAATTGAGATCAGCACTATGACCTGCAGGTCCACTGCCTATAGAATTAACATGATGTCAGGTTCTTACAAGGTCTGAATATGAAGTCATCAATACATTCTATTACCTAGTACTGAACACCACAGTAGTACATGACTTGTATCAATGGCCTGGCTCCAGGTCATACTGATTCCTAATCATGCTGCTCTGATGCATGTTACTTTAGGGCTTTCTGTGCAAGGTTACTAATTGCACAACTGCAGTCTATCATACCAAGAAAGATACCGTATGTATCTTTTAGGGTCCTATATGAAAATCACTTTAATACCCACCAGCTGATTGGGTATATGGTATACCTTGTCTATTACAATAAGAAGAAAGGGCAAAGGGGCTGTTTATAAAATATTATTTTCCCATTTAAATTATAAAAAATATGGGCAGTTACTATTTGATGCCCTCGCTTACATTTAAGAAATAACATTAAAAAATAATCATGCAGAAAACGAAAAATTACACTTCATGTGTGTTCCAGTGAACAAAGGAAAAACCAAAACCAAATCTAGTGTTGGGATTAGAGCTCAGATTTTCTCATATTACTTTAGATAAATGGAGAGTTTGAAGTTCAGAGATCTCTTCTGGTTTATAAGGAAAGCACTTTTAAAATGTATGCTATAACCTTTGCAAAGACTAGTAGTATATTCAGTTACTTCTTAAAGAATACACATTTTAATAGAGTATCACTCGTGCAACAGCTTTAAAGGAGTGTCACCACCATTACCAACACCTAAAGCATTATCTCAGTTTGTGAACATCAGCAGCTTAGGGGTAGTACATCATTCTGTTGAGGACAATGTGCGTAACTGCTGACTCAGTAGTCACTTGTCCATGTATGCTCTTCGCCAGGTACAGAAGACCTTAGTGTATCATGTATTTAGGGAACCTTCTGTCAACTGTTTAAACTATCATATCTGTAACTTTATTTCCTGGTCCATCTCCTTTCTTCTGCAGTATTTACCTTCATCTGTTAATAACAGAACTTCCTAATTTTTCCATTGGTTAAGCAAGGTGTGGTAGGTATTTACTTATTTTCTCCGTTTTTATCCTCTTCACTCCTTTATAATAAACGTTCTCTTCCCCAGCTATAAGCATCATCTTTCTGTAGTTTCAGCTTATTTCCTCTCTTTTTGTATGACTTCTTCCCTCAGTCTTTTTCTCATCTGTGGTATATTTTTCACCTGTATTTTCCCTGCACCTGATATTGCTCTTCCCCAAGCGTTTTACTCCCATTCATCTTGTTTCTCTCTAGACAAATCTTAATACTCTGTAGACAAATCGTATTGTACTCATGAGGTATAGCTAGCTAGCACTAAGCTGTCGTTCCAGGTTAAAGTATATACAAAAAAATGAGAAATATAAACCCTTATGAGAGCGTTTTCTAAATAAGAGCTGCAACTGGTAAAAGGTTAACCCAACAAAACCCCATTACAATATCATGAGGTACAATATCAAGAGGAATTACCAAGCACACTATTTTAAAGGAAAAAAAAAATTATATCTCCACCACCAATTTGACCAAAATGGTCTTCATCAAAATATTTCTCCTATCATTACATAAGTCACAATGACATATTCATCAATTAAAAATAAAACGAGTAAACATGCATAAACTATTAGAATTTTGGGAATTTAAGGGAAAATGAAAGGAGTAAATGTGCCTAAGTCCTGGGTGGGCAAGGGTAACATTTTGGGAAACCCCTTTCTTTTATGTTTACTGAGTGGAGCTAGGGCTAGATTATTTCTTGTTTGTTCCAGGGCCCCGGCGTTCTGACTAGTCCTTACCTCTCACCTGTCCCATGAAGCAGCGATCCGATCAGGTCCCGCGATGTGCAGCAATCATCCTCAATCACTGACACTCCATACCCGGAAATGACATAACTTCTTGGCACGCAGTGTCAGTGAACGCGGATGATTGTCACAAGTTATGGGACCCGGCTGCAATGCCACACAGACTCTTTCATAAATGCATATATATCCATATACTGTATGAGTAAGTGCATGTATACACTGTATATGTGTTTATACATATATATATATATATATATATATATATATATATGTGTGTGTGTGTGCTACAAACATGAAAAATGTGAGGAAGAGATGTCAGCAGGTGAGCTGCTTAAGAAATTGCCAAAGAGGGAGGAAAGAAAAGAACGGAAGGGCCACAAGAGGCAGAAAGCTGGGAAAAAAGGTTGCTAAAGGCAAGAAATACACAGAAGGGGCCCTTCCTATGTAAATGCTCCAAGGCCTAAAGCTCATTAATCCAGCCTTGTATGTAACATTTGACTTTGAGAAGTTACAGTTCTGATGGGAAATACACAAGGAATGACAAATTAAACTGTTTATGGAAAGAACAGGTGAGAAAGACCAAACGTTTACATCACTGTGCAGATCCAAATACATGCAATGAGTAATCTATGCAGCCAATCTATTAGACAAATAACCTTAATAGCTTTGTTTTTCACTTCTGTCCTTGCTGTCACTTTAAATATCTGCAATATTAAATGTGCTGAAACAATAAAAACCTGCAGTATGAGCATATTTTTAAAAGTGGAGAGAGAGGATTTTAACCTACTTAACATCAAAATCGCATAGCAAGTCAGTTAACTAGTGTTTGATTGGCAGGGACAGGACAATTAACTTCATCAGAGACTCAGAGGGCTCTGAGCTTGTGCCCAGTGAGGCTGGCTGCCTGTAGGGAGATTGGAAATGATGCCAGTGTCAGATGTTTTCGGAAGAAATGCCTTACGCCCTCACTGCACGCATGAAATACGAGGTCTTCGCCAAGTCTGCAAGAGCTGCACTTTCCCTCTCTCATGATATACAGGAGGCCAATAATTCAGTAAGCAGGCTAGGCTGTGAAACTCGAATTTTACAACATGAGCCCATTAGCATTCACTTTTCTTCTTATTAGGAGAAAGCTGGAAAAGCAATGCTAAATTGCACAAAATTTAAGGGAACCAATTAAACCTACTTGACCCATAGATCAATGTATGGTAGATAGTTATATATATTATAGATTATATTTATTTATTTATATATTTTATACAATATATATGGACATTGCATTCTAGATAAATAGCCATTAATATGAAGTCGGTCCCTCCTTTGCAGCTATAACAGCCTCCACTCTTTTGGGATCTTTCCACAATATTTTGGAGTGTTTCTGTGGGAATATCATCCAGTAGAGCATTTGTGAGCCTCACAATCTCCATTCCAAAGGTGTTTGAGGGGTTGAGGTCAGTCAAGTTATTTCACACCAAACTCATCCAACCATGTCTTTATGAACCTTGATTTGTGCACTGGGGCATGCTGGAATATAATAATATAATATATGCTGTGCCTTCCCCAAACTGCTCCCACAAAGTTGGAAGCATAGCATTTTCCAAAATGTTTTGGTATGCTAAGCATTAAGATTTTCCTTCACTGGGTCAAGCCTAAACTGCAATGCACTGTGTGTTCTGACACCTTTTGAACTAGCATTACCTTTTTCAGCAATTTGAGCAACAGTAGCTTGTCTGTTGTATTTGACTACACAATCCAGCCCCCTATGTATATCAATGAGCCTTGGCCACCCATGACCATGTTGCCAGTTCACCACTTTTCCCTGGACCACTTTTGATGGTAATGACCATTGCAGCCCCGGAAAACCCCACAAGAGCTGCCGTTTTAGAGATGCTCTGACCCAGTCGTCTAGCCATCACAATTTGGTCCTTGTCAAAGTCACTCAGATCTTTATAACTTGCCTGAAACATTTATCCATCAACTCCTTCAGGCCACAGTTACTATGGTTTGCTGGTAACTTGCTGGATATCACTGTGTAATGGAACTATCCATGTTAAAGTGGGGTTGCTGCATACCCTCTGCTAAACTGACTGCAAACTGCTTTGATGTCCATCTCATGACACAGTTCTCTACACAAACTGTTCTTGTTTCCCTCTGTACCTGGGGACCATAAAGGACCCATGCTTCAACATGTAGCTCACAAATCCCTATTAAACTGCCGCCATGCTATTATGTTTACCCCGAAGAAAGACAAGTGACAGTTCCTCCTGACAACATTCCTGATAGCATATATGTGTATTTCTTTGGATGGGAATGGCCACAATGTTAACAATTAACTATTTTACAAAAGATCTCAATGATGTATTCCAAAACAAAAACCAACATGCTTACCGATAAGTTCTTGAAAATCCCTTAATCTTCTCCCAGAATACTAACACTACACCACCAGCCGCAGTTCACCAGCTCCGCATAACAAAATAAAGCATACAGGCTGCTCACCCCCACACTCTTCACTCCCATAGGCCCCTTCAATATGAACACATTCCAAGGATTGTGTGCCTGGGACCAACAGCGCCTCTTCCAATGTGCACAGGAACAGCACAACGAAAACCGCAGTTCCCAGAATGAAAGATATATGAAATATATATATATATATATATTAAATGAACTCCCAAGGAATCCAGACTAATGTTCAATGCTCAATGTGTTCCGTGCTAAAATTAGCGCTTACTCCCCAAGTGACCCCTATTTCACAACTCACAACAGAACTAAATAGCAATCAAATACGCTCCCATTAAACTCACATTTTTACCAACTACCCCCACATAAAAACAGGAGATTCCCAAGAACCCCCAGCAAAAAATCAGCTGTGGGAGATAAAAAGGCCTCAAGCATCAAATATGTCAGGGCTGGTGGGCGCGAGTTTGCTAGTTCGGTTTGAAAATAGGAATGAAGCCAACCTGCCTGCTTGTGCCCTATAAATAACCCAAACCCTTCCTTTGTCCTAAAAATGCTTCAAACTCGACCCTGTATCCTTCCGGACACCTATCATGCTGCTACTCCACTCAGGATGTGCTTTCTTTAATTCTAAGGCTGCTATTTTAATGACTCCCTGCCAACTGCCAAGTGTTTTCTGCTGGACATTTACAGACTTTTCAGTCCAGTTCCATATCCTCATAATATATCATATCCTCACTTCTGCATAGCAGGTCAGTCACCAGTACACCCTAACAATTATATTCCTGTGTTACAGGGTTTCTACATAGTGAAAGCAGAGAGTATGTAAAAAAAAAACGAGCAAGTACAAAAAAAACCAAAGCAAGAATAACTGGGCACAACATTATCAAGAGTCATTCCAGAAGGTCCTAAGTTTACTCAGGTTTAAACAGGGCAGATATTGATGGGAAAAGAAAATGGATTATAGAACAGACAGATCTCCCATCAAAGAAATATAATTGCTATTACTCCACCAGACTCACTCCCACTCTTTCCTGTGATGAATATACTAGGTCATTGAAAGAAATATTTGTGGAGATACAGGTAGTTTCTGTGGACACACTACATATAATTTTGTTTTACAATAAAAGGTGGGAGCACAAAGGTGATTTTAAAATGGCAAAATGTATGCATAAATTACATTGTTCACATTGAGGTACTTGTCGTTAAAATAGCAGCACACATTTCCAGCTGAAGTAAAGCAGCTTGTTTCTAAAGTAAAATGAAAATTAGATTCCCAAGAGGTTTTAAGGGTAATAAATCATGCCATAACTCACAATTAGGTCAATCAAAAAACTAGATGGGTCGAGGTGCTTGGTGAGGGTTTGAGAATAGTGAATGTGACAGAATGACCTGTCATACAAGGCCCCAAGGTAGTCGGAGATGGCTCCAGCCTGGCTGCCAAACAGCAGGAACTCCATTGTTTAATTAATCCCATCAATAGGATTGCTGATTGGGGATTAAAGGTTGGGCTGTATGCATGTATCTGTTAATTTATGTTAATGAAGTTCTGTGGCTATATCAGTCTATGTTTTACTACAATAAACTGTTCATTCCTGCTGTACTCAGTTCAAGGTAGTTGTGTCTACTTATTGGGTACACATAGCAGGGTTCCAAGGTGCGCATGCTGAAAGTGATTCCGGGGACAACAGGAGGATACATGTGGGTGATCTCTGGGAGTTACTACAGCTCTCTTGGTGAACCCGTTACATTGGTGGCAGCGGTGGGAATTGCCTCCTAGTCTAAGGGACACGTCCTTTGCAACGGGATCTATCTCCAGGAAAGAGAATGGAAGTCAGCTACGCAGAGCTGATCAAGAGGAATTGTAAACGCCTGAAGCTCTGGAGGGATGTTCTCCACTTGGAAATTAAGTACAAGGGGAAAAGCCTCCCAACCTTTGAGGAAAGGTTTTGGCTCCAGCGGAAGTTGCGGATGCCGTTCTTGGGGAAGCAGCCCAAAGAGGAATGGGTGGCTGAGCTGGAGGTGCTGGTCCAGACAGAGCTGAGGTTGGACGATGGATATCGGGCTCTGCGGTGGTACGCAGCACAGATGTGCCTGGGGCTGGAGGATACAGGTCCCACAGAGGGCTATGGCTTCGGCGGCCCGGGATTATTATTGGAAATTATAGAAAAGGATCCCGACTTCGGTAGTGCATCGGAGTGTCGGGAGGAAGACATCCAGGAGCGAAGGGAGGAGGATATCCCATACGTGCCTAAGCTGTGGGCTGACCTGGATTATTTGGTCACACAAGAATGGGAACTGGAACAGGCATATCAAGAGTTATTTGACCATGTGCAACAGTATGCCCCAGTGACCATGGATTTCATTGATTTTACTGCGTGGTCACCTGAGGATGTTGACCCAGAAGGGGTGGATGGGACTGATTCACAGGGTTACTGGACAGCTAACCCAGATCCGATAGCGGAACTATGTGATTGTACACCACAACCAGATCCAGAGACTGTGGATTTAATTGATTTTACATCTGAGGATGTTGGTCCGGGAGGGCTTGCAATTGGCTTCCCTTCCCAGCAAAAGGAAGAAGGTTTTGTGGGTGTAGTAGCTGGCACTGCGGTCTCCACAAGCACCCACCCAGCAGAAGAGCTGCCATCGGGGCAGAGTGCCGCTGGCATCTGCCTGCTCCTTTCCCTGTTTCCCGAGCCTGACCACAGCAACCTTGTAGGGTCCAGTCAGGCAGCCCCAGAGACTGTGGTAGTTGATGGGGCTGCGGTTTCCACACCTGGGTCCCCGGAATGTTTGGCAGTTGGCCAAGATCCCCGCTCCCCAGCAGAAGCGCTGGCAACAGGGCAGAGTGCTGCTGTTCTCTGCCCACCCCTCCCCCTTGTTCCTGAGTCTGACCATGACGCTCCCGCAGTGCTCGCTCAGACCAACCCAGCCGAAATACTGGCAACAGGAGAGAGGCAGGACGGCCCCTCTCTACCAGCACTTGAGGTGCCCGCAAACCCTATAAAAGAGATTTCGCCAGGTCAGAGTGCAGCTGGCCTCTGCCCTCCCTCATCAGACGTCCCTCCACTAGAGGATGGTACGAAACCAGCACTGGGGGACATGTATCCCATACAGGTGGATGAGACTGTGGTTGCCACCTGTGGTCCCCAGAATTGCTGGGCAGCTGGCTCGGATCCCCAACCCTTGATTGAAGGGGCCCCCGCCACCCTGTCATCTCCCCAGCGGCTGAGAAGACTCCAGAGAGAAGGTGCAGTTGGCAATTCTCTCCAGCGGCAGTTATATTTTTCGGGAGAGGCAGAGGGCAGGCGGGTGAGTACTGCTCTTTTGTTAAATTGTTTTGAGGAGTACCAATTTGTGGCTGGCAGTGATGGTCCAGACATACAGACTGACTTCAGAGTCAAACAGGGTGGGGTCTTATCAGACGTCAGTCTCCCCCAGAAAAAGGAGATATGTGATGGAGTGTGTGACGGAACTGTCCATCACTGGGGCCCCTGGAGAGGACTGAAAGCAAGCCTGCTACCCGCAGATTATGGACCCTGTCTCCCTGCCTTTTGCCAGCCCCCTGCATCCACAACTCCAGGAGCGATGGAGCTGTGCTGTCGGACTGAACTGGATGCAGACCCGGTTTGGGTCTGGCCCCAGTTCAGTCTTATTTTTAAAAGGGGAGATATGTGACAGAATGACCTGTCATACAAGGCCCCAAGGTAGTCGGAGATGGCTCCAGCCTGGCTGCCAAACAGCAGGAACTCCATTGTTTAATTAATCCCATCAATAGGATTGCTGATTGGGGATTAAAGGTTGGGCTGTATGCATGTATCTGTTAATTTATGTTAATAAGGTTCTGTGGCTATATCAGTCTATGTTTTACTACAATAAACTGTTCATTCCTGCTGTACTCAGTTCAAGGTAGTTGTGTCTACTTATTGGGTACACATAGCAGGGTTCCAAGGTGCGCATGCTGGCTGGTGCTGGAAGTGATTCCGGGGACAACAGGAGGATACATGTGGGTGATCTCTGGGAGTTACTACAGCTCTCTTGGTGAACCCGTTACACCAAGTGTTACAGAAAATGTCCACTGCTTTTTTTTTATTTTTTGTTGTTGACATGTTGCATGTTTACAAGTACTAAAATAATATATTTTATTTAATAAGCACCAACAAATTACGCAGCTCTGTACCAGTTAATGGGACAGTTAACCTCAATTGGTACTAAGGGGCCCAAAGTATGCCAAGAATATGCCCCCCACAGTATTACACCACCAGCAGCCTAAACCGTTGATACAAG
>VKOC01000002.1:23157194-23183894 GCA_009364415.1 Spea multiplicata
GAAGACGAGCACGAAGACTAACACGAAGAGCCCCCTGGTGCCCAAGTCTAATATATATATAGATATATATATATCTATCTACACACATATATAGGGTAGTGCATGTATGTATATGTCAGCAAATCAACCAGCAAATCACCGGTAAAGTACATTGCTTGGTTGTTGTACGCTGGGTAGAGGGGTAGTCTTATACGGCAAGTATAGTCCAAGCTCTATATTTGGACTGTAAAAGTTGGGGGTCGTCTTATACGCCCAGTCGTCTTAAACGCCGGAATATACGGTAAGTCTTTAAAGTCTTTAAACCTTTTCTAGACTGTCTGGTGCGCGATCAGATGACTACAGTAATGCTCTCAGTGTGAGCGCGATGATGCAGAGCACTTCCGGTACAGTGGTCTGTCAAAAATGAAAAATAAAATGTTTGTTACAGGAGCCAACACAATACCAATATGGCTGATCATGTGATCATTAAAGAGTAACACAGATGATAGCTGATGCAGGAGAAACTAGAAACTCCTGTTGGTACAAGGAAATCATTTAGAGAGCCTAAGCAAGGCAGACATTATGAGGTAGATGCAGCAGTGGTTCCCTTTATGCAAGAGCAAAGAAAAAATTGAATGCCTGGCACCCGGAAAATCATACAATTGAAAGCATTCAATTTCATGACATTGAAATTGTCAGTGCATTAAATATCTCCAGGGATGAATTTAAAGCAAGCCTTGGATGGTGACTCAGATTTATGCTCTGAAATGGCCTTACTCTGAGACGAAGGACAACATGTAAACAAAGACTACCTGTTGACTTCAGTGAAAAGCTGCTTGCATTCCAGGAGTCTGTCATAGAGCTCAGGAGAAAGCACAACTATCCATTGAGCCAAATTGGAAATGCAGATGAAACTCCAGTATTCTTTGACATGCCTAGTGTACAACAGTGGAGCAAAAAGGAGCAAAATCCATTCTTGTGAGGAACACAGGCAATTAAAAATAACATATCACAGTAACGTTAGCTGTTACAGCTGATGGTCAAAAGCTGACGCCTTATGTCATTCTTAAAAGGAAAATGATGCCAAAGGTAATTCTTCCAAGAGGCCTAATAGTCAGATGCCAAGAGAAGGGATGGATGAGCAGGGAGCTGGTGACTGATACAGTTGTATGGAAGACCACGCCTGGTGCTCTGCATGCAAAAAAACACAATGCTGGTATTGGATGCATTAAAGGGACATTTAACACCTGATATAAAAAGTAAGATTGCCTCCCTGAAATCAGATCTGGTCGTAATCCCAACTCCGGTACTTGACGTGCTTGTCGACAAGCCATTTAAAGACAATCTACGGCAGTATTATTCAGAATGGCTTGTGACTGGAAATCATGCCCTCACACCAAGCGGCAAAATTAAGAAACCATCACCGGCCTCCTTTTGATTTACACTCTCCTAATTTGTTTTAAAAGGAAGGGTTGTATTTCTAAAATATGGTTCTGATATCTGTTCTCTTTTCTGAGTCTTCTACCCATCTCTATTTTCTGACCGGCCATTATTTTCCCCTTCTTAATTTATAACTACTAAATGGTTTTCCAATTTCTGTTTGTATATAACATATGCTGTTAAAAGCAGGACTAACTGCATGATATATATCAAAACTGTTAAAATATATGTATTTCTGTTCATTAAATAAAATACTGTCTTACCATTCAACTAATGTGTATTTTTTCTTTAAAAATAAATGTTTCTTTAAAATAGCTCCAAACAATAAAAGGTGTGGTCTATAATTGGGCCAATACTGTACGTTTTATGCCGTTATCGGGTCAGGGTTGATGGGTTGGGTTTGTTAAGGTGGTGGGATGTTTAAGACTTAGGGGCCTAAACGATAAGGATGTGCTAGGTTACATCAGTTTGAAAGCTTTCAAGCACAGCAGCAAAAGTACAATATTGTTTGGTTTATGTGGTGTCAAGCAGGACATTTGTAAAGTCAACTTGAAGTAATGGAGTTAAATGTTAGATTTTTACTGTGGGAAACTGTCACAACGGACCTTGTAAGGCATCAAAAAGTTATTTTAGTCTTTTCACATCTGCAGAGATTAACACAAGTTTCCACTTAGTATCCTTTTCCGTACAAGCAAATCCTTTTACTGTGCTTTTTTGTATTTCTGCATGGAATCCATTGCATTTTATCTGCATGAAAATGAATACATGCTTCATTTTTTTTATACAAAAAAAATTAGATTCAGTGGGAGTATTTAGAGCATGTATCTATTTGGATGTAGGAAAATGCACTGGAGTCCATGCATTTCTTTTAATTATGCATGGCTTTAAATGGCCAAATTCAGATACAGTCATCTTAAGGTAGCATGTTGACTCAATAAAACAGCCACCCTGATATCTAGGAACACAGTATCAGCTTTATAAAAGCGGGTAAACTGGGCCAGATTAAAATAATTTGCTTTGCTGTAAAATTGTGATTTGTTCAGTGGCTTTAAGGGCCTAAGCAAAAAGACTGCAGATTGGTCTCAAACAAAATGTATTTTAATATATAAAAAGCAATGTATATATTCATTTTTTAAAATACACTTGCCATTTGCCCATTGATTTTAATGGGAACACTTTCCTGGCACTAATTGGCTGTGGCAAGAATAGTCAGGACATCTAGAAGGAGAAACAGGGCTGCAACTTCTGTGTAAGATGAGTGCTAGAATTTAGTTGTTTTTTTTAATTTATTTTTGAAGTACTTAATATGCATTCTTATATAGTGGCAATTTCAGGGACAGTAAACAGTCCCTTTAATTCAATTTGCCCTTACTGTGTGCCCAATTTGTGACCAGGCCTGAATTAGCCATCTGGCACACTGGGCAAATGCCACCACTTAGGGTGACCACATGTCCTGGAACGAAGAGTCTGAGTGAAGGAGGTCTCAGCCAATCAGGAGAGACTTCTCAACTCTCCTGATTTCCTGAGAGTTCAGAAGCCTCTCCTGGTAGGCTAAGTCCCTCCTTCACACCAACTCAGAGTAAGCTGCAGCCAGCACCAGGTATGTGTGTTTGACTGTTTGTGTGACTGTGTGTGTAATGTCTGGTAATAGAGGAGTTATCTGAATGTACTCATGGTATTAGAGGGGTTAACATTCTATATCTACTCATGTCATGAAATCAACATGGTTTCCAAGACTTCTTAATAATTAATATATAATAGTATAATATCAGTGTGTATGTGATAATATATTAAATGTATTTATGTGTATGTGACGGCGTGCATATGTGACTTTCACCACAGATCTTGTGCCTGGGCAGAGACTCTTGAATTACTGTTACACAGATGCTTGAATTGCTAGGCAGCCACATCACAACTTTGATGTTTTAACTGTATAAACTGCCCATGCGGTAGGACCTCTGATTCATGTATTTTTTTCGCATTTTTTCATTTCATTCACATTGGAGAACCATACGAATGAAGGAGAGACTGTTAAAATATTATATACAAACAACAAAGGTAAGCGCCACTCAGCACAACTCCTGTTATATGAATTCCATGTACTTTCCTGTAGTCTTCTTACTTTATGTGCATGATCAAAAAAGACAGAGCCAGGCACGCTTAACATGTTTCGCACAAAGTGCTTAAAAAAGAAAATATTCTATACCTTCGGTCTAGTAGGTTCTTCTTAGTGTAAGAGGTTCCTTACTGCATAACAGATTGATTTATGGACAGTACTATTATAGAACATTATTTGTGTTTTCATTGCATTGAAGGGTGATAATATTTTTCGCATACACTCAGGTTCCTGATGGTCAAAGAGGTGCAGCAGCAGTAGCAGTAGTAGTAGTAGTAGAGCATTGGGCCAGGGCAGGCAGACACTGGCAAATGATAGGAACATGCCCATGGAGCAAGACTTTCCCCAATATTATATACTATACATGTTACATTGTCACCCATATTTATTATCACCAGGATTTATATATCAATGAAGAATAATAGAGGATATGATAGAAAAATAAACAATAAAACGTGTCCGCAAATTACAGGTTTGGGTATAAGAATAAAAAGCCAACTGTGTTAATCAACTAAATCCTACTCAGGAACAGGGGAAAATGTCTACTACGGTCCCTGTCATACACAACAGTAGTCACTGCAGCTTTCCCAATCTCCCCTGAACAATACATTTTCTAAATCCACTAAAATAACACTCCAATTCTCATCAGTCTAAGTGCTGCTACTGACAAGTTAAAATGGTGTCAGTTAACTTATATATCTCATGCTTGTCCCTTCCTCTTGTAAATGCGCATTGGCCAGCATGAACAAAGTAAGGGAAATTACCCACAGGTTGTTGAACCTCAATCATAGCCATAACCATCCTGTTTTTTTGGTTACTTCTATCAGTTATTGATGTGTACCCTTCTATACACAGTTCGGCCCAGCATTTCAGTTCCCACAAAGACAAGTGTCCTCTGTTATCATCCTTGTCCCTCAGCTGCCCGCCTCTCCCTGACCCCCTCCAGCTCCCCTCTTACTATCATCTTAGCCCCATCCTGCAATCTCCTGGGGGATCTCTTTCATGCGACATGGACTCAGTATGCAACAGGATGTGTAGATATTCCGATCAAGTATCCTGTAATACCTCAAACAATGATAACATACAAGGGCATATGACTGAAGTGTCTAGTCAGTTAAGGGTTGAGCCTGGCCGTTTGAGTTAAGAGTTCACTCATCTTCTTAGTGTAGAAATGCCCCTATTGGCCAAGATAGACACCATACTAATATCCATAAAACACATCTTAAGGGAGTTTTTAAGATTTAATTCTTGATATATTTATTTTTAAATAAAGATAATCATTGCTACTTATGCAAACAAACACCTCTCCAGTCGTGAAGTATGAGTTCAATTTTGATACAAAATATTAAATTTTTTTCCATTTAATTTGTCTTAAATAAACATTCGGTGCTGGGAAAGAAAAAAAAAGGTGATTACAACAATACAAAATCTGATATATACAAAAGATAAAAGGATTAACTCACAGAAGCACTAAAGTCAGGGGTGTCCAACCTGCGCCCCCCCAGCTGCTGCAGGACTACATTTCCCATACTCATCAGTAAAATAAACGCACATTAACACACACTGGCACAAAAGGGCCCGACTCTTGCAAGCTTGCAATCTATCTAGGAGTTTGAAACAGAAGAAAAGGGGCTGCTTGGGTGAGGATGATTTCATTGTACATAGAATGATTCAGAGAAGTCAGCAGCATGGAGATCTTAAAGGTGGGGAGGACACATGGTATGTCAGGATTCCACCCTGTTAGCCCAGACTCTGTATTTAGTTATCGGTGTCAAATCTGTGGCAGCTTCTAGAGGCTGCCTGTGTGATCACAGCACTCTGGGGACTAACGACCTGGCCATCTGTATCTCCTTATCTGGGTGCAGCCCCCCCCTTAAGTACAGACTGATTCCTCCATTCTGGGCCTAGGATTAACTAGGCGACTAGGATTAACCACTGTGACCTGCCTTGCTTCTGACTTTGTTCTTTGGTTCCTGCTTTGGCTCTTCCTTTGCCCGTGTTGACCCGACTTGTTCTGACTCTTCTCCTGTTTTCTGATTTGGCATTGATTTTGTCCTTCTAGTTCTGACCTAGCCTGCCTGACTACGTATGCCCAGCCATGTGCCCTGTCTGAGGGCTCCCAGCCGTGTGCCCTGTCTGATCATCTCTTATTAAGATCCAGCCTGTTGAAGGTGACCAATTCACCAAACCACATATTTATGAAAAAATGGTATTTCAAATTGTGGTATGCAATGTTTTTTGCAATCTTTCTTGTTGGAAGCCTTTATACTGTCATTGTGCTTTCATCATGGTTTGTTAAATCCATGTCCTTTTTGTCTGTGCACCTAAAAGTCAGTAATTTATCCCGCTTTCCTATTATTTCTGACAGTCCCAGGGGCAAGTGTATCCATTTTTTTTTAGTAATGACAGGCGGAGATCCCACACTATCTTGCTATTTGTTTCAAGTAAATTAGGGTAACCTAGAAGATCTAGATAGGAGTATTTCCCCTTATAAATACAAAAGTATAACCTGTGCTACTTGTTACTGTGCAACGTTCCTAGAATTTTATACCATACCTAGATCTTTTTAACTGAACGTATTGCTTGAAAGCAATCTTCCTTTAAATCGCAAAAAAAGTATATGCAATTTTTTTGGTCAGGCATTTATTTCTGAAAATTTTGTGAAAGATCAGTTAGAATGGGCCTTAGCTGATAGAGCCTGTCATACGAAAGATTGTTTTTTGTTCAAATGCCATGTACTGTTGGCCATAAAGGTGTGTTTAAGCAAAAATAGTCTCAAATAATTAATAAGTGAGAAACAGGTGCTCACATTCATGAGGCTCACTTTTATATTTTTTTATGCAAGTGGCTCACATGAAATGAGGTATGTACGTTTGCACAAAATTAGGCTGCACCCATGGATTTTGAGCAAGCATTGGCATAGACTCTGTATGCCTCCTTTTTGGAGGTTCCAGGCTGGCAGTCAAGCCCCCTAATATCTGAGGCTGTTGTGGTGTCTGAACTGGATGCCAGAATTGTGTAAGCCTCCTCCACACTACACGTTAGGGGCATTTTGAACACTGAACTACCAACCTAATACTAACCCACTTATGCCACCCAATTGCCCACCTAACTAATACATTTTTTAAAATAACAAGATTCCCACAAAAGAGAAAACAAAGCAGTACAATGCATCAGCTGACCCCAAGATCACCGATTGGGTTCAGGAACTCTGCCTCAGTTGCAAAGCAGTGTCTTGGACAACAAGAGGTGACAAGTATGGAGCGCACCACCCGAAGGTCGTAATCAACATGGTGCTAACAATGAGTTTACTTGTTATAAGGATGCAAAAAGGTTCTATATATATCTAGACAACTGGACGTAAGACTCTCTGAGGAGGATTGCCTAGATTCAAACCTGTCTCGACTTACCTCCATTGTGGTCGGGTACAGGGATGATCCATTTCTTCTTCCACTTCTCCTTCCTCTTTATCATGAGTAGGGCATATTTGAGGCCTTTCTTGTGCAATGCAGTCACCATGCCTGAGAACATCAACCCAGAGCCCTCTCTTTTCAGGATGCAGGTAGGTGGTCCCCCTGATATGAGTGGATGGGAACATCTAACCCAGTGTGGACTTAAAAGGAGACCCTTATTTTGTCTTGCTTCCAATTTTTCACATCCTGAGTCCTCTTTTTCTTCTTCTATGGAGAAGATCCGTACAACCTGTCTCTGCAAGGAGGAAAAACAATCAGGGAGAAGGGAATTTCTCTGTCTCTATTGCAGGTAAAAGAGACATGTTCCTCACCCCTGCCCTTGACAGGATAGGGTGTTTCCCTCGAACTAATAGACATTGGTATTCCTATATCCCACACCTTTAGGCGGAAAGTAACATCTACTATGATTCTAATTGAGTCTGCAGCAGCAGGCGACTTGCTCTATTACTACATTCATATGAATTAATGAACTTGGCACATTTTATTAACATTTAAGTTCGTACAAATCCAAATGTACAAGTCTAGTTACATTGTGAGGATACACTAATCAGGCTTTGTGCACTTTCCTCTTATAACAGAACATTCTTTTCAAACATATCAATCACAAAGTTTCCCCTAATTTGCCATGCTTTTTTCAAAGGCTTAACCTACCAGATGACCTGTCACTCTCGTGATGCAGCCACCATATCCTGGGAAAAATGCATGACCTCTAATTCATTGCCACCAAGTCTGTGGAATTTCACTAAAGCAGATCCATAGCTTAACATGTTGATGAATGCCAAAGTATAAATTACAAATCTGAAAACCCCAACACTTTTGATGAACCCAAGCCTGTAAAATTCATGAACACAACAGATGGTTATATTCACTTTTAATTCACTGTACGTTCCTTAAAGTCATCCATTTGGCTCATTTCCCATTGCTAAGGAACAGCATTGCATTTATATAATATATATATATATATATATATAGATATAGATATATATACACACACACACACAGGGCTGGCCCTACAATGGAGCCGAGTGGGGCAATTGATAGAAGACATTCTATCTTATGTAAAAATGGATCATTTTATAGTCAAAACACAATGACAGCAAACCTTTAGACATGAGATACCTTTTGGCATGTATGGCAGAAAATATGCATGTAACATCTGTACCTGGATTTCCCTCAACCATTCTTCATTATCCAAATATGACCGCCACAAAAATGACATAATAAAAAAAGTCTATGAACTTACCAAAGGAAGTTTTATTGATTAATGCCATCTACAAGGCCTTCCCAAGAGTTGTTAATGATTTGTGGTTGAACACAAACTGCCCCAGATACAGTAAACTGTCGACTTTCTGAAAGAATTAATATTCCCTCAGCGCATATAAATACAGCAATAATTCTAAAAAGAACTCCCATTATAGTCACAATAAAGACAAATGTGTGAATGCACTGGTGTAAGGAGATAAAGGGAATTGCTGAGTTACTGTTTCTAATGACGTGAAGTCCAAACACTAAGGAAACCATAAAGAACATAACAGAATACATTAATTACTAGCAACATTTGATATACTTCAAGCATGTCTTTTTTATTTTTTTTTTCCTAGTGAAGACTAACAGTGACATGACATTCGTTATTTGTAGAATGCGAGCTCTGTAGCTATAGAATATAATTGTAGGTCTCTGATATATGTTTCTCTGCTGGTGAATATGTGTAATGCAACTGAATTAGTACATTAAAGATAATTCAGTAGTGAAAAAGTATAAAAGCTGTTTTAGATCAAATTAATAGAAATTCAATCTCTGGTCTAACACTAAGATTTTTACACAAAATCATGCTTGGCCATCGAAATCATGCTTGCAAATAAGCAATTACAAGCATTCAGGAGTAGCTATCTCAGTAGAAAGTCTGTGCTATTAGTATATACCAACTACATGTCTAACTTTATCAAATGTAAACTATGTTTATACTCTCATCACTGATAAATAATTTCTCATACATCTTCCAGTGGTTGTACATGAAATAAAAATGCCATTGTGAAATTGCAGAGGTTCTTAAATCTTAAGAAATAGTTCAATGCCATTCTATTTATTTATATTTGGTTGTCAGGTTTTTTTTTTTAGTTAAAACTATACTTGAACATATAGACCACATTTGTTTTTAACTTATAACATGATGTTGTTTATTTGGCCAATGATGATGATCATTTACTGAAAATCCTCTAAATTCTAGCAAACATGATATTTTCGCTGGTTAGTTTCTTTTTTAACACCTTCCTTTAGAATTGATTTTAGATGATAAATTAATTTGGATCCTAGATTTTGACATTTGTGCATTTCAGGAGCGTAATTATTCTGTAGCGGTTTTGGTTTAATGAGCCTATAAACATAGCCATTCAAATGTATCAAGGTGTCAAAAATATTTGGAAGCTAAGAGTGGGACTCATAGATTCCGATGTGTGATATGAGGAATGTGCATTGATCTATTGATAAATTGCAAACTTTAACCACCTTCACCCTACACCACTGCCTGCTGTTATGGTTTTCTTAAACCTCTTTATATTGCATAACCCTGCAATTTTATAAACAGGCATAGCTCCTGTTGGCTGTTTCTTGTCTGTTATTAATGCTCAGTCTGGACTGTAACTGAATTATAACAAGGTTCAACAAAGATGACCCGACTTTTTTTTGGTTATGTCACCTTTGGTTTAGACCAGGGATCCCCAAACTCGGCCCTCCAGCTGCTGCAGGACTACATCTCCCATACTCTTCAGCCAGCCCCTTAGCTGAAGGAGCATTATGGGAGATGTAGTCCTGCAGCAGCTGGAGGGCCGAGTTTGAGGATCCCTGGTTAAGACCATTACAGCATTTTAGCAACAGGAATCACTGGTGGCCTGGAATTCTAAAGGCGACAGCAGATCTAAAACATGTGTCCTTCATCCTGGTGAGGGCCTGCACCAATAAACTGGTCCATTTCCAGTACTCTGACTGAGCAGGTAAGCAATTGCCAACAGTCCTCAACTTTCCAGAACAGTCTTGACAACTGGGCACATGTTCATGTACTGGCATTCAAGCCTATGTCACAATTAACAGCAATTAACATGGTAGAACATCATATCCTAGAATGCATAGTCACTGTTTCTGCATGGTTATGTGATTAAGCAAAAAAAAACAAGAGATCCTTGATAAATGATGTTTATGATTGGAGTCCACTGTCACATTGTTGCCTACTGTTTTAGCATCTAGGATTCTTAAAATCTTGTATGCTGCTGTGAGTCCATCCAAGCAGATCTATCCCCTATTGATGAGCAGTGTTATGGCTACTCATAATAAAGACAAACATTTAGTCTTCTTAAAGAATAAGAAGGTATTATCCATCTGTTTCATGATATCCAGGCTCCAGAGTGCGTGTCTGCATTGACCCCTTAACTGCTGGAAATATAATGTTGAATGCTATAGGAGTAGACGCTGTCAGCAGGACAGGATCGAGCTTTAATGATGTATGAGCTGGCCCAGTAGCTTTGCAATCAGCCCTCTACGTGAATTTCTGGGTTCAATCAGGAGCCCACTGGGAAGCCCAAGTAGCTTACTACATGATAATTATATCTAAAGGGAAAATAAAATGTTGAATTGTCAGTTTGTGCTTGGCAGGATAATTCAATCATTCACCAAGGAAGAACACAAAGAAGCTTACCAGACAGGAAACCGGACCAGAAAAACATAGAATGTATGCATAAATGCATTATGTATAAATTAGCATCCAAAATGGGGAACACATCTAAATGTACTTAGGGCATTGAAGAGAATTTATCACAGCCAATGTTGCACGTTCTGAATGTAATTTGACAAGTTGCTCAACAATATAAGTTAATCAAAGTAATTCAGTTAATATTATAACTATGTTCTTAAAGTCTCCAAGAAGCCCACACACAGAGTTGCACACATATTAGGATGACCATGGATTTCCCGGAAGTCCAGGGTCCCAGTGCATTGCCCCGGAATTGAAGCGCTGTTTTTTTTGTTTGTTTTTTTTTTTACGCAGAGGTGAGAGAGGGGCGCCAAGTGGTCGCTCATAAAGTCTTCAGCAACCGCTCGGCGCTGCTCCGTCTCCTCCGCGAGGCCTGTTGCTCAGTTGCGGTGCGTCATGCTGAGCGCCGGAATATGACGTCATATTCTGGGGCTCAGCAGCAGTGAAGGCAGACTGCAGAGCAGGGAGACAGATGCCTCTCACTCTCACCACAGGACTTTAGGAAGGTAAGTGAACTACAAAGAGGGGAGGCAGAGGGGGGTAGATTATGAGAAAGAAAGGAGGGAGGGGGTTGATTATGAGAAAAAAGGGAGAGAAGATAGTTTGAGGGGGTGATAGTGAGGAAGAGGGCAATAGGAATATTGAAATAAAGAGTGAGATTGAGTGAGAGAATAAATGAATTAGTGTGTGGATGAATTGTGTGAATGAGGGAGAGAATTAATGAATGTGTGGATGAATGGTCTGAAATAGTGAGTATGAATTAATGTATGGATGAATTGTCTGAATGAGAGATTATGAATTAATGTGTGGATGAATTGTCTGAACGAGGGAGAGAATTAATTAATGTGAGAATGCATTAATGAATGCGTGTAAATGATTTGTGTGAGTGAGAGAATAAACGATTATGTGAATGAAAGTATGAATTAGTGAGTGACTGTAAAAGTGTGTGTATCATATATGTATAACTGATTTGTGGAAAGGCAAAAATGGCACAGGCAAGGTGTTTATGGGACAAAGATGGCATAGAAGACAAAGTTGACTCATGCTGTGCTGTTTGGGGACAAAGATGGCAAGTCTTGTGTGTGTTATCTGGTTGCTGGTCAGGTTCTATGCAGGCAGTGTGGACGCCAGGGCTGGTTTTGGATTGTGCAACCTGTGATCTGTGCCTGTAATTTATGGGGTTTTATCTATACCTTTAATGCGGAGTTTTTATGTGAATTCCAATTGATCTATACCTGCAAAGCTGAGTTTTTGTGTTATTCTGTTGATCTATATCTGCTATGCTATGTTTCCATACATTATTTATATTTTCAGGCAAGTACAGGGTTTTAATGTCTTATTCAGTTGATCAATATATGCAGTGCTGTTTCCATGTGTTTATTTGATCTATACCCTCAGTGCTGAGTTTACATGTGATTTCCAGTTGATCTATACCTGCAATGCATACATACATTATTCCATACATTATTATTCCATACATTATTATTGTATACCTGCAGATACAGGATTTGTTTGATTCTATGCCTTCAGTGTTGAGTTCACATGTGAATTTCAATTGATCTACACATGCAAAGCTGGGTTTATGTGTTAATGTGTTGATCTATCCCTGCTATGCTATGCTATGTTTCCATACATTATTTATGTATGTAGTTATGTAGATTTGTATGTCTCATTCAGTTGATCTATACATGCAAGTGCTGTTTTATGTGTTGTTTATTTGATCTATACGTATTTTTGGGTGCGTGGGGCGGGTCCAATTTTATCAATATAAAATGTATTGGCAGCAGGGTCTATTATTAATGTATATTGGCAGCAGGGGCCAATATTAAAGAAACTGAGCAGTTCAGCTGTTATTTTGAAATCATATTTTAATCAAAGTCTTTACTTCAAAGAGATAAGTACATATGTAGTTAAAAATGCATGTCTAACGCAGATTATATATATATACATACATACACCATGCTTCCCCAAAAATAAAACACTGTCTTATATTAATTTTTCTTCAAGAAGACACACTATGGCTTATTTTCAGGGGGAGCCGACCTTGTTGATGGGGCTGCCCACACCTCTCCGGTCACCTCCGAGATAGCAGCTGTCACCATGAAAAGGGCTGCCCGTCTTCTTTACCGCTCCGCTCTGGTACGCTGCATAGCCACGCCACTGTGTCTTATTTTCGGTGTATGGCTTATATTGCGCAAATGCTGTAACACTCAAATGTCTACCTGTGTAAAATATATTTGGTCTTACATACGTTTCTATTTCTTAGATTTTTGAGGCCACCTTTTTTACTAATAAATAGGCACGTAGTATGGGGTTCTCCAACTCCTCATTCCCCTCTCTACCACCTTTAATCTCCCCCTACTTTGCCTACCACTCCGTTTCATTCTTCCCAACAATCTTGTCTAACCAGAGATGTTAGCGCTCTCAATCTCCAGTAATTCTTAACTGATCTACTCCTCTCTTCTCTCTCGAACATGCCATGCCATAACCTAGTCACATCTCTCCACAACTCCACTTGTCATGACTGTGACTGGTACTGGACCAGCAGGGACAAGTTCTGCTGCAGCCTAGGACTTAGATAGCACAGAACTGTGACAGGAACTGGCAGGCTGCAAGGAAGTCTTGGAATTGGCAGGCTGCAGAAATCTGGAAATCAGCAAACAATGGATTGGGGACTAGCAGATATAAACACAGTCAGGCTAGCCAATGTCATACAAAATAAGGCGAAAATAAGCCTGCGGTCAATTACCCAAAAAGTAATAGATCCACACCAGATGCCAAATCAGAAGTCAGAAAAAGAAGTCCAGAGCCAGGAGTTTAAAAACTAGAATACAAATAACACAAGCAAACACTTTTATTAGCAATATGCAACAGTACAGTAATTACATTTCAGTTACACAAAATAATAAACCGGGACATTAATAAAGATTTACATAAAATCAGGTTATTATAAAACATGAGATCCCCAACAACTTCCAAAGCCAACAAGTTGCAACTAAAAAAAGTGCATTACTTCTTATATAAGTGGCTGAATCATATCTCTGTGGTTACGGACACCACTCTTGCATCTGCTCTTAAACATATACATGACTAATCACTGTTTGCTTTTTCCCGCTTCGCATTCCAAAAACATCAATGTTTCCTCCTTCAGGACTTTCATGTAGCAGTAGAGAAATGGGGAGCCTAATTACTCAAAGGGCGATCTGCCCAAGGCTATGCAGCAGAAGGGCTGTCAATCCTCTGGACCTGCCATTGGCTAAACCAGGATAGATGGAGACCAAACAGCTATCACCCACAGAATAAAACATTGTCCAACAAACATAAGACCCAAATGTCTTGGTGGGTTTGGATGACAAAAATGCATTTGATATCTGTATGCTAAAATTCTGTTTTTATAGCGAAATTCCTAGAATTGATAAGGAACCTATACCACAATGCCATGGCCCAGAGTGCCATGAATGGTTTAGACTGCCCTATTATTGAAATGTCCAAGGAGGTTTCTCGAGGATGCTCAATATCCCCTCTAATGTTCAACCTTGCCTTAGACTCATTACTATTTGTCAGGACCCAGGCAAGCAGGTCAGGTAGGAGCCCATGTGCAGGGGATACTGGGGATTCTGTCTGTACCCCTTTATGCATATTGATGGGTAGTTAGATACAGACAGGCACACAGACAAAATAGCAGGACTGGAAAACAGAATAGAAGGGAGCCGAGGCAGAGACAGGGCAGGTAAGCCCACTGGCAAAGGGCGGACGGCAGGTAGGAACTGGTGGGGGGCCCGCTCTGAGTAGCTGTGCTTAGAAACACCAGGAACAGAAGGCAGAAGAGAGGTCACTATATCTAGCCGGGTCAGGGACAGGATACCAGGTGCAGAGCCACAGCAACAACGCTGCAATGCAAAGGCACTGTCTGAGCAGCAGGGTGGGTCTTTAAAGGACGGGCTCAACTCGGGTAATACGGTTCGGCTGTACATGGTTATTGGGTTCTGAGTGCTCCAGAGGGTGGCCACTAGTCATAGTAGATGGATATACCACATGTATGATTAAGCCATGGTTCAGGCAGCAAAAAGTGGACCCTGACCCTATTTGAGGGAAGGCAGGATAACGGGTATCACAAAGAGTGAAAGCTTCATTAACTTAATAGCCTTCCTAGATATAGACAACCTTGTGTTATTCATACCCATCAACATCATACCCCCCACTATTACAGACCCTTCAATCATACAGCAAATTATAGGTTTCATATCCACGAAGCAAAATTAGAGGCTTTACATTTAGGGCCTACGAAAACACTGCCGGGAGTATATACATTCAAATTTACATGACCACATGAATGAATCACCTACTTAGAAATCAAAATACCCCAAAACATCCATTCACTGTATATCTTAAACATGTCAGAAACAATCAAAGCAGTGTAAGATGAATTAAGAGTTTGGAAACCAATGCACTTTTGCTTCAAAGGAAAGGCATATTTGATTAAAATGGATAGTTTCCCTAGGCTGCTATATCCCATACAACAATTGCCATTGCTCATGCCACCAGGCAACATTGCCAAAATAAACAAGCAATTTAACTTCTGGAATGGCTGAAAGCCAACAGTTAGCAACAAAACAGAATAATGAACTTGAGACTGAATATCCTACACACCAAAATATATAATAGGGCTGTCTATACTGCAGACTAGAAAAATTTTACATTTACATATTAACAATTTAGTGATAAAATCTTGCTAATTAACCTTTTACGCACACCTTACGACACATTGCCCACACAGATCAGAGAAAACCCAATTGTTTATCCTATTGCTGTGTTGGAAATGCATAAGGAATAACGATGGACCACACTGGCGGTATACACCATCACTTACATTCCTAGACAACCTAATCTGTAAGGAGTGCACACCTGACCCATTTAAAAAAATGCCATTCAAAAGGACCGCAAAATATATCACAATTAATACACAGCAATGAAAGATCAAAGATCCCAGAGCTTGAAAGTCTACCCCTGCCATGGTTTGCATACCTCAAAGCACGGAGCTATACAAGACCAGTAATAGAGCACTTCACAACAAAATATTTGTGTAATGCTTCATATATGCTTATAAAGAGCAAGGGGACTACAGCTCATACCTTAAATCAGATTGTCTGTGAACATAGTGGTCTGCCTGGTGGGGGCTAGGAGTTGAGCACGGGGCCAGGGAATTCCAAAATTTCCAACAGAAGGATATGGTTAAGGCTGTCATGAACCTGGTAAGCAGGTCGGGTAGGAGCCCAGTCGCAGGTGATACAAGGGGTTCTGTCTGTACCCCACAATGCATGATGGCTAGAGGGCTGATACAGACAGGCACAATGAAACACAGCACAGGCAGAACACTTGGTAAGGTACTGTATTAAAGAAGGTGACAGGAACAACAAGTACAGGCGGTAAGTCTCACAGCAGGGTGCCCACTGGCAGGGCGGACAGCAGGGTGCCCACTGCCAGGGCGGACAGCAGGGTGCCCACTGCCAGGGTGCCCAATGGCAGGGCGGACGGCAGGAACCACAAAGGGTCAGGTACAGGGCCAAAGCAAAGCAGTCCGAACATGTTAATGCAAAAGCCCTGACTGATGGGCAGGGAAGGTTTATATTGGCTGGGTTCCACTCAGGTAATCAGACTTACTTGGTAAGGTACTGTATTAAAGAAGGTGACAGGAACAACAAGTACAGGCGGTAAGTCTCACGGCAGGATGCCCACTGGCAGGGCGGACGGCAGGATGCCCACTGGCAGGGCCAAAGCAAACACATTAATGCAAAGGCCCTGACTGAAGGGCAGGGAAGGTTTATATTGGCTGGGTTCCACTGAGGTAATCAGACTCAGCTGTCCCAAGTAATCAATAACTGGTGCTCCAGAGAAGGAAGAGCGGCCACTAGTGTGTGCAGACACACATGACTAGTCCAGGCTAGTAGGGTGGAATCCTGACAAAGGCTTTTATGAGAATGAGGTAAGCACTTCCTATGCTGAAATGACATACAAACTTGCTGCCTATATATGGCCAAATAAATTACTAAAAATTAGACTGAAGATCAATAGTAATTGGCCAAAATGTTCCCAACCGGACACAGGCATTAAGCATACTTTGGTCCTGCCCAGCTATTAAGCTGTTCTTGCTACAGGTACAGACATACCTTATGTCTGCAAAGATCAGTCATCTCTATCACCAGAGGTCACGATAATGCATTTAATAAAACCTTTACTTTTTGTTCAGAATGGAATGGATCAACTCTTTTTTGGCCCACAAAAAATGAGAGCAACACAGTTTATTAGTGTGTAAGAAAATGTTATAAACATACTAGATGCACAAATAATAACCCAGATCAGAACTGCCTTTCGACACACACAATGGTATGAGTTACAGATGTAACCAGTTAATAATTTAGTAAAAAAGGGTACTAAAACTTACCGAGCTGAACTGGAGAATCTGCAGAGAATCTACGGTGCAGCAAGAGCGGCGCGGTGCCCAGAAAAACACGCCTCTTTCATCCGTCTGGCCCGCCTTTGTATCCTAGTACCTCCTTCTCTGCCTCTCAGATCGCGCGCCTGCGCCGCTTCACTGCAGTCCTCAGGAACAAGATCTGAGAGGCAGAGCCGGAGGTAATCGGATACAATGGGCGGGCAAGACGAGTGAAAGAGGCGTGTTTTTCTGGGCACAGCGCCGCTCTTCCTGCACTAAGGCTGCCCCTGGGCACTTGCCAGACCTCATCATAAGTCTTTTTTGGAAGATCTCTGCGAGGGACAGCACTAATAAAGGTACGGTACTTTTGGAATGTGGCCAAAGCAGTCCATAACCGGTCTAAAACGCTCAGATCAGGTGCCAGACTCCCTTGAAGCAGCCCCCTATCCCTGCTCTCTATCTCCCTGCTCTCTTCAAAATTTTTATTTGGTGTGCGTTGGAAGAGGGGTAGTCTTATACGGCGAGTATAGCCCAAACTCTATATTTTAACTGGAAAAGTTGGGGGTCGTCTTATACGCCCAATCGTCTTATACGCCAGAATATAAGGTAATAAAATGTTGAACTCTAACCATTGTCCAATAGGCTCAGTTGTGTCATGAATCCAAGAGGTCTCTATTTCCATGAGACCTAAACCTCTTTCCGTAAATTCCGTTATATGTTGCATGAAACCATGCACAGGGTTTCTGATGCTATATGCCAACTATGTTACCTCTATCCCTTTCCTATATAGTATAGACCCTTAGAGACAAGCACAACCTTCTAGGCAGCTGCCTAGTGTACCACTATGGTAGGGCCACCTTTTACATGAAAAGTACAAGTTAAAGAGGCAAACTGTACCAAACCTACTCTGCATAAATAGAAACCCCTGCTTACATTGGCCATGGGCACCCACAGTCACTGAAGGTAAGCTCCACTTTAAGTATTACTTAGATTTTTAAAAGCATTACATGCATCAACATGCATACAGATTAAATATTGCTATTTTTTCAGACTACACATGTATGTTAAAAGATTTTAGGGAAGAGGGTGTATAACCTTTTTGATACTGAACAGAACAATCAGCTGTTCATGCCTCCGAGTCCCAGTGCAACTCCAGTAATGTCTCCTGTCACATTACATCATTCTCACCCTCATGCAGTGAGAAATCACTTTGTAGAAACTCAATCCTAAAAGTGATCAGGAGGCAGAAGCAGAATGTTTTCATGACCAAGTCCTTTGGTCCTCCCACCCAATTTATCATTGTGATCAGTCCCCACCTGAAGACACTAACATGTGCCAGGTACAACAGTAACTTAGAAGGATGGAGCTAGATGAATACAAAAAAACAGGCCAAATTTTCCTGCATATGACATTTTAAGAAATGTATCATAGTTACAGAAAAACAAGCTTAAGGTTATGTGTTCCAGGAGAGTTTGCAATGTGTTTAATGCGTGGTAAAAGTAATTCAGGCAAGGGACACAAGGGACATAAGTAATTTACTTATGCGGCAGAATTGTATGCTGTGTCACAGCAAAATGGACAGCTTTGTAAATGTTTAAATACATTTTTCATCTATTTTCTTCTTGAAGTATTTACTGAAAATGAGTGAGTACAAACAAAAAATGTGATACATTCTTGCAAAACAATGTGAAATTACAGTAAACAGTAGACTTGTGCTAATGAACAGCACATTTCATTTTCTGCCCATTCGGTTTGGGTGAAATTCGGAGGGCTTTTTCAATTCAAAAAACAAAATTTGGTGTCACTAACCCTTTCTCACGTTCACTCACACGCACTCTCTCATGCTTTCTTCCACTCTCAATGTCTCCCAATCCACCGACTGCTTCTGTGTCCCTGTATCCTTTTCCACAGCTCCACTTCTTCTCTTGCACTTTCTTGTTCTTCTTAAGCGAGTGCTTAATAGTAGGGTAAATAATCACAGGTATAAAATTTGACGACAATGAGCATTAAAAGTACATTAAAAATAAAATACACCTAAAGCATTTCGCCTCACTAGGCTTCTTCAGAGGCAAGTATTACAGTGATAACCCTAAGAAAGAGAAAGAAAGGCAAAGTAAGAGAGAGTGGTTTATTGAGAATCACAGATGGGTACGTGGTGCTAGTAGAATGATATGAAATAAGGTTTACTGTATATAACAAAAATAAAAAAGTAAAGAAGAAATATAGAGAAAATAAATTAAGCATGAAACACCTCAAAGAGCATATATAAAACATGTAACATTAAAATATGTTGAACACTTTGGATATCACTTTTAAAAGTGGAGTTTTGCAACTTCAGTTGTATAAAGAAAATAAATCTTGATTATTGGTAAAATGTATAAATTAACAGGTATTATAGGATAACCAGTATGTTTATAGAGTCACAAATGCTATTGTATACAGAGATGTGGTAGTTAATCTAATAATATCATACTCTTATATTCCTTATTTCATTTTTAATGTACCTAATGACCTTTTGAATATGTTTCAAGATTTAATTTTTAATCACCAAAAACGGACCAACTACCAAAAATAAATGGTGCCAAGTCTAAACGTACCAACCCCAATAAATGGTGCCAAGTCCAAAAAAGTGGTACGTTTGGACTTGGCACCATTTATCACCAGGCTTTTTTGCTGTTTTCAGCCTTGTTTCTAGGTTTGGTTATTTACTTTTGAGCACTGATGTACCATTGCTGTATGTTATTTCATTTGTTCCTTCTTACTTTATTGCTGTGGTCATCCTTGTGTTTCTTATTTGTGCCTTTATATACATACCTAGTTCCTGTAGTCCTGTGCCCTTGTTCATAGGTACCTTGTGCCGAGATGCTTTTTTATTATATATTTTTTTTATATGTATTTAAATCGTATTGTTTAATAAGATTTACTTTGTAAATACCTTTTTCTCCTTACGTGCTTTCCTTACATTAGGTTTTGGTGTTTTTGTCAAATAAATTTTATACCTGTAATCATTTTCTCTGTTATTACTTTCTTCTGAAGCACTCACACCAGTTCCAATTGCCCATTGTTTTCTTTGAGTTTCTTTACTCCCCCCTATTTCTGGCGCAAGTCTATATTGTAATTCTTTCTAATTGTAAGTCTTCTTGTTCTTCTGTGATCTTCCTTTGTCCCCTTCTCCCTGATATCAGCTCCATTATCCAAATACAAGTAAATACAAAGTAAAAGGGCGGAGCCTCCACTCACACCCCCTGATTGGAGAAAAGGGAGAAAGGCTGTCCCTTTGGTCCACCCCTTTTTGCAGAAGTACTCTAAGAAGCCAGAATATTTCCTACGGATTTCTAGAGAAAGAGAGATGAAGAAACCCTCTTTTTTTTTGGAAGCACTCCTGAAGGCCTGGTTGAAGGAGCTCAAATGGGAGGAGCCAATGAAGAAAGAAAACAAAATAAGGCAATGACAAAATAAAACATGAAAAGACAATAGAAGGAGAGCTGCAGAAAAGCAGAAGGTAGGAAGACATTGAGAAACGGTGTGAGAGGGAGTGAGTAAGAGTGTGAAACCATGAAATGCAAACAAAAATTGGAGTTCTCTGCTTTGCATTCTTGTTTGGCGCCCCTCCTCGTTTCTGAAAGTCTAATAAGTAGTATATTACAAGTATTTTAGTCACACGTTCTACATACTTCTGAATAAGAAATACATAAACATAATAGATTAATATACAGGATTACAACTCAACAGAAAATAAAACACACTTGATTTATCTATTTAACTAATTGTATCCTTTATAGTCAGGGCTGCTGTTAGCCCCAGGCGTCTTAGGTAGCAGGCAGCGGTGTCCAAAGTGGGCCTCAAATCTCAGCCCCCCCCCTTATGTCTCACTTTTTTAAGAATGTTTGATGAGAGTACCACAGTGTTCTACAGCCCTAAAAATGTGTTTATATATTGTGAAATTGTGTCAGCACACGCAGTAATTGTGTTGGACCATAATTTTGTTAAAATGAAAAACATGGACCAACAAATATTCTTATATGGGGTGCCACTTGGTCTAAGACCAGCCCAGATTATCATAAAACAGTGTAACTGGAGCCCTGTGTTATTTTGTAACCTACTTATTTGCTCTTAAGATCCTAAAAATTTCACACTAACAGAAATAAAATAATTTGTGGAAGGTCACTTTTTAGAAAATGGAATATAGCTAGATGAAGGTCTATAGACGAGTAATAACGTCTCAGAACAATTCACACACTGCACCCAAGCCAATCAAATCTACCAAGATCAGAAGAAATTCATTTTAAATTAAAAACACTGAAAAAGTCATTGAAGTAAAGTCTGAGAAGTGGTCTTATAATCTTAATAACTAATGGAATATTACCGTTGATTGGACCATTCCATTGGTTGCTATGGTAATAAGGTCACATTTCAAACTTTGCATTTTAAACAGAATTTGATGTCAGGAGTGTTAGAAGACATGGGACATATTACAGTTTGAGATATTACAAAAAAGTGTAAGAAGTTGGATTTTTACGGCACTATTTCAGCACTGAAGAGGTTAATGCTTGAGCAGTAGAAAAGAACCTCACAAATAACACAGAAATCAAATAACAGGCCTCACAATTTAATTGCCTGCCCTCTCTTTGCTCCCCCTCACTGTCTACTTAGAAAGAAGAAAAGAAATTATAAAACGTATTTTGTGCGAATGAAAGGCACTTGAAAATGAAGAAGGAGAGTCACAGTTAATCTGCTGATAGCTGAATTTTATTTTTCTCTCATCAAGATCTCCTATCAAGCAGGGATTGTGCACAGAGAGCAAATGACGTGGTACTTGTTTTAATCCTGAAAACCTTTAAGACGCGTCTCTGATCTACATCAGCAATCATACTGCAAGAGAGCTTGCAGCAATACAAATAACTACAACTTGAAATCTGGGGCTCAGATCCCTTGCCAGAAATCAGTGTTTATTCACTCAGTTACATTACTTCACAGTCTACTTTGGTGCTACCTTATTATAGAAAACACATGAATTAGCAGTAAGTACCCCTACCTAATGAACATTCTGGGTGAGGTTTGCTTGCTAAATGGTTAATTCACCAACCTCTCTCCCACTCACATGAACCACTGGTTGGTGTAACTCAATTTAGTACATTCAAAAACATGGGTTTATGGGGATTCTGGGTCAGTGCATCTACAAATAACGAAAGAATGTTTAATCATGTGATGTACAACTTCAGAGGGGGACATATGATAAGCATAGCTGGAATCTCCTCCAGTAGCTCCAATGCAGTGACAGATTACTTGAACTCTGAGGTACCCTTTGGATCTCGATGTAGGGAAGGTGATGGTCTGCCACCTCCCAGTTTCTCTCCTTCCCCTTTTCAATGACATCTGGCCAATCCACTGATGTAGCCATACCACAACCTTACTCTGCCTCCTCCTTGCTCCTCTCTCATATACATACATACACACACAGACACACACATACATGGAGGGACGGTGAGCTCTCTGGGTCACTCCCTTGGTACGGAAATCAAGTTGTAGAAGAGGGCATGTACCACCTTGTGGTAAAGTAGACAAAACACACATTACTGATTACTTCCTATTAACAATGCCTGAACCAACTCATTTAACTACTTAATATCCACGATTAGTCATGCAAATCTAATTTTCTGTAAGCATCATTCCATTTGTTTATGAAGTACAATGGACAATGTAAAATGTTGGATTTAAGAAAATGGTAAGGCTACATATTATTACTTCAAGATCAACTTTTCAGTGATTGATTTGGAGCTAGTTACAAGTCAACCTAGTTTTTTTCCCATCAATTTTCAAACAAGAGTGCAAACCCTACAGCAAAATCCATATTTGGACTGGCAATTTCTACAAAAAGTTTCCACAGAGATTACTACTTACTTACAAGATAACAGAGTTTAAGAATACACTTCATATACCTTAGAAATACAGAAAATAAGATGCGTTAACAAGCTTGAGATACTGAAGTAGGTTAATGTTTAGAACAGAGTGTGCTGTCTTTTTCCCAGAGTGTGTTGTCAATTACTTGCCAGGCCAGGACACGAGAGTTAAGTGGGAAATCAATGGTTTTTCACAGCATCAAGATACATGACATAGTAGTTGTGGGAGCGCTACAAATTATTTTGGCTGCATGCGGGGCAACCTTATTCTAGGGTGACCAGAGCTTCTATTTAACAATAACAGCTAATTAAATACCTGCCACTTCTTTAATTATAATACAATTAAGTCTACTGAATTATAGAATTTACTGGAAAGTGGCCAACCTACCTTAACCATCTTGACCTTTTCTTGTTTGATAAGAGATTGACTACTGTATCTTCTCAGCCACTCTTAAAAATGCAGCTCAACCAACAATAATGGGCAGCGATAAAATTCAAGGTGGCTGCTCCTATTACATACACATGAGGTAGGTTTCTAATACATATATACTATGTTTTTAACTCATGCACACCATTACATAGATTTGTTTAATATATAACATATAGGACCTGGGAAAAGGGACATATGGCCTTAAAGGGCAGGAGAATGATGTGTACTAATAATTTAAACGTGTAAACACAACAAAATGAAAGTTAATGACATAAAAAGCTTTCATGATCTTCAATCCTAGGCCAGCATACTTCCATACAATGTATGAAAACAAACTGTTAGAAATTTAACCTACAATGCTCCCCGAGTGAGAGGTTTATGAAGGTTTATTTCTCAATCTCCTATTAATTGCCAATGGTAATGTGACTTATCTGTTCATTAAAGAAACTGTCGTCATGTTTATATTATATCTTGCATTTTGCTTTACTTTATAGCATATTATGTAATCTGAAATTTGCATTATGTTAGGCTTATGTTAAGCCAATACATCATGAACATCTCTCTTACCATAAGAGGTGGGTGTAGTTGCAATGTCCCACCCACATTAAGTTGGAGGCATTATAGGGTGTTTCACTCACTGAAGTTACAACATCAAGGGTTGTTCTATCTTATTTAATTCACTTTTCTGCATTATGATAATCAAATGCATAGCTGGACTGAAACTAAAAACAGGCAGGGTATTAAAAACAGGTTTGCCTATGATTACAAGCTTTCTGTAACTGAAAATATAATCTAATTTCCCTTATGTGCCCTGTCCTCAGATTAGGTCTGATCCTATGTGTTAAATAGAGAAAGTCGCTCAGTTGCATACAATTTCATGGAAACATAATCAGAAATAGGTATTTCTATTTTAAATATGGCAAACTATTTTTCTTATTATTACAAGAATCTAATACAACACCTGCCAACACAAATACGCAGAAAGGACAATTTTGTTTTAGTGGTCGTGGTCCAGAGACAGGGCTTTACTTTAGGTCAATGTTTGTCTAAGTAATAGGACATTAACAGGAATAATACATTTCATTTATACTTCTCCCTATATATATATATATATATAATATATATATATATATATCAGTTGCAGACTTTCAGCTGTTTGCAATGAACAAATCAAACAAAAGCAATTGAAATAGCAACACACAAGGAAAGTATCAACTGGCTTTCCCAAATTCAACAAAAAATGCATAATCAAATCCCTCACAACAGCACAAATATGCAAAACAGATGTTGTCTTAAGCACATCTGATGCAACTAATCAAGAAGGGCTTCACTAGTTGTACCAGGAGTGCATGAGATGAAACACATGACATACCTGAACTACCTAGGGGTTTATTGAGTGTCACTTTGGACTATATGTTAGAAATATATGTTCGTCCAAACAATGGTAAAAAAAAAAGAAGATATTATCGCCTTTCACAAACAAGCAACAGGTTACAAAAAAGATAGCAAAGGCACTGAATGTTCCTGGAGACATTGTTGGAAGCATAGTTCACAAGCTCAAAGTTAAAGGAACATTGGTTACACTACCTTGACAGGGCAAGAAAAGGGGAGCTGTAACCAGATTTCCTAGAAGTGAGGATTTCTGGAGAAGGGATAAAGATATGGGGCTGGTTTTCGGGGTTGGGCTTCTTATATCTAGTGAAAGATAATTGTAATGCCCTAGCATACCAAGACATTTTGGCCAATGCTATGCTTCCAACTTTGTGGGAACAACTTGGGGAAGGCCCTTTTCTATTCCAGCATGACTGTGTCCCAGTGCCCAAAGTAAGGTCCATAAAGACATGGTTAGATGAGCTTGGTGTGGAAGAACTTGACTGAACCGCACAGAGCCCTGACCTCAACTCCTGACCCATTGAAGACCTTTGGGATGAACTGGAACAGAGATTGTAAGTTCAGGCCTTCTCACCTCACAAATGCTGTACTGAATGAATAGGCAGAAAATCTTGTGGAAAGCATTCACAGAATAGAAACTTTTAAAGCTGTAACGGGGCGACCAACTAAATATTAATGTCTATGTTTTTAGAATATGTCACAAAAGTCCTTGTTTGTGTAATGGTCAGGTGTCCCAATACACATACACACACATACACATCATATTTACTTTTATGTCAGTGATCTTCTTTAAAAAGCTGCAGTTAGAGCCCTGCACGGGACTGTTTTCTTAATCCCGCCCGATCACACTGAATTTCTGACCATTACTGCCCACTCCTGCAATGTGCGTCTTCCACTCCCACAACATGTATGTCCAATCCCTCCCGCTACCACAACATGTGTATCCAATCCTGCCCGCTCCCACAACATGTGTGTCCAGTCCCGTCCGCTCTCGCAAGCTTCTATTCCAATACATTTATTTACAGATAATCAGAATTTACAAGAATCTGCCTGGAATGGGCCTGTTTCGAAATGGGCTGGGAGTCTATGATCAATCTGTCCTCAGCTCAGCGCTGCATGCATGAGTCACTGACTCCCGCTTCTTCTCTCTCCAGCCTCTATGAAAACGAGGCTGAATATAAAAGTGAGACTAGGACCACCTCTGAAATTGAATGTAAAGGAGCAAAAAACCTGCGGCACTCTTGCGGGAGTGCGTGGGATACAATGTCACAAAAGTCCTTGTTGTTGTAATGGTCAGGTGTCCCAATACACATACACATCATAGTTACTTTTATGTCAATGATCGTCTTTAAAAAGCAGTTAGAGCCCTGCACGGGACTGTTTTCTTAATCCCGCTCCCGCCCCAACCCGCTGAATTTCTGACCATTAATGCCCAGTCCTGCAATGCGCGTGTTGTTATGGAGTTATTATGCAAATACTGTGACTGTTTGTTTATGGTAATATTGCATTGCCTTGTACTTCCTGTTTCCTGTTCCAACCTCTGACCTGGATGTAGTTATACAGTTCAACATGATTCCTCAAAGCAACAGCTTACTGTGTCTTGATTTCTTTACATGAAACATGGTGTCAGAAGTGGCTAGATTCAGACCTAAGCCTCTTGTTTGGAGCACAGCAGCTTTGGGATACTGCACAGGTTTGTGAATTACAACCTAAGACTGTTCTTTGTGGATTTTCTGACATTTGAGAGCTCAGAGGCTTAAACATGGCAGCCATGAATTGCATACCTCCCCCTGAG